>JAWWMP010000001.1:115790456-115828741 GCA_035047865.1 Dendrocincla tyrannina
AAGAAAGAAAGAAAGAAAGAAAGAAAGAAAGAAAGAAAGAAAGAAAGAAAGGAAAGAAAGAAAGAAAGAAAAAGAAATTGTTTAGTTTTGTGCAGGATCTCATGATGTTTATGCCACTCTTAAGAGCTTCAGTGGGCTGATTTGTGGTTTCTGAATGGATATCTTTGGAAGCACAGGAATCTTACTTGAGACTCTAAACAATTATGTCCTCAGAGTCTCCAAATAAAATGCTTGTGCTTTAACAACAGTGGAAAAGTGAAAGGTTTGGCTGCTTTCCCTTTTGGATCAACAATGGCATGAATGGAAAACTGGTGCTGTGTGCTGCGCTGATAAAAGAGCAAACAGTTTGTTTCTAGCAGCACATCAGCCAGGAGGACCTGATTCAGATTTCATCTGACTCTGCTGGCCTGGAGACAGGTTGTGTTGTTCTTGCCAAAAAGTTTCTTCTGCGAGCTGAGAGAGGTGCCACCCTCACGAGTTTTGAGGGCTTCGTTGTCTTTTTGAGTGTGTGTTGGATGTAGCAGTGGATAAATCCCAGTGCTAGGCATCCAAGGAGGAGTATCCCAAGGAGGTCAGAAGTCACGATAACTTTTGAATATCCGGGGTTTTGATCCCCACAAGCAAACCCACTTCAGTGCATGCTGTTCAGCAGAAGAATTAGAAAATCATAAGGCTCACATAGCCTGGTTTCAGGGCTTGACTGCAAGGTCTTCAAGTCATACCATGGAAATGAATGGATGCTGAGGGGAAAACTCTGCTCTGCTTCGTGTGTGCCCCAAATGTGATGACAGCAGCTGTTTTGGTAAGAATCCTACCCAGACAAACCCAGGAGTTTTCCACTCCTCAATTATGAGCATGAACTCTAGTCCCGGGTCAGCTTCGAGCCACAAACCAAACCTAAACTTAATCTGGATGCAGCCCCAGCCCCTTCCCCCGTTGAAAACACGCAGGAATTCCAAAGGCGAATTTTGGAATTTTCCATGGTCTGTGATAGTCTCTGTGGAGCTGTGTGTGGGCAAAGCAAGCACGGAATGAGGCTGGTCAGGGCCAGATGAGTGGAAGAAGTTGTTTGCTTTGTGGGTAATACCTTGGAAGTCAACGAGGCTGCTCTCTAGGGAAAACACAGAAAATCGACGGTGGAATCTGTGTGTGTAACCTCCTGTAAGTGCAGGGTTCAGCAAATGGGGCAGGGCTAGAAGGGAAGCACTAAGGGGGCTACTCTTAGGCTCCTGAAGGCCTGATTTTCTCCAAGTTTGAAACCTTAGGGAGGAAAAAGGAATTGGAGTGTCAGCAATTCCTGCCTGAGGTTCCCCTCCTTTGGATTGTCTGCCTCTAGGAGAATTTGCCCTGTGAACATTCACCAAAAGTGGAGCAAACAGGGTGTTAAAACTCTGTCCCTTTCAGAGGGCTCACCCAAAAAGCTTTCCCAGCCATTGGAGCTCAGCAAGTCCCCGTGCTTGAGCCCCAAGGGTGGGCTGAGTGACTGGTTGGGTGGGCACAGGGCTGCCTCATGCCCAGCAATCCCTGTTGCCCCCAGAATTTCCATCTGTTTGCATCTAAATTCCCTTCAGAGTGGTTTTATCCCAATATATTTGCAAAACTATCCAAATTCTGGCGTGGGAGTGTATACAAAACCCAGTGGGGTTTGGTTGGGAAGCCCTGGGTAACTCTACCTAGCAACTGCTTCAGACATATATTCCAATTAGGCAGCAAAAATCTGAATTCCTTGGCTGCTTTCTGGAGTCCCAGATCTTTACCTTTACCTTTACCTTTACCTTGGTCAGAGCTGGATCAGACCAGAACTGCTTGGGAGGGATTTTCCTTTATCAGCTGCTTCACAGGTGACTTACCCGCAGTCCAAGCCGCATGTTTACTTTGAAGAGCAAAAACTTCACCTCTCAGATAAGATTACCCCCCTCCAGGTAAACACTGGGCAGAAGACAAGGAAGGGATGAAAACTGCGCACAAAATGAAAAGGAAATGGTTGATCAGGCTATTAGAGAGTTCCTTCAGGTTGAAGTACCTTCGGAACTGGTCAGAAGGGAGATTAGAGGGGAAAGCAGTTCATGGCTTTGTAGGACCAAGTGCAATGTTCTACATTGGCTTGTGATCCTTGCAAAGTATTCACCTGCCAAGATCCAGAGATTTGGACACTGAAATTTAATTTAGAGAGCTAGTAGAAATACCCTTCAGTTAAATATGCCTGATCACTGTAGCATCCAAAGTCTGTTGCACGAGAGCCCAAACTCTTAAACATAAAAATGAAAGCCTTTTCTCTGTGGAGGGGATGCTGCACTGCAGGGAGGCAGATGCCAGGCTTGCCCACTCCTCCCGTGAGGGAGGAAATGTTTGGAACAAGCCCTTTCAGACTGAACGCCTGGGTGGGGGACCTGGGAGAGAGACAAAATGATGACGAGCCGCATCAGCTGCAAACCTGGGTGCTGCTTTCCATGTGGTGCTTGGCTACCCTGGTGACAGACACGTTATAAATACCTCAAGACAGCCCCATTTCGGAGGGGTGCCTGCAGCTGTGGGGAAGCTGCAGATTAGAAATTCCAACCGACTTGTCACAGGCACGAAAAATATTTTCTCTGCTCGGGGGGCTTTTCTTAAGCAGACAAGAGTTCACTGGTCTCATCACGCTGCTGGTAGAAAGGGCTTGTGAGCGCCACAAAAACTGATGACTGCTGCTGTCAAAACCAGTGTGATGTAGGGCTTGCCCTTGGAGCAAAAACTGTAAGACTGGTGGAGAATTGATGGTGATAGAAGAGGTGACGGTTTGAGGGGGCTCTTTGAAGCAAGAGTTCACATGTGCACCAAACCACCACCTCACACATGCCAAAATGTGCTTGTAGGGCATAAATATGACAACAGCCATCAGAATATGGCAGGTAGACACTCCCTGGAAATACCCAAGGTCAGGCTGGATGGGGCTTGGAGTGACCTGGTCTAGTGGAAGGTGTCTCTGCCCATGACAAGGAGGTTAAAACTAATTGATCTTTAAGGGACCTTCCAACCCAAATCATTGTAGGATACTGTGGTTATGTCAATAGTCCTATCCCAACCCGTATTCAGGCAGACAAGTGTCCACCTTCAGCAGCATGAGTTCAACCACATCCACCCATTTGTTCCCATTCTTGGTGCTCCTGGAGGAGTGACCATCACACCCAACCCACCCCCTGGCAGGTCGTCCATGTAGGCACCAAACCTCCTGGGTGACAGAAACTTTGTCAGCACAGTTCAGCAGGGGTGAAACATGAGGCAAATTTTACCCCGAATTGTGAACCTCCCCAGTCTAAAACCTCTGTGGGATGCACTGATACCACTACAAATGCCATTGTGAGGGCTCCTCACAGGCTGAAAGCATTTTCATTTCTGAAAGAGAAGCAAGATGTTCCAGCAAAGGCAGTTCCAGGCAGGGCAATACCCGGGACACAATCAGAGCCCAAGTGCGCAAACAATGGGCAGAAGAGGAAATGATGCTGGGATATGTGCCTTCCCCTCCACGAAGACACGAATGAGGAATTTCTGGGTGAATCATTTCTTTCTGATAAGCGTCTCTGTATTAATTAAGCTAATCACTCCTTATACAGCTGTCAGATTGTTACCAGCTTGCTGATGATGGTGTTTACAAAAAGCAACTGGGCCACCTTTTCATTGGTGTTATCTGAGGTTTCCACCCATCACTAACTTGTTCCTTCCTCCACCACAGAGCCCTTGGATGTGCCAAATGCCAGATTAACTGTTTGTGGGGCGGCTGTTGCCTGAAGGGGAAGAAATCTCCAAACTGAGGAAGGAGGCAGGTGCAAGGAGCCTTTTTCATAGGGTTTTACCTCCTCCTTAAGCAAAAATGAAATGGTGCAACATTCCTTTTCTTCCCTGTAAAGTGCCATTTTTCTGCACTACCACAAAACTGCTCCTGCCCAGACACATTAGCATAAGGTTTGTAAGTGCTCTTGGGACCCTGATTACTTTCACTGCCTTCCCTTGCCAGAATGTAAAGTAAATTATTTTCATATATATTTTATGTGTTCATAAAAAACTATACTCTACTTGACATCTGTGATCTGGATCAAGGCTATTCGTTCAGCTGGCCAAAAAGAGATGGATGTCTGTGGAGCATTTTGTTTGCCACAATCCACAGATGATGGCCATTTGTTGGGTTGCTAATATGAAAAAATCCAATAAAATGAGCAATCAGCCTTTGGATTTAAATAAAACAACAGAAAGGGGGAGAAATACTCACTTATTATTTTTGTCTGTGTGGTCTTACGATCACAAATGTTGCCATTACAGTCTACAAAGACTTTCTTGCATCTGTCACTGAGCAAGGGATTTATCCCCAAGATCTTCTGGCAAAGAGAAGACAAATTGCAATGCTTTGAAGGTCTCATCTGAGTTCAAATGCCTGAACTGAAAATGGTCAGTATTGAGCCAGCTCAGAATTACTGCTGCATTTACTAGAACTAGTAATGTCCAGAGTTATTTCCTCCCTGCTCTTTTACAAGTCATGTGATGTCATTTCTCCTCTATCAACACTCTGGGTAAATGAAAACCAGACTCATAATCGTACACTCAATTTTATTACGTTGCCACTGTGTGAAAAGGAAGGCTTCAAAGATTAGGCAGCATTTGAGATAAGGAGAGCGAGCAATCCGTAAAGGCTTCGACAGCAACAGCAAGAAAGAGGGAGCATTTAAATAAATGATTGTGGAAAAGAACTATTTCATACCGTCAGAACCTAACTGGGTACACAACACATACGCTGATGGCCATGAAAATTTAATTACCTTACGAGCCTCTGAATGAATTATTCAGCTTCTGATCGCTGCACAGTAAAGTTTATGGACCAGATTCACTGTTGGCACAAGGAAGCAGAGCTACTTTGGCTTTCATGGAGCTGCCATCATTCGTTCCAGCAGTGAGCTTGGCTCACCATCACAGCACGGACCCAAAGTCCCTTGAAGTCTGTGGAAAGGTCCCTTGACTTCAAGGGGCTTTGGATCATGTCTGGTGTACGTATGTGTTGCCAACAGCTGAATTGGTTCTACTACAACTCCCCATGTACGTACATCTTCAGTGTTGTGGCATTTCCTGACCCAGGAGTGGGACTGGAAATGCATCCCCAGCAGCAAATACTCTATTTCTGTAACCCAAACCCGCATTTGGAGCTCGGCTCTTCACATTTAGAATATTTCCACTTAGTGCCAGCCCCTCAGTTTGTTGGGGCTTTAAATCCTTCTAGAATGTTATTCCATCACCCCCTCAAATCGCTCAGTCGCTGCCTGAAAATGGAAACTATTTTAGATGAAGCTTCATCAGAAGAGATGTGGTTATAAGTGAACGTGTTCTTGCCCTGCACCAGCTGTCTGTTCCCCAGACCTAGCTGTGAACATAATATTCCCAAAAAAGCTCTCTGGCACAAGGTAGGTAGAAGGAGGGCAAGATCATGCATTTTAACTCCTGTTTAGAAGGATTAAGTTGCTGAGTTTGCTCCTGTTAAATACTGTCCAGTCTGGGTAGAGAAGGTCCATGTGAGCAATGCAGTGGCTCCAGTTATCACACAACTAAATAAATGCAGAGAAATTCCAACAAACTGGTGGGCAGGCCCTGGCACAGGTTGGGCAGAGAAGCTATGGCTGCCCCTGGATCCCTGGGAGTGTCCAAGGCCAGGTTGGACGGGGCTTGGAGGAACCTGGGCTGGTGGAAGGTGTCCCTGCCCATGGCAGGGGGTGGAACTGGATGGGCTTTAAGATCCCTCCCAACCCAAACCATTCCATAATTCTATGAAACACAAAGCTCTTCAGAGGCTCTGCTTCCCAGTCACTTGTGGGATGCCTCAGGTGGCACCTCTGGACAGGGTCAGGGTGCATCACATGGGTGACTCTCAGTGAGACCCATGTCCTGTCCATCCTGGCTCTGGAGGCTGAGCCACAGGGCTCAGCAGAAGAAATCCACCTTTACCATTGACAGGCTGAGAATGTAAATGAATTTTTACTTTTCCATGTCAGCACAACAAGTCTTTGAGAGAGAAAGAGTCCAAGGAGAGAGGGAGATCGAACAGACACACAGAAAAATAACCAGAGAGGAAATCCCAACAGCGAGGAATGGCAGCATGGAAACTGAGGATGACAACAAAAGTTGTGCCAGTCACAGTGTTTATCTCAAAGAACAATCACCACTGTGAGTTAGCACAACCTCCTGGATGAGATAGAAAATCTGCCACTTAGGTCTTCTCATGCGGCATGAAGTGTATTAAAAATGTTTACACACCTAATGTGACCTAACTGGGACCTCCTTGAGCTAAAACTCAGGTCTCCAGCTTTGACACCTGGTGTTGACACCTCCAGCTTTGACCTGCTCATTTATTTTTGCTGTTTTGCTCTTCTGTGCCACAGATATGAAGAGGAATGACAGTAAAACACCTTGGCTGCTTTAATAAAGTCCTAAAACCCCCTCCTGTTCTAAAGAGAGGAAAAAGCAAAACAAGTAGAGTTACTGCTATTTAGCAGCTCTATTCAGGTATGAGAGGACTGTTTGTTGAGGGGATAGTGGTATCAGATGGCAGGTTTAAAAATAGACACTTTCAGAATATGAAAGTCCACAGGCAAACTTGTGAAACACCAGCTCAGTCCCTGACCGTGGATTAGCCATGAAGTCTAAGTTCAAATTCCAGCCAAAAAGCCAAATTTAGGGTTGTAAAATATAATGTTTAAACAAACCTGTATCTGACACCAACTGGTCATCACAAAACAGAACGAGAGCTGGCTGCAATTCCTCTGGGTTAGCATGAAACTACTGGAAGTTTAAAGCTTTTTTCATTATTTTTTTCTTTTTTTTTGTCACAATCTTGATAATGGGCTTATTATGGGGGTTGTAAAATTTCATTGCAGCTCATTCGTTTCTTGAGCGAAATGAAGCTCGTTTTTCCAGTGGAAATAGCCTGGTGTTGATGATCCTTCTCCCTGTGCCAGAGAAAAGGTTCAGCTGGCTGCTTGGATCAGCTCGACGGCCTCCTTGCAACGCCAGGATGCTGCAGAAAAGGGACCCGTGGAGCCAAGAATTTGGCCTCTGGCTTGCAGTGACATTAACACCCAGAAAGAATGCCGGGGAAGGACCACTTCCATGAGAGAAACTGGAGCCATTCCTCACAGTCTGGGGCTTGTCTGCACATGCACATAAATGCATCTGGAATAAGAGGGGTTGTAAATTTAGAGGGGGAGAGTGGTAAAATGGAGTAAGTTATGTGGCAACGTGATTATTTCTTTTTTATTTCCCATGGAATCGGTCGTGAAAACCAGCGAATTCGATGGAGGGAAGGACACCCACAGTCCACTCTCCCAGCATGCACATGTACTGTCACTCTGGACTGAGCTCGTCGGAGCTGTTGAATGATTTTGCTGGAATAACTCCACGTGAAGACAAGCTCTCGTTTTTCTGGAGAAGTGTGGAATGGGAGAAGTCTGTGAGGGAATGAATTCAGCCGGGTTATTTCCTCTCAGAGTGAAAGATTTGCCCAGCTTTGTGAGGTTAGTCTGAATAAAACTGCCTGGGTGAAGCAATCAATGTTTCGTTAATGGATATTTCACAGCTGAGTAAACTTTTTTTTGCTATGTATCAGAAGGTTCAACCATTTCTGGTTTTCAAAACATTAGTTTTGAGTGTCTTTCAAGCGCTCTGGTTGAAGGAGAAAACATCAGCTATGCTATTCACACAGGAATAAGTAAAAAAATGGGTTTAGGGCAATTTTCTAGAAAGAAAACACAACTTGTCTTTTGCTTAGGTGCAACTTATTTGGAGTGGGATGCAAGTCTCAGTTCTGAAGTGCTACACACTTAGGGAAGGCATTTATTTCTTCCTGTCTTTCTTGCCTGCCTTTTGGAAAGCATTTTCCTTATTTTTTTGTCATAGCAGGCACCCAAATCTGCAGCTTTTTGGAGATGCTTTGTGCTCGTACAGAGCTTGAGGCTGCCATTTGTTATTCACTGCTATTTCAGGGCAGAACAGATCCTGTCAAAAATGAATTCATGGAGAAGAGCACGGGGGAGAGGGAGGAAAGAAGAAACTGGGGATCTCCCTGGGAATTACACTTCACCTCCCTTCAGACCTTCCCCAGACACCTGATGATGCTGCTCTGAGACTGAAGCGAGCGATTCTGTCACACAAAGAAGAGCTGGACACATTTTGGGAAGCAAACTTTGCCTCAAACTGTGTTTTTCACAGAAAAGCAGCCCTATGTCTGCAGCTTTACAATGAAAAGCCATTCTGACATCTATATTGTTCCTTCTGAACATCGTCTGCCACCAGACCAGCGTTTATGATACCTTTTTTTCCCTGAAATTAAACCTCTGAGGTTTTTTTCCAATAACTGGCAAGATTGGTCATTTAGCATGAATCACTTAATTCATCCCAGATCTTGGGCTTCGATATTTATTTTGAGATATTTCTTATTTTGGAGCACGGCAAAGGGTACATTTCGCAGAGTATTTCACCAATTCCATCCAGTAAAGAATGAATAATAATTTACCCAACTTGAAGGTTGTTGCTTAACCGCATTGTTAAGTGAAATCATACTCTGCCTATGATTCAAGTCTATATCTTTATTGCAAAGGAAAGATAAATAAATTATGATCCTAACCGACACTGGGTAATTAGATGGTTAATATGAGCAAGAGAAGGGAAAAAACATTGAAATAGGTCTATAGGAAGTGAACAATTTGTTCTGGAAAAGCCATTAATGGGTCCTGGAGCCATCTGACCTCTAAGTCTTTTCCTCAGCCCTTTTTAATGTATAGAAACTCAGACTCGGTGGGTTTTAATTCGAGGCTGGAGTGTTCCCAAGAGAGAGCAGATACACAGTGAGGGTGGCCAAGGACAGCTTCCTGTTGCTGCACCCTCTTGGTGTGCATGAAAGTCACCAAAACAGCTCCACAGAGCAGCATCTTCACACCAATGCGCCTCCATGAGCTGGTTCTGGTTTCAGCAGAGCCTGCCACACATCTGGATCTCAGCTGGAGCTTTGGTAGTGCCAGGCAATGCTCCATTCTGCTGTGGGATGGAGGATGCTGACCTTAGGCAAAGCGGAGGAGCAGGCAGGTAGAGCAGGTCTTTGTCCACTGTGAAAAACCCGTGGCAAGACGTCTGTCAGAGTCACAAATCCTGTGTCCTCACACATTTTCTTCCCCTCACATAACTAGTTTCAGTCATCAGGTCATAGTTTGGATAAATTCTGGCTAAAGGAGGAAGGGATTTAACACACACGATATGGGGAGGTGTGCAGTGACCACTGCAGAATTTATTGTTAGGAGGAGATGCAAAAAGCACATGCAAGTTGTGCTACTTGTGGAATTATTTCCCCTCTGTACCATGTGCTAACACAGGAGCTCCAAACAGCCCCTGCTTAGGGAATATATGACATGCTGAAAATGCTCCAAGAGCTCTTTCAAGCCATATAAGTACAGGATGTTCAACCAGCATTAAAAGGGCTCTGCTCTGGCAATCTAATATTTGCAGAGAGTACGTGCTGAAGGCTGACCAGGCAAGTCAGGGGAGCATTCCTTTATTCATGTAATCCCAGCAACATCAGGGTGACCAGGACATGACTGCTGTGCAGCCAAACAGTGTAACAGCACTGAATAAGGAGCTGGAGCACACACTGTGCTTTTGGAAGCTTCTCTCCATCAGGGATTTGACAGAGTCATCACAGAGTCTTACCTGTTCTCGTACAGGATCAGGCTGTCATCAGACTAACACTGAGCAAACACATTCAGAGGTCAGCAGGAACATTTGCTCAGATGCAGAACTTGCGTTCCCTTTTTCCCAGTTCTTTTGAGTCATCCCAGCAAATCTGAGAGGGCTGAGGTGTTTTTTTTAACCCGATATCCTATGGAAGTAGCAAATGTTCAGTCATGTGGATGTGTTTGGGGGTTTATTCTCTGTTTTGCCAGTCTGCATTCCCTCCCACAGTGTATTTTAGATTTAATAGCTGTTTACCCTCCTAATTCTATTCAGAAAATTAGAGAACCATGCTTTTCTGGAGACCACTATGTTCCTCCTGTCAAATTCTTGGCTTTCCACAGGCATTGCCATCCATTTGGAAGATGAAGCGAAACATTAGTGAAGGATGATGGATTTGCCTCTGCCACACTCAGCCTGCAGGCTCTGCAAGGAAGCAACAAGTTAAATTATGCTTCTTCAATCACCTGCCTCCAGAGGAAAAAAAAAACCCAAACAACCTCAAACCAAATCAAATCAAAAATAAAAAATCAAATAAAAAAAAAGGGAACAATGAATTATTGAAGCCAACGCAAAAGGGTCCATGAGCTGAAATAAGTCTCCACTCAGGTGTGTCCTGTACAAGCCCAAACAACTAAAACTACTCTAAAAATGTTCTGCTCACTGATAACTCACAAATAAAAAAATTCATATTCCTCAGTAAATTTTAAAAAGTGAATGACTGGATTTTTAAAAAATCTGGCTTTTAGAAAGTGACTGGAATGGAGGATTTACTTCTGGAGATGAGCCAGCTCACTTGTTGTCACTGAATGGTTTTACAGTCAATACACAACTGCCACAATTATTTTAGGAATGATCTGAGTTCTTGTCCAGATAAGAAAGAATTGGTGTTTGATTAGCCAAACGTAGGGGTTGCGGTGTGGCAGAAAGGGTTAAGACACATCACAATCCCAAAACAGTGTTCTTTGAGTGGTAGATCGTGAACCTCAGGTCTACAAAGTGGCTGTAAAAATTCACGGAGCCCACGTGAGCTTCCTCACAATGAAACAAGAAACTGGGGAAACTGATGGCAAACTGAAAATTAACGACCAATAATTTAAATATTAACATCCTCTATATGTGACAAAAATGAAAACCTGAGAGGCAACACAGTGTAACACCACCTGGAAATTATTTCCACAAATGCTGCCAGGCCCTGCAATCACAATGGGTTGAGAAACTGCTCATGTTGGAGTGGGAAGGGAACGTTCTGGGATCAAGGCTCTCTCTCCAAGCAGGTACTTGGATGTTGCCCAGGTTGGGCAGAGAAGCTGTGGCTGTCCCATCCCTGCTAGTGTCCCAGGCCAGGTTGGATGGGGCTTGGAGCAACCTGGGCTAGTGGAAGGTGTCCCTGCCCATGGCAGGGGGGCACTGGATGGTCCTTAAGGTCCCTTCCAACCCAAACCATTGTGGGATTCCATGATTCTATGATTCTGTGTCTGATTCCTCATACAGGAGAGCTCACCATTTGCATAAATGAGCAGTTTTAAGCCTCTCATGCCCCCTCTTGCCACCCCCATCACCTCCCCCTGCACACAACACCCTCAGAGCCCTGCAGTATGTGCCCCTTTCTTCTTGGCATTCATTCCTGGGGCCATGGGCACCTCTGTTCTCAACATGCAATGTGCCTCTTTAGGCTGCAAACTCCATTTATTCATTGTATAGGATATTGTATGGCAGAGTGTAGGGCTGCATCCCACCAGACCACACGGTGCCAGGAAGCTCAGCACAGGATCAGTGAGTGCAATGATGCCAAAAGTCACTGCACTGTAGAATCACTGAAAGGTTTGGGTTGAAAAGGACCTTAAAGATCACCTGGTTCCACCCCTCCTGCCCTCTCATCGCTGCCAGCCTTGGTGACTCTCAGGCCAAGACCTGGCCAAAAGACCCAAACCTTGTAAATAAACCCAGCTTTTTCTCGCCAAAGCTTGAAAGGAGCAAAATCTCCAGAAGTCAGAAAGCTGCCAAAGCGATATGAGTCAGAAATAATCTCAAAGTCCTGTGAGAAAAGCTGACCCACGTACAACAGACATGCCACATGGACACCACTGCTGCCTGAATTTCTACCTGCAACATGACCACTGCAAGTCCCCAGACTCTGTGTCACATACAAATACCTGCACCAAACATCTCTTTCAACATCTCCGAGGTACTGCACCCTCTCCCCATGCCACAAAGAGATCAGCAACTGCTCGGATTGAATTTCTTTATTAATGGAATGGTTTTAGTAGACCAGAAATGAGATGGATGAAATGAATGCTTGTCCTTTATGGTAGCCAAGAAAAGAAGTAAATATTGCCTACAGACATTACACAGCTTTCTTTTAACCAGAATTAAATATGGTCCATAGCAAAGCAAGCAATCTGTAGAATTGTATTGTTATGCTGCTGGTACAAACTATTTACATTGGGTAAAAAACAGGTGTCTCAAAGCCAGCTTTAACCGTAGCTGAATCCTGCTATGATTCTGTGCATCTTGCCCTCATCTCCCCCTTCTGCTATTATACAGAAATCAGGCATTACTAGCAAGGGTAAAAAAGTGAGTGATCATAAAACAATCACAAAACAAGCTCTGAGCAGCAGAGACAAGAGAGTTCTCTTCCTCCCCACCCAGCACTACTCTGTCACCCTCCTTCAAGATTTAAGGATTTTAACCCCTCCCTGCAGGATCTTCCCACATCCAACCATTTCTCTCTCCACTCAACTTACTTTCAGTGCCAGGAATCCCCACGGAGGCAATGCCTGGTACAAGAATATGCATTTTAAATACAGGTATTTTAAAGGAGCAGTGCTGTGTGCTGTCTCTGCAGATGTGTGTTCACAGTAAAACCACGTCAAATAAATATTGGAAGGAGCCAGCACAGTGCATCCAGTTTCACTTTCCAAACGGAAGGCGCTCTGTCTGCTTTTCGTGGTGCTAAAAAGGCAGACTTAGTACAAATAATCCAAATTTGTCGTGATCGTGAGCAAAGAAATCCTGCCTAATTAAAAAAAAAAAATAGAATTGATTAACCACTCAGCCAAAGGGATAGATTTACTGTGCACCAAAGCTACTGGCTGGAAAGGACTTCCCTGCTGGTTTCACAGCAGACATACAGCACAGAGAGTAGGGGTGGTTTTTTCACTTTGCAAAAAGGATTAATCAGACTAATTTGTCCATTCAATCAAACATTGCTCTGCTGTAACAACATTGTTCTCAGTTCCCTCTCCCTCTGATCCTCCTGCCTGTATTTCTCCTCTAGTTTTTGCTTTTCAGAGTCCACGCTGTAAAAAGTAGAATCTGTGCTCCTCCTGATCTTCTCAAACTGGCTGAAATCCGCCACGTACTTTCCATTTGGGGAGAGGGAAACCACAGGCACGAACTCGTAGCCCCAGTGGATCTCCTCGGGGATGTAGGAAGTCCTGCTTTGGCAGACAGCACTCGTGGACTCCACTGTGGCGTTCAGGAGCACCACGAGCTCAAAGTCCTTCTCCTTGAGATTCTGAGGCGTGAGATCCCTCAAGGGGCTGCTCTCATCCAAAATATGGTAGAAGGTTAAAGGCAAAATGAGAAACGGACTCTCTGAGGAGGAGTCAACATTGAATTTGACACTGGCCTGGTTCAGCAGAATGCGCTCCCCCTCTTTGGTTTCGTAGGTCTGAAGAAGCTTCCCCGACAGCTGACACTGTATCAGGAGGCTCTTCCTCATGTTTGCCACTCTGATCACCAGGCAAAGCTCTCCGTTGTGCTTGGTAATGACGGCACAGTGGCTGAATTTTATAGTCTCTGCCCTTTTCTTGGGTCTCGCGATTTTGGCCAGAAAGGTACCTGTGATGAAGATTTCAATCAAGGTGGTGATGACCAGCTGGGCCACGAGCAAGAAAATGGCGTGAGGACACTCCTCTGTAATGAAGCGAAATCCATAGCCAATGGTTGTCTGGGACTCCAGGGAGAAGAGGAAAGCCCCAGTCAGAGAGTCCACGTTCTTGACACACGGCTCGCGCTTCGGGGCAAACTTGTTCATCTCCAAATCCCCGTGAAGGAACGCGATGGCATAGTAGATAACCCCAAAGAGGAACCAGGTCATGACAAAAGTAGCAGCAAACAAGGTGAGTTTGTACCTCCACTTCATGTCGATAACTGTAGTCCACAGATCCTGGAGGTAGAGCAGGTAGATGCCGTCGACTTTGTCGATCCGCACGTTGCTGTGGCCGCTCTTGGACATCACACGGGGTTTGTGTGCCTTGAGCATGGCAGAGTCGATGCCCCCGTTCACCAGAGGGACACGGGACATGTTGATCTTCGTGGTTTCCATTCTCACTGCTTCAGTCCTAAGGAGAGAGCAAAAGGAGACTTACTCAATGAGGTCAAAGCACACAAGTGATTCTGAAAAGCATTTGATGGAGAGAAGGCACAAACACAGTCTAAACACAGCACACAGTGAAGAAAAACAGCTGGAATGCAAAGTTATCATCATACAGTATCTGACGTTACAAATAATTTGATACACTTTTTTTTCCAGGAAAGGAGAAAAAAAAATAAATCATTCTTTGATTCTGGTGGCTGCCAAGTATGGAGAAGTAAAAGTTCCTTTTATGATAGCCTGCAAAAGAAATTCCACAAAGCTGAGCTTTTATATTAGTCCTTTATTTCTGTAAAAGGCATTAAAGAGTTTTGGGTTTTTTTCCTTACGTTTCTCTAGAGAAGAGGCTCTTTTTGATTAGTGAGCAGGTTTTCTTTAATGCCCTGAAGAGAGACATCTGATCAGAGTTACAGTCGCGTCGAGGTTTGGTTCAGAGAGCAGATCCAGCACCACCTCTGTCTCTTCCTGCGACCGAGGCAGAATGAGCCAGACCAGCTTTCACTGTGAACAATTAACTTCCACAAGTGATTTACTCAATCGGATCTGGCTCTTTGTTACGAACCTACAACTAACCTAGGAGGGAAACAAAGCAGACCTGAGCACATCAAAGTCGAGCTTTGGGAAGGAGTATTTACACCTGAATAATGCAACCCTTTGAAGCTGTCTGCACTGCACAGCACCACGACTTTAAGCTAAGGAAAATAAAATAAAATAAAATTTAAAAAAAATAAAAAGGAGGCAATTCACAAAGTCAGCATTCTAAAGGTGGGCCCTGACCTGCCAAACCCAGCAATCATTGGAACACCCGGCTCCTGGAGTTTGTTTATTGTGCATCAGCCCGGATGGAGCGTGGAGTGTGAGGACAGTGCGGGCTGAGCAAAGCCCACAGAGTGAAGCAGAGCGGTGCCTGTGCCAGTTTGATGAGGCAGCTTAACAAGACCCGGCTTGCAGGACCAGACAGCGATTACGTAGAGCAAGGACAGTGCATGTTATAGTCGTTTCCAACAACAAAACTTCCTGCTGACAAAAGCAACAAAGCAAAAAAACATCCCAGGCATCCTTTGTGCTTTGGCAGGTCTTACAAAAAGGCATTGTTTTGTTCCATTGTTTTCCTCAAAAAGAGCCTCAAGTAAGTGATTAGTTTTGTGAACCACTGAAAAAAAAAAAAAACCAAGAAGAAAAAAGGAAAAAAATAATGTCTTCCTTATAGCTACTTAAAAGAATTCTGCAGGAAGTACAAGATATATTTGTGGCACACACATGTGCCAGCCCAGGACATCAGCATAATTGCTCACTGAAGTACCTTTCCTGTTATGTCAATTAAGGAGAATTTTTGTTTGGGACTATACTCATCACGCTGTTGCAGGTTTTCTGGGAAAGGGTAATTAAACTTAGCTCCCATTAACAACTGTAGCTCATTCCAGCTCTGGTTTACTCACAGGCATTTCTCTTCCATAGCCTGGGAGCTGTTGCCATAAATATATAAATATATAAAAGAAAGGAATGCAGCAATGATCCCAGTAGGAGATTCCTTATGTGACAGTCAAATAACACACAGCACGCAGCATGTCCGGATAATAAACAGGAAAAAACCCTCAAGTGATCTGGAAAAGAACAACAGGAGGAAATGGGGGGGCTGTGGTGGGGGTTGGGGTGGGAGGGGTAGGGTGGGAAGGACTGTGCATGCAACTGCTCTTCAGGCAAACTCAGAATCAAACCCCACTGTCAGGGGGCAATAAATACATGCAACCTGTAATGGGAAACCTTCCAGGAAAGTGCTTAGGGAAGGGGCTCCATTCCCCCCGCCAAGCCTCACCCTGGATAAGACATGGATGTAAAACCTGTGCAGAACTTTGTCCTGAAATGAGCACAGTCCTCCCTCTCGAGAACACTTCCCCCTAACCATTATTTCCACGTTGCCAGAACAAGATTCCCTGCCACAAATTCCTCTGCCAGGAGATAGCTGACCTCTTTCATCCAGTGCTGGAGGCACATCCCCATCCCACCCTCTTGCTCAGCCTACCTGGACTCCTCCTGCTCCTGGGAGCAACTCCCCAGGGCTGCCAGCTCCTCCTTCCCTGCAGGTCACAGGGATGGAGACTCCAAAGCTCCACCTTCCCTCCTCGGTGCTCCAGCTGGTGGGCTCCAGCTGGGGGGGCAGGGACAGGGCTCCAGAGACACTGTTTTCTGCCTAAATGGTCGGAATATGTGTTTGGGATGCAGTGGGCATGCTGGGGACAGCAGTTCTAGCACTCTGATACTTCCATCCTCTGCCAGACTTCCTAAAGTTTGGTTGCAGTGCTGGCCGGGTCCACAGGTTGATGGGAGCTCATCACATGAGCTCATCATATCTGAGAAATAGGGGATATGACCAGATGTGACCTAGAGCAGCCAGAATCAGGTGGGAATAGAATCACAGAATGGTTTGGGTTGGAAGGGACCTGAAAGATCATCTCATTCCAGCCCCTGCCATGGGCAGGGACACCTTCCACTAGCCCAGGTTGTTTCAAGACCTGTCCAACCTGACCTTGGGCACTTCCAGGGATCCAGGGGCAGCCACAGCTTCTCAGCCCAGCCTGTGCCAGGGCCTGCCCACCCTCATTGGAAAGAATAAGGTTCAACCCACACAGGGGCCTGGGAAGAATCCTTGCCTCTGTCTCTGCTCTGTCCTGTCCAGCAGCCCCAAATGAAGAAAATCCTGACTCTGCATCCTGCCACATTTCCAGACCTGCTGGAGAACATCTAACACCATGGATACGACACCAAAATGTCGTGGCAAAAGAGTTCCCCCAAAAGGTGGGAGGAAATAGGGTAGTTCCAGGGCACAATGTCCCCAACACAGAGAGGGACAGCTGCAAAATTGGCCATTTCAGGATTTTAACCTGAGAAGAAACGCTTTGGTGTGTCTGTCACACCCCAGGCTGTTTCTCACCATCCCTCTCTCCTGTGCCCATGTGTAATGTTGATCTCCACAATGTGAGGTCAGGGTAGGAGAGCAGGTAATTTCGGAGTCTGATACAGATGAAAGAGGCTGTATCAGAGCCCCCCCATCACCTTTTGTCTCCTCCCTCGGTTTGTATTTCTCTGTGTGACAAAGTTACTGAGCTTTACACCGATTTCCTGAAATGGATCCCAGCCAATTTCTGGTGCTTTTTTTGGTCACAGGGTATTTTTTTTTAAATGTTGATTTGCTTCCTTTTTTTTTTTTTTTCTCTCACATCACTTTTTCCTGTGTGATCCTGGATTCCTCTAGTGCTCTTTTCCTCCCTGGGGAAATTCATCTTGGTTTCCTTTCCCTGCAGAAATACTTCCCTCTCCTGCCCCACTGATATGGGAAGAGAGGAGGATCTGTCAGAGTGCCTTGGAGCGCTGCCCCTGCTCCCTCCCTTGTCCCTGGCAGCAGCAATCCAGGGGGAGAAACTCTGATTAAACCATCCATGGGAAATAAAAAGGGCTTTAGAGGAGGATTCTCCCCTTCCCCCACTTCCCCACCGCTTCCTGAGTGAAGTGACCAGTCCTATATCCAGCAATAAATGATTCATGGGTGTCTGTATGTGTAAAAAACCCCATGTTATATCACCTGCATTGCCATTTATCATCCTATACTTTATAGAGGCAGCTCGTACTCTTTGCCCTGACAACCACCCCCAGCACCTCAGCCAGAAGATTTATTTGGTTGGTTTATACTCAGTCTAAATCATAAAGCATGTCTACTACAGCAAGTTCATATAAGCAACCAAGCCTGAATAATAATAATAATAATATAGTATACATTTTTAAATTAAAAGAACATCTGCTGTCTGTTCCCTAACTGATTTTACACTGATAAATTATTTTTTTATTACTGCAAATCAAAGTGTAGCTGCAAACAATAGGGAATTGAAGTACAATTAAGGAAACATACTTCAAGAGGGAGGAAAATAAAATCACCTCAGGCTTGTTTAGCCCTCTAATGTTCTATGAATTCCCTCCTTTCCTCACCAGCCCTTTGGAACAACCAAAGGAGACTCCCCAGCAGAGCATTTGCCGCTGAGGAAGCTCAGTGCAGACAAAGTCAATAAAACATAGAGCTACATACCAAACCAGCAACCATGAATACCTTGATATTAAGGTAATTCCAGCAGCCAGGGATCTAACAAGCACATTAACACTGCTTCCAGAGAGCACATTAGCAAGGAGCCGGAGCCAGCTTGCATACATGCAAAAATGTTCCTCCTGCATGAAGGCAGATTGGCTTGTGCAAGGCCTCTTTTGGCAGCCACCAGTGACTGAGAGCATTCGGGAGCATGACTTGTGCGAATGGCCTCTGCTGTTTGCTTTTGTTTCCAATCAGATCTGCTTTGCCACTGGAGCAAATCCTCAGGCATGCTTCACTGCCACTCTGATACAGGGGCAGAACTTGAACTGTTTTTTCAACCAGCAAAAACCATTAGCAGGCTTGGAATTTAAAAAAAAAAAAAAGAAAAAAAAAAGAACGAAAAAACGTTGGAAAGAACTGCATAATCCTCAGATCTTTCCTAGGTCTGCTGTGGTTCAGTAGGTTACCAAAGTCCCTCCTGAATTCTCAGTGCTCTGCCTAGCATGAACATCCCCCTCCCTCTGGGCTGTGCACCAGGTTATGCTGTACAACTGTCACCCAGCAAAACCCTGCTCGTGGCTGAGTTGTGGAATACAAAGGGAGCAGAGGGAGAAGGGAGGGAGGCAGTGGCTGCAAAAGGATGCTTTGCCAGGGCAACAACCCTTTGCAGACCAGTGTTGAGGAAGTGAAAACCCGAATCCATCCTTGTCCTGCCTGATGTCTGGGCATGGAAGATGAATTAGAGCTGGAGCAGTTTTATGGTGCATTGTTTCTGATGGGTATTTGTACAGGAATCTCGTCGTTTCACAGGGCAGGGCATAAAGCGTTGAAGGAACTATTGATTTACACAGATGAGCCTTGGGAGCTGCACTGATGTGAAGAAAGAGGAAAACAAGCAAGAAGGCAGAGAGAAGGCACAAGATGACTCTATGCTAGTGGAGGAGCTCCCAGTGATTATGGGATCAGGCCTCCAAGTGGACAAAAAGCACATCCTACAAGTGTCTGAGCATCTGACACACCACAAGTGAGCATCCATCCTTCCCAAAACCTGCCCCAAGCTCTGTAGGTGAACAGGGGACTTGGCCATGCACAGCCTTCAGCCCAGGAACCTTCAAGGACACTGAAGTGTTCTTTCAGGAAGAAGTAAATAAACTCATTGCTTTCCGAAACTCTCCTTTTTGTGTTCAGTAATACGGTTTATACAATAAGTGTTGGAAAAGTAAAAAAAGAGAAAGTCTCCCCAGAAACCTGTCCTGCTTTTTCATTTTAGCAAATGGCTTTTCTTCAGCGGGGCAACATAAAATCCTTCTGAATGTCTCCCTTGCTGGCATGTATTGTTGCTTCAAACTCTTTTCAAACACTTTGAGAGCACAGTTAAGCATTTTAAACCTGCCCGTGCTGGGATACTCTTCCCACCCTCTAACCCTTTCCTCATTCTTGCTGTGCAAACCATACCTGGCTCTTTCTACCTGGGCAAGTCTAAACAGACTCCCTAAATCCTGTCCTCTCCATTTCTGGGAAACTGGATGCCAGAACTGCTCTGCAAGGCTGAAAGGGACATTTCTTGCTGCGTTAAGCTTATCAAGCTCATACCCTGCACTTCCACTTTCAGTTACATCTTTGGCCTGCTGTAGGAACATTAAACAGCTCAGCAACACCACAGAGGAGGAACTGAGCTGAGGGAGGATGGCAGTGATGTCCTTTCCCAGTGGAGTTTAGCACTCAATCTAAAGCCAGGACTAGACCTTCAGAGAGCCTAAAGCCTGATGTTGTCCTGTTCTGCAGTCACTGCCACTATTTCTTCACTTTTCCCTGCCAGGATGCCTTTGAGGGCTTTCAGTAGCCAAATCCTCTCTTTCCTTCCCCCCGAGGTATTTCTCTTGTCCATGAGGGTATCTCTCATTGTCCCCATTTTGCTTTGCATCCCATTGCTCTCCTCCTTGCCAGCCTCTGTGAATCCAAAGATCCAAGCTAGTTGTGCTTACACCACCACCAGACAAGTGTGCAGCTGTGGCAGCAGAGCTGTTTCTCACAAGAATACTGGTTTATGTTCAACAAACATCTTCCTGTGGGTTCACAGCACCTATTCCTGACCTCTCCATAATATCATAAAATCACAGAATCACAGAATGGTTTGGATTTGGAAGGGACCTTAAAGATCATCTATTTCCAACCCACCTGCCATGGGCAGGGGTGACCCTTATTTTCATTGATTTCAAATTTTGAAAAACTTTGCAAAGGGTTTTCTTGAGACTGCTCACAAGTGAACACACTTTATTCACGTGTCAGTGAAAACAAAATAGCCATTTCCAAAATCAAAGCCAAAAAATTATGCTTGGAGATGTTTCTGCATCCACGTTAGGACAGTTTTGGTATCTTTTTCTTCAGGAACCCAGAGTGTGAACACATCAGCATATCTCAGACTGAAGGTCACCCTCTCCAGGGCCAGCCTGCCCACAGAGCAATGTCAATGCCTTCTTGCTTTCTGCCCTCACAAATCCTCATCCACACAGTGATGCAGCTTCATTAGGACCTGCAAGGTCTCCCCTCCCCATCTTCCCAGGTCCTCATCAGTGAACTTCCCTGCAAGGGTGGAAATGTGGGAACAAAGGCTCAGACGTGGGGAGGAGTCTCACCTGCAGCTCTTCCAGTGCTCAGATTTGGGAACACAAGTGGCAGCAGCCACGTGGGTCGGGGAACCTTGCCATGCAGGAGGGAGCTGGAGAAGAAGATCAGGGGGGATTTCGGGAGAAAACTGACGACAAGCCAAGGAATGCCTCATTTTTGGCTCTTCTGGCTTAGGCACGAGATAAACTCATCCCTTTGGTGTCATGCAGGGTGCTCTGTGACAAGCCCAAGCACAGAGCTCTTGGGCATCCAATAAGATGAGGGTCAGGAACAGAGACACCTGTACACATTCCAGCACGGAACACAAGCTGGGCAAGGATTTGCTGCAAAATAGTTTTTCACTTAGTCAACTAAGGCCTACCTAAGTCCTACTTAAGTACTTAATTCCTTTTTTGGGAACAGGCCCTTTGCGAGCCAGCTGCTCTGAGTGCTGTGAGAGTGTGTTTTCACCCAGCTCCTGCTGCCTTCCCCATCCCAGAGCCAGGACAGGCCACCCCTTTGGAGCACGATCCGACCCAAGAGGCTGTGCTGCCCCTTTTCTCTGATTTCAGGGTTGAGTTGTTTGCCCCAAAGGCACGTTTTGCCTCACTTTATTCCTCTTTATGTGTCTAAATCACCTGGCTATAATCTGCCTGCACTGCTCATGTTCCAAGTCTCACGTTTCTGTACCCAACCGAGGGATGGCTGAGCTTCTTTCTGGTGTTTTAGTTATATGATGGAAGCTTCATTAGGGAACAGTATGGAAAATAATGACTCTGAAAGCATTTACTGCTCAGGTTGTTGAGTCTGACAAAGGTCAGAGGGAAGGGAATCCCGTCCCAGGTCACTGTGAGACACAACGGGAATGCCCAAGGAGCACCTCCTTTTCACAAGGGCATAGAGGGAATAGCCTTAAGTTGAAGGATGGAAGTTTTAGTCTAAATATTAAGAAGAAATCCTTCCCTGTGAGGGTGGTGAGGCCCTGGTACAGGTTGCCCAGATAAGCTGTGGCTGCTCCTGGATCCCTGGAAGTGTCCCAGGCCAGGTTGAGTGGAGCTCTGAGTGTCCTGGTCTAGTGGAAAGTTCCTTGCCCATGGCAGGGGGTTGGAACTGGATTATTTTTAAGGTCCCTTCCAACCCAAACCATCTATGATGGGCTCACTGGGACTGTCAGCCCCTGCTCACTGTAGGTTGGCTGTGTCCTTGCTCTCCCTTCTTCCACAGCAGGTGAATGACAACACCTTGTTTTTAACCATCTCAGAACTCCCCCCTCATCATTTGTCAGACACTCACTCTGCTGCTGAATAATAATAATAATAACAACAACAATAAAGTTAAACCCAGAGCAATTGATTTGCCAATCTGCAGCTCGTTTGAAATCTGTTGCTTTAGTTTCAGACCTGCAGAAGGGTTAGTGGGACAGAAAACTGCTCTGGTTTCTTTTTGTGTTTGTTTGCTTTCTTTTTCCCCTCCAAATTTATTTCTCGGTCTAATAAAAATCTGGTTTTGCTTAAAAACAAGCGAGCAAACAAACCCAAAACCAGACACTTCCTCTCGATTTTTTAATTTAAATTGTCAGCAGGTGGCTGCAAGTGAATAGCAGCGTGCCTAGTCATGGTTATGCAAGACTCAGGGAGAAAAGTTAGCACTTTGCTGTAGCTCACAAAATCTGGCTAAAACAGCTGCAACTTGTCTTCCCCAGGGCTGCTTCTTCTCCCTTTTTCTCACCTACCAAGGCTGGGAGATGAAAGGTATTTATCAGGCAGCAGTGGGATATTTCAGACCTTTCAGAGTCGTTGGTGCCTCTCTGTTTTCCTGGATGACAAACCCCCTGAAGCCTCAAACCCAACATCACACAGCAGGTCCCAGCCCCAGCCCTGTCTCAGGGGCATCACCTCCTGCTTGTGTGCCAGCCCTTGCGGTGTGAATACATCCAGGGGCTCAGCAGATCTCTTTTAATTACCATTTGTGGTGCCAGTTCATGGCACTGCATCCCAGTCAAGTTGGGGTTTGTCCTTTAATTAGTCATTGCACACCAGGGCTCCGTGTAGGTGTGGCTGGGAGGTGAGGCTCCCTGCAGGGTGTCAGGCTCCTGCTGTGGCACAATTTGGGATGTGTTTTCTCCCTGTTTCCCATAAATCACAGCCCTCCTTTAGGCCACACCACGAGCACATGAAGAATGGCTTGAGTATCCCACAAATACCCCACTGTATGTGCATAGTCATAAAATGGCAGAAATGAACGTGCTCAGAATTTCCCCTCTCTATGCTGCCACACCTCAAAACTGAAATAACCAGGCCATGAAAAGAACTTTCCACCCCAAAAAAATAAAAATTGAAAATAAAAAAAGTAATTCCTGTGCCTTTTAAATATGTCAAAACCTCGATAGTATTGAAAGTAATGGTAGGGTTGCAAAAGGCCAGACAACTGGCCAGGGGAAAAATCATTTTATTTCAATTGTTAACCTTTTGTTCATCTGTTCTTAACGTAGGAAAAATCAAATCTAAGTGGGGAAACAGCACACCCTGACCCAGCAGGGTGATGGATGCTGTTACAGTAGTAAAGCTTTTCCTCTGGGCCACTTTCTGGGTCTCTCCTACCTGTGTGGTGTAGCTGATTTGTGCAGAGTAATGATAAATGCAGAGCAACCTGCTAAAGAAGCCAAATTTTTGTCTTCTCTGCACGGCCAGGACATACCAGTGAATTTGGACCGGTGATCTTTGCAATGCTGCAGAGCACATTTCCAAGAAAGAAGGATGGGTTTGTCATGGCTTCGTCTTCAAACTTGTTACAGGCTGATTTTCTCAGGAAGGTATTTGGATATGAAGAATTGCCCTGCCTGTGTGAACAAGTTCATGCTGTGGAAAATGCTCTCAGAAAGCAACTCTTTCTCCCATGCTAGCAAAAAAGTGAGATGAAGTATCCCCTTCCCTCACCCAAATGTAAGTTATTTTTAAATTGGATGTCTTTCTCTCAGAGGCAAAGCACAGGTGATGCTACTGGCACAGCAGGGACACGTATAGATAACTTACTTTTTTTGGATAATTAATTACTTTCCTATGAATTAGAGAGCAAGTGTGCCCAGTATTCTCTTTGAGGGACACAACAACTTCAAAAGTGTGCATTTCTACTCTCTCTCCTCTGCACTACAGAGATTTCAAATTGCATGAAGCACCCATTTCCCTTGATTGTCCCCGTCTGATAAACAGAGATCAAGCTCCACTTCATCTCAAACAAACGTTTGGGAGCTGCTTAACAAAAACAAAGCCTGAAAACTTTTAAATGCTGGAAAGAAAACCCAGTGGTGTCCAGTAAAACCAGGACATGAGATATTCCACAGGCAAACGTTTCTGTGCACTCCCACCCCCTGTGCCCATCCTCTTCTCCATCCCTGGCCCTGCTGCTGCCCCATCCAAGCCCTGCCTCCTCACCAGCCTCGTGGAAGGTGGCCACAGCTCCAGGATGGACAGGAATGGTCATGCAAGTCCTATAAACCACCAAATTCTGGACTAATGCATAAACCAGGGCCTTCCACCTGCCTCTTTGAGGCGGTCAGGGGTGAAGGAACAATCCCACTGACACTTCCCCATTAGTGTAGGGTTGCTTATCCTCAGTACTGCCCAGGAGTTTTATTTCAGGGCAGCTTTCTCTTTTCTTTTTTTTTCTATTTTTGTTCCTGACCAATCCATGGATATGGTTAATTTAAGGTTTAAAAGGCTTTTTCTCACACATACACACTCACACACCCATATATGTTTTCCACTGAGGTCTGTGCTTTTTCCTAGACCCACCCAAATTCCAGTACATGGCTCGCTTGTGTGCCAAGCTTCCAGACTCTCCTTGCAAAGAATGGAAAAATGCCCTTTTTTTTCCACTTCTGCCCATTTTAGGGGGAGAACTGTGTGGAGGAGAAAGGGGAATTTAGTTATACCTGTTATTTCAGAGCAGGAACAGGAAAGAATCCCAGTGTTGTCCATGGGAATTCTCTGTTCCTGAAGTGCCCTGGTGCTTGCTGTAATTGTGGAGTGCTAAGGAGATTTAAAAATTAATAACTAAAAAATAAAAAGCTTCTGGTTGATGGGTTTCCATTCTGTTTCTATGAAGTACTTAACACTCCTGAATGCATCGGTATTTTAGGAGAGGGCTGGAAGGAAATCAAAGATTAATGGTGAGACACACAGGGGAGCTTTATGGAAATGGCAGTTTTCAGCTGTGTCAGTCTCTGCCCCCTTGAATAGAGTATTTGAGGCTCCCAGCAATGGCATAGAATGGGTTGGGTTGGAAGGGACCTTAAAGATCACCCAGTGCCACCCCCTGCCATGGGCAGGGACACCTTCCACCAGCCCAGGTTGCTCCAAGCCCCGTCCAACCTTGAACTTGATGACAAGTGGTGGACCAAGAGCAAAGGGCTCCCCTTGATCCCCAGGGCAGCCTGGCAGAGGGGAGGCTGCAGGAATTCCACCTTTCCATCCACACCTTCCCTCCCACAGGCCTGCTGTGTGGCCACGAGGAAAGAGCCACCAAAGCCCTCCTGTTATTGCACCTCCAGAGTGACCCCCAGGGCTGCAACACCACACAAGCTCCAGCCAAACAAAGCCTTTGTCACTGCATTGCCCCTGTGGGGATTCTCTGGTGTCTGCTTAAGGCTGGTCCCCCTTGATTTCCTCTTCTCAGGGAGGGCATTAATAAAGCCTCTCTGCCTTGCAGAGCTCCCCGGGTCCATGGAGCTTGTTGGAACAGAATTTCTGAAGCCTCTGTTCAGCTGCCAAGTTAAGCTGAAATTAGCCCCTGGATTTAAAGATGTGGGCTAGTTTGTATCCCTTCACTCTTAGGTGATGGAAATTAAAATGTGCCAGGTGAATTATTTATCCTTTCCATCAGCAAAACGCTAACATCGTACAGAAGCTTGTTGTCCCTCGTGGAGGTGTAAGAATTGGAATAAGAATATATATATTTTGAAGAAAAAGCTGTTTCCTGACTTTCTGGACTGGGAGGTCGCACAGCCCAGGCTTGTGTGTCTTCCAGATAAACTCCCAAGGAATCATCAGAGGGAAAGGAATCTTTGTTTTCCTCCTTGCTCTCCCAAATTACTCAGTCCCTGCCAATTTCCATGACACAGACCCCTCAGTTTGCTGCAGAGACTTGTGGCTTCTGAAAGGGAGGAAATAGCAAGAACGTACTGGTGCACATCCACGGGTTTGGATTTTCTGGCCAAACCAGAAATACCAAAACAAACAAACAAAAAAAAAAAAAGGAAAAAGAAAGTTAAAAAAAAAGTTTCAACTCTGGGGGGAAAAAAAAAAAAAGGGTAATTCTGGCTTTTAGTTCAAACCCCAACTGAACCTTTCATTTTGCTTTGATGTTTGTAGAGATAGATGTGTGTCTAAGTTAAATCAGGTGAGGCACAAAACGTTCCTTGAAGCGACAGATCCCCACATTTGGCTTCCACAAAGTCAACATGGAATTTTTTTTACCTTTCAAGTTTGTTTTCAGGTTTTCCTGGTCTGAGATGAATTCGTTAGATCTTTTATCTAAACCTGCACTTTTCAATCCATTAGATTTTTTGGCTGGATGATCTCAGCCTTCTGCATAGAGACAACACGAGTTTCCTGCTTTGGTGACAAGTGACACTTGGAGGACACAACCTGTCCTGGTTGTTGGGATTTGGGGACGTAACTGTGCAATTCCCTCACCGTTTCTCTTTGCCTTGCAGTTTCTTGGGAACCTCCACAAAAACAGGGATAAAGCGCCCAAACCAGCGAAAATCTCCTGCTGTTTTTCAAAGTTCCTGCATTTCCTTACACTCAGAGGAGGCTGCTTGGCCTGTTTATTTACACACCCCTTATCTTTATGGCTGTTCCTTTCTGATCCCATGTCATCCCTGCAATCGCTTGCAGTTGGGAACTTGGGAAGGTCTAGCTTTGATCACTGGGGTGATTAGCCTGAAGAGAACATTGTTCCTTTTCCAAGGAGGATATTTTCCAACAACGTCCAGCACTCATTTCTAAAATTCTACAACATTCAGCAACTTCTACCTCGGTTTTTTTTTTCTTTCTTTTTTTTTTTTTTTGGTAAGTTTTACAGATGCTGTGAATTTCACAAGTCCCTTTGATGTTTCCCAAGCAGCCTGATTTATGGGAATGAAAAATACCACCATTCCCCAATTACTTTCTGTAATAAGGCTCGATCCATCAATGGAAATACAGCATGGCCGAGGAGTCCAAGGCACAAAGAATAACTGGGGTATGAGGAAATCAACTGCATCCCCCACAAGAGATCATTCTTTCAGTGGAAAATCCAACCTTTTTGATCTCTAGCCCTCTGTGCTTTTCCTGTAATATTTAATCAAGCCTCTGCTTTCATTGAAAACCACCCTCGATGGGAAACGTGTAGGCCTTTATATGTTATTTTAGTGCTGTTTATATTTTATTTTAGTGCTGTGGAATGGAATTTGTGTTTCGTAGGTAATTGCTAAATATAAGTGGTTGCAAAAAGTAGCCAAGCAGGACTCTGACTATCTCAGATTTCAGATGAGGTTAAGATAGTGACATTTCTGAAAGTCCAGACTGTGACTCCACCACTCAGGTGGCAGCTTGAGGGCCATGTACAAAACTCCTGGGGACTTGCTGTCCTTGCCCAAAGGAAAAGCATTTCCTTTCTAAAAGGCACTTCTACTTCTCCACGTGCTGCATGACCTGTCTGCAGGCAGCTGGATGCCACAGCAGCTCCAAAATGCACCTTCTCTTCAAGTCCAGAATTTCAGTTTATTAATTAACCATTTCCCAATGCCCTTCCTGCTCAGAGTCCTTCTCATCTGTCCCATGGCCAAATCACTCAGACTTCCAGGGTTAAAATCTGATTTGTTTTTTCCTATTTTGGCAATTTTATTTCCCCTTTCATTAATGCAAACACCTCTTTCATTTATTTATACCCCTAAATCTCACAGCCTTGACCCCCATAGCTCTGCTTCCTTCTGCTCCTTGTGGCATCTCATTCCTCTTTCTCATCAAATCAATCCCTTGTGACTTTTTGCTCCCTTCCTCTCTTTAGATTTCTCTTATGTCATTCCACAGTAGCTTCCTATAAGACATGCATGAAGTTCTCACATATCCTGAAAATACACCTGTTTGGAAACACATCACAACTTCAACAAACATGTCCCCACTGTTGTGTTCACCTGGCCATTTCCTCCTGTGTGTCACATCATGTCTCACTTGCTGTTACATCTGAAATAATTTAGAGCAGATTTGAAGTTTTCTTTATTAATCTGCCAGGGCCTTACCACCCTCACAGGATAAAATCCTTTCTAATATCCTACCTTAACCTTCTCTCTTGTCAATTTGAAGCCATTGCCACTTGTTCTGTCCCTCCATCCCTTGGAAATAATCTTTCTCCATCTTTCTTGTAGGCTCCTTTCAAGGATTGGAAGGGACAGTAGACAATGAGGTCCCCCCAAAGCTTCTCCTCTCCAGGCTGGACAATCCCAGCTGTGCCAGCCTTCCCTCCCAGCAGAGCTGCTCCATCCTCTGCCCATCCTGGTGCCTCCTCTGGACTCTCTCCAGCAGCTCCATGACCTGGCTGTGCTGGGCCCTTCCTCTGATCCCTGGATGTGCCCATCTGATGGCCTGAGAGACCAAATCCTGAAGCTTTAGACAGCTGAAATTTGTCTTTTCCTTGCCCCTGCATAGCCAGGCTCTTGGAAGGTGCCAAGTCTCTTTATGGCATGACAATCGACTGCTCCAGTGCCTGTGGAATTATTTCTGGAAGCATGAGGCTTGCACATGTAAACCACATAGTATAGGTGTGTAGTTTAAGCTGGAATATCCTAAATAAACACACCAGTCTGTCTTGCAGTGGTGAAGCTTTGCAGGTGAAGTCCCATAGGAAATGCTGTGCCATGTGGAATTCAGGGTAGGATTACACAACACGATGCACTCTTGCCATCACATGTATAGTTTAGTTGTTGTCAAAGAGTGCAAATTACAGACTGAAGCTGATAAACAAGTTCCTGACATAAAAACAACCTATTTAAGATTGTAAAGTAAGGGGGAGGTTGTGTCTGCTCTGTTTTACAGCCTCTTGCCATTGACATTCCCTGCCACAGGTCAGATGGCTTCTCTATGTCTTCAACATGGAAACCATCACCATACCCTTTACCAAAATATGGATTCCTCATGTTTGAGGGTTTGTGATCATCCACAATCACAGAAGCGTCAGGGTTGGAAGAGACCTTGAGGATCATCCAGTCCCACCCTCACCCAGCACCACCAGAACCACCCTAATCCATGTCCCCAGGGGCCACATCCAGGTGGCTCCAACATTTCCAGAGATGGTGGCTCCACCACCTGCCTGGGCAACTTATTCCAATACCTGAACACTTTTTCAGTGATTTTTTTTTAATTAATTTCTAATCTGAGCCTGCCCTGGTGCAGTTTGAGGCCATTTCTTCTCCCCCTTTCCCTTGGGATGTGGCAGAAGAGCCCGACCCCCCTCCCTGCCCCCTCCTGTCAGGGAGTTGGGCAGAGCAATGAGGTGCCCCCTGAGCCTCTTCTTCTCCATGGACAATCCCCCACATCCCAAATCTTTGTCACCACTGCTCCTTCCAGATGTTCCCCTTTTCCCTGTGTGGTTCAAACCCACCTGTGCTTTTCCCCATGCCATTTATTCAGCAAGGTGGAGCCCGTGGTGAGTTCAAAAGGAGAAGGTTAAACCAGAGCTATTCAGGGCCATTGGTTGCCTCAAGCTGAGCAAAGCTGAAGATCAGAAGTCATTCCATTCATAGCTCCTGCATTTTGAGGAACTCAGAAAATTCTGAAATTTTGACCATTTTTATTATTTTCTTTTATTTTTAGTCCAGGGATTGGGCATTTCGTTGTTCTCCCAGCTATTTTCTTGCAGATTCCACTGTTAATGTTGGAACTCCTAGTGAAAAAGGCTTAAATCAGAGTCTCCAGTGAGAACACAAGGGTTGGTATTGACTTCTGTGACATTGCCAGCCTTTATGTGACATCTGGGTGGGCAGCAACTTTCCCAAGATCACGTACAGCAATCACAAACTAAAGCTTTTCCTCATGCTGTAATCACTGTTTATGAGATCTAAAGATCACATTTTCCCTGTTTATCAATAGAAAAACAGCTGCAAAGGCACAATTCCCCCCAAAAAGGTGAAGTGGGAGGATAAATCATAAATTCAGCTCCACTGAAATGTGTCTTTTTGGATTTCTGCACATAAACACTGAATATTATTTTGTTAAAATAGGATCTTATTTTCCCAATCACCTGCCACCTGACAAAAGGGAGGGAGATTTACCACCAATAAATATTATTGTGGGTCATGATCGAGTCACAACTTTGGACATTTTACTCTGTAAAGAAAAGAAATCAACGCCAAATTTCATACATTGTTTTTGTTTCAAATATATATATTTAAGGTTCAGTACATGCTTTGGGTTTTTTTTGTTGTGGTGGTGATTTTTTGCTTTGTTGGCTTCTTTTATTTTGTTTGGGTTTGATTTTTGGGTTTTGGGAGGGATTTTTAGGTGTTGTTTTTTTTTTTTTGGTGGGATTTGGGGCTTTTGGGGAGTCAGGTGAGGTTTCTTTTGCATTGCAACAATAGAACAGAGTAGGAATGAACTTAAAAGACCAGGCATTCCTCAAGACTTGGGCTGAAGCAGCAATAATGCTGTTACCTGTCCTGAGGACACAGAGTGAGAAATGTGGCCTTAAATGTTTTGGCATAATTAGCCAAAAAAGAGAGAAAAAAATATACATTATTAAGATTTCCAGCAGTACGACTTCCTAGAGCTTCAGACTAAAACCAACTGAGCTACAGGCATAATTTTATGACTTTTTCTTGTTGAATTCTGTTCTCACAGATGAAAACAGACAGACCTCAACTTGGGGCTCGTGGTGTGTGATCCCTCCTGGCCTCCACATCTCCCCCAGCAGCACGAAAAGGACCACAATGTGAAGAAGAACCAGCCCTGGAACCTTTTGTTTGCCCATCACACACAAATTTAACCAGCATTTTTGGCTTTCCCACACCTGCCCTCGTGGTGTTCATTCACCTCTAGTCTTGTGAAAGTATTTTACACTCCAGGCCATTTCAGCCTGACTCTTGAGTGCCTTGACAAGGGCTTTCAGCACCTTTTGTACAGCACATTCCACAGCAGGTAATGGACATTCAGCACCCCTGGGCTGACATTCGCTGTGTTAATTCATAACTCATAAACAGAGGCCCTCATGACAACTGATTTTTTGCCTAATTTTAATTGCCTAACTGATTTTTAGCTGGGAACAGTCAAGAGACCAAGTATGTGCCACAGAGGTCAATAAGCCTGCCAAAAAACCAAACTCAACGCGAGGATAAAATAAAACATTGCCTTAAAAGTTTTTCTCTTTTTTTCATCCTATTTTTTGTGAGAATGTTTCGTCATTTGCACAAGAAAATGGATCAGAATTTCAAACACCTCCTCCCATAAGCTGATGTGCCTTTGGTCTGGGAATGAAGCAGAGCCTTGCTCTGAAAAAAATCAGAAACACATCTTTGCTTGTGTTCCCTCCATCCTTTTCTCCATCCCTGCAGCTCAGAGCTGTGATTTGGCTGTTTGGGATGGAGAGAGGGCACTGCTGGTAGGTTTGAAGTGTTGGAGGAAGGAAACTTTCAGGAAACATTATTTCTGGATAAGGCAGCAGGAAACTGGAGCCTGTTTGCTTGGGTGAAAGGCTGGAAGGGGTTCAACAAAGGACAGCTGGCATGGAAGTTTCCAGGAGTAAGGACAGGCAGCTTGGAGTGGGATTATTGCTGAGCACTTTGAGGGAACTCCATAGGCAAGGTCAGAAAGTCTCAGGAGCATTTTTCTGGTTGAGATTTGCCTTGGAAGATATTGGGTGAAATGAAAATCGTCAAAGCAAGAAATATTTATTTCCTGGCCAAAATGTTGGGACCATTTATTTTAGTCTATTTAATCTATTTTATTTTATATAGGTTTTATGATGTGTTTTCGTCAGGCTGTGTAATTCTAGTGAGGAAAAGGGGAAATTTTCATCCTAATTTATTTTACCCTTTTCAGCTGTTCATGCTAAGAATTTACCTTATAACTCATCTAAGCAGGACCACTGTTCTATATGTTGCTTCACTATAGATTATGGTAATTTACTCTGCAGATAAATATTTTTATCATATAGTCTCAATGCAGAAGTGCTAATTGTAGAAAAGAAAAAGCTCATAATGTAAAACCAGAGGGGTGTTCTGAAAACTGTGATCTTACAAACAGTGAAACACCCCAATTAAAGCAATGGAGATTAAATTAATTCTAATCAGGACCTACTATCGTTCCAGCCAAAATTTATTTGACTTCACCTCTTTTGGCTTACAAAGAGAAGGTGTCTCTCTAAGCACAGACAAATCTGGCTGACAAGCTCCACCAGAAAAGCAAAGCAGAAAGAAGTGTGGGTCTCAAAGGTACCAAACTGCAGCTCACAAGCTTCAGACCTCTCCTCCACCTTAAACTCCAGCCAAAATGCACATGCCCTGAAGGTCACATTGCAGGGGCTACTTTGAACCAAGTGGGAGAAAGAGTTTCTTCATCAAGAAGGCCACAAAAGGCTCTCATACCTCAGCAGACACAGAGCAGGGAGGGAAGGGGCTTGGAATAGAGCAAAAATGATCCTGGCACAGTGAGCCAGGACTCCTCAGCAAGGATTCCCACTCATCCCTGGAGTCTCCAAGGGTGTTCTGCAGCCAGAGGGACTGGGTCCAACCCATGTCCCAGCAGTTCCCTTTCAACCTTTCCCCAGAAGCACCTGAAGGTTTGCAGAGGGCTCTGCTGGAAGAGGAAATCTGCCAAACACCTTTCTCCCCAGCACGTGTAAATGCCCTCAGATGCTATCCTGAAATTTGTGCTATCCCAAAAATGCAATATTTGTCCAGTGAAAGATGATGATCCCTGGGGCATTCCTGGCTCCCTTTCTGCCCCACCACACCTCTGACTTGCTGTGAGCCCAGAGTGTGCCAGGCAAACACAATTTCATATTTAGGAGGAGGCAGAGATGGTCTGGTTAGTGCTGCATCCGCAGGTTTTGGGCTGCTCTCCATGTGCATTTCACACCATTCAGGACAGACATGGAATGAAGAGGCATTTCAAATTCCCACACAGCCAGTACAGAAATCATGGAGCTGCTTTTTTCAGCAGTGCCCTGTTTACGCCAGGACCATGCACATGATTTTTAAAGCTATTTGCCATATTAACACCAAGCCATTTGCCATATTAACACCAAGCCATTTGCCATATTAACACCAAGCCATTTGCCATAGTAACAAACATGAAGGCTAAAATGATCCTCAAGCCTGTAGTAACTCATTCAAGTCACTCATGAATGCTCTCTCATCCCCAGGGGGGAAGGACAGCTCAGCAGGAAGGTGTCCTTCAGGTATTGGGATTTATTGAACCTATTTGGACTGGCAAGGTTGATTTTAACTGTTCTATGCATCAAACAATAATTTTTCTGATTTTCATACACATTACAGCTTATAAGGTGAAGACTTCCTTCCCTTAAACAAACAAACACATAAACCAAAAAGACATCATCCCAAAACCCACTTTGTTTTCCCTGGAAGCAAAGTAAATCAAAATTTATTTCAGAATGTTCTGAGGTTCAGCCTGCAAAACAGTTACACCTCTGTTTTTCTTGGTCCTTCCCAGCCTTGCTCTCTACCTGGTCCCAAAGAGCACAGCCTGTCTCTGTGAACTCTGTGTCTTGGGAGATGGAAACAGGAGAGGAGGCAGGAATAATATTCCAGGCTGCTTTAATGAAATCTGGACAAATAAGAAAATCAGGGCTGTGGGCTGATGGCTTGTTTGCCTCACTGCATGGGGAGCCAGGATAAAAAAGGGCTATTTGTTTTCATGTGAAATTCTATAAAAAGCAACAGGGCTGAATTATTGTATGTATGTTGGAAGACTGAAGCCCAAGTCATCTGCTGCTGTTTTTGTCTCCAGGCCATGCCTCATTTGCTGGGATGAAATTCTTGGGGAAGTTTTTGGTCTGGTCTACACTCTGCTTTTTAAAAGCAATGCCAGTTTGTACTGTACAACCAGCACTGTGTTACATTCCAGACTTTGCTTCCTCCCTCCTGTAAGTTGCTTATTAGAGAGTGCAGAGAGCGTGGTGACATTTTACAACCAAGGAAATAAAGAAGACATTTCTTCAGCAGCAAATTGCCTTCTTTCCCCTTCAATTAAAAATAAAATATATCACAGGTAATGGTATCCCAGGAAAACACAGACTTTGTAGACAGGTACACAGGCACTGTGATCACAAAGACCCTAAAAATGCCTCTAAATGCAATATGGCCAAAGGCAAATGAGGGAACAAGTTTAGTTAAAAAGTAATGTACATAGTCCTGGTTCACAAAGGAAAGCCAGCTTTGTCCCTTTTTACAACCAGCATGGCGAAATAAAAGAACTTATCTGTGAATGTCATTACAGCAGGATCCCAAACTGAAAATAAAAAGGGAAGCAAAAATGAGCTGCGCTGAAGGGGAGGGGGATTTGCACCCCAAGCAAATAGAGTGTGACTAGTGAGGAAAAGCCAAACCTGCCAGAAACAAGTGGGCTACAGTTGGGAGACAATGCCTGAAGTTCTGCAACTCAGACATGTTTATAGTCTTTGCACCCACCACAGAAAACTCACATTCTCTTTTCTTACACAGACAGGTAACAGGGACAGGACAGAGTTCTAGGCAAGTCAGCCCAGCATGCCAATGAAAACTGATTTCTGCACTGAAAAAAGAGCAAGAGCTGACTCAAAGTTTTGCTTCTGACACCCTATAAAGCACTATAGATCTCTGCAAGGAAAAATGTCTGGCAGGAAAACAGTTACAAAGACATATAAACATATAAATATATCTAAAAATGCCAGCCACAAACCACCCATTCAGTATCTCACACCAGTGGAAAGACCAAACCATGACAACATTTGCATTGTCGCTAAGCTCCCAAAATTCACAAGAAGGCACAATCTTAGAAACATATTTTCTTTTACCCACAGTTTCTAAATCCTCAAGCCACTAAAATAAAAGAAAAATAGGGAAAGCACCTACTCCTCAGCTTCCAGTTCCACACAGCTTCCAAAGCAGCACCAAGCATGTATGCATTTTTGACAAATACCTCTTACCTGTAAAGGAGCAATGTCCAGATTCCTTACTAGATGTTATCGTCATGACAAGTCAAACAATCCTTTTCTCATAAAAGGTTGGATGGTTTTTCAATAAAGCATGGGTTTTTTTTTTTTTTAAAATAAAAAAAAATTAAAACCCACACAAAATAAAACCCTCAGAGAGTCTCCCTTCCCTCGCTGTCAGTCAAAAACAAGTTGAAATAAGCCTGAGTTGGAATTACCTGAATAAAAAAACTGGAGGGAGGGAGGGAGGAGAGGGAGGGAGGGAGAAAGAGAGGGGGAAAAAAAAAATAGAAAAGAGTCTGAGAGGAGACTCAGTGATGTCAGCAGAGTGTGTTAAGGAAACCTACAGCTGAGCCCGGCAAACTTTATAACTCCCCAGCACTCGACACCCAGTTCCGTGGTGAGCAAATACCTGCTCCGGAGGAAGCTGATTTACTTCTAAAGAAGCCAGTTAATCTTTGAAGAAACTTCAGCCAGGCTGATCAAAGTCCCCTCAAGGCCTTATTTCCTAAATAAATAAGGCTATGAGCCGTTGGATAATGCTAAGAAAATAGGAAGAAGGGTAAAAAGTCAACATTATTGATCTCCCCTCTCCTGTTGGCAAAAAGGGAGCCTGAAAGTCATCCGAAATAAATGTGTGTGATGGTTGTATCACAGGGAGCTGCAGCAGCCCAAAGCCCTGACCACCAGAGCTTAGCCACAACTCTCTTTCCCTTTGATGACTCGTCCTGGGTCTGCTCCAGTGCCTTTCTGCTCTTGTTTGCTGGCTGCAGAAAGCACAGACAGTGCTGGTTTGAGCAGGGGAAGTCAGGTGCTTTGGGCACGGAGGGGTTGTGAAGCCTCTACTGTTGGGACCACCCTGGGATTTGATGGGACTCCCAGAACTGGATGCAAACAGCAGGACCAGAAAGGTTAGTGTGATAACCCTTGGATATCACTCCTCTGTGTCCGTATTCCCAGGGGTACTGCTCCCAGGATTTATGTATCTCAACACACCTGTAGCTCAGCATCACCTGCAGGGACATCCCACCAGTGCCAGGATAACTTCCTTCCCTTTTCCTTGAGGGAAACAACACATGGCATGAGTGCTTTGCTGCCACAGCTCTGCCTGCCTCAAATTCCCAGGGAGCACATTAGCAAAAGCCAAATCCCTGGCAAACAGGGGATTTAAATGCCATTAGCAGACATTCACCATGCCATGATACACAACCATAAGAAATAGAGGCTGGAATTCTGCTGTCAAGTGTGTAGGAATTCAGGCAGTGCCAGGAGGGAGCAGCTGTTTTACATTTAAAAGGGCAACAGTTTAGATGTGATTTTTTTTTTCCACTTTGCCAGAGACTGAAGAATTTCACACGACTTGGATTGTTCCCCAAATCCATGAACCTGTTGCACTCACATATCTTCCTCTATATTTACTATGAGGGAGATGGCAACAGCTATATTTATAAATATATGTATATATTTATATATAAAAATGCTTGTGAATGTCTTTTTCTGCTTTCAGAAAAGCTCTTCTGTTTGCAGAGCCCTCTGAAATGTCATGGGATGAAGCACCTATACTAGGAATTCTCTCTCCCTAACCAATTAAATTATGTTTGGTTTTAACTGAATTATACCTTATTAAAAACCTCCAGTTAAAGCTTTCCTCTTCTTCTGGAGAAGTTTGGTAAAATGCCCAAATTTTAACAGAATATGAATATTTGAATGTGCTCTGTCCTGACTCCTTTATCACAAGCCAACTGTCTTAACCAAGCATCTCCTTCCAGTGGGTCACCACGTGCTCCTGGACTGCTCCCACGTGGCTCGTGAGGTGGGCTAGAAGGAAAAGTCAACTTGGTAGCTCCAAATGGACAAGCTCACATGTTGTTTCTGCAGATTTCCCTCAGTGCTGGAGCTTGTAAATCTGTCTCCTCACAGGGACAACAGGTGAGTTCAAAGGTTTGGGCTGGACAAGCTGAAATACTTATCCAAACTTCTTCAATCAATAAAGCTGAGCAGGAAATCCCATGATGATAAAAGGCTTGCTCAGGGCATGTTCAGATTTTATCTTGGCTCTGGATAAAGGTAAGTAAGGAAAAGAGACAATAAAACTAAAAACCCTGGCAGAAAAGTTAGTCCTGCACATCAGAGCTGCACCTGCAGCTCACCCTGGATCCAACAATCAGTCATTTTAGTGAAAATGTGCTTCGGAAAAGCCACAGCAACCCTTCAAGCCTTGTTGCTTTTTCTCTCTTCCTGCGACTCCCAAGTTCATGGGTTAAAATTCAGACCCAGGATTTAAAGGAATTGGGATTGTTACATAATACCAGGCACAAGAGCAGAAGTGGACCTTGCACAAGAGAAGTTCGGGATGTCCTGAGCAGGCAGGCATGTCACCTGAGAACTGCCAAACACCTCTTTGTGCTTTTACACACCTAAATATGTGTGTAAAGCTGAGCTTGGTCCACCTTTGGCCAGATCCTTGGAAGTCCTGAGGAGCACAAGCTCCCAGAGAGATCACCCTGGTGCCTGGGCACTGTTGCATTGGTGGTCTCCCAGGACTCCAGCTCCCTCTGCAACACTGGGATAACAGTACAGCCAAACCTTAGGAGTGTTCACAATAAATAAAATAAAAACGGGAAGGAAAAACACAAAAACGTGCCTCTTGTAACAGGGAATTTATTTTTAGGGCCCTCTCCAACTCAAAACCCTTTGGTGAAGTGTTCAGCTCTGCTGGCTGGAGCTGCTCTGACCTGGTCCGTGGTGCTCTCTGTGCTGCAGCCACCTCAGTCCTCCAGCCCCAACACTCTTATATTTCAGTATTAAAATGGTAGAACTTAATATTTTCTGCCTGTACCAGCTGGCTTTCCACCTTCATTCACCCAAGCTATTTTTGTCTGGTTTTATTGGAGGGTTTTGCAAACTTGCCTCAATAATAGCAAGGTCCTCAAAGTGTTGGTGAAAAGCTGGGAGGAAATTCAGCACAAGACACCTCTAGGATTAAAATTACACTAATTTAAAATGGTAAAAAAGTCCTCCATTGTGCATATGGAAAAATTTGATTTTAAAAGTAAAATAAATAACTTAAAATCTATTTTCTCAGTCATAAAACTGCTTGAACATCCTCTGCAGCTAAACTTTCATTGACTTTCTTGTATGGAAATAGATGTATATTCCAAACTGGAATACTCAAATAAGAGACATTATAGAATCATGGAATGACAGAATGATTTAGGCTGGAAAAGCCCTGCCAGCCCAGGGAGCCCCCCCTGTGCCCGATGCCCACCTTGTCCCCCAGCCCAGAGCACTGAGTGCCAC
>JAWWMP010000001.1:115840219-115850332 GCA_035047865.1 Dendrocincla tyrannina
GTGCCCCCTGAGCCTCCTCTTCTCCACACAAACACCCCCAGCCCCCTCAGCTGCTCCTCACAGGACGTGTTCTCCAGTCCCTTCTCTTGACACTCTCCAACCCCTCAATGTCTTTCTTGTTACGGGTGGCCCAAAACTGAGCGCAGAACTCAAAATGTGGCCTCACCAGTGCCCAGCCCAGGGGGACAGTCACTTCCCTGGTCCCGCTGGCCACACTCTTCCTGATACAAGCCAATATACCATTTGTCTCCTTGGCCACCAGGATTAAAGCCAGTCCAGCACACTGTCTGTCTCAGAACTTGCCCACTCCTCAACAACCAGTGCTGTATTTTGGTATCTGGTTAGAAGAACCAAGACAAACATTTACATTTGTTTGAGTACAATGCAATAGGCAAAGCTGACTTTGCAGCCTCTGAGGCGAAAACTGATCTCCTGTTGGAAACACCTGATCAGTGTTCACAGCTGGATGGAAATACAACAATGTGCATATAGTCCAATAAGCTTGAAAACTCAATCAAGAAGTGATACACAGGTGTCAAAATAACCAAGGGATGATGAGCTTTGCAACTTCTTAGAAGCAGTCGCCACTTAGCAAAGACAGGCAGAGAGTTTGTGGTCTGCCAGGACTGGCAGAATGTGGAGTTTGTTAAAGTTTCAGGGTTTCGTGCCTCGAGTTACATTAAACAGAATGTGTGTATGAAAGCGTATCAGTGACTGCGTTGATGTGTGCTGATTTTCATCTCAGTATAATAAATAAATTACAACAAAGAGTGGTTTGGCAGCAAATCCATCTTCAACCATGGTTAGGGAGACGTGATGAAGAAAGAGGGAAGGTCGAAGTCTGCACAGCAATGCAGAATTTCATGTGCTACGTGTTTATTGAGATTTTGAGCTCATTCTGCCTCCTTTGGCACTTGCAATGTCTCCCCCAGGCAGATCCAAGCAAGATGCCACAGACACCCTGGCTATCCCTACCTCTGGGGGTCCAGGTTGGTGGGGTATGGGGTGGTGGCAGATCCTCACGCCACAAGGCAGCCCCAGGGACTGATCCTTGTGGTTCATTTTCTTAGACCTGCAGAAGACTGAGATGGCTCAGTCATTGTTTTGCCTCATTCCTGTGAAAAGTCTCACACTTTCTTCTCACGGTACAAGACAGGACAAGATTTACCTTTGCACTGTTTTCCTTGGAAATTTGTTGCAAAAGGGAGGTGTATTTGGCAGCTTTCAATTTGCAGGAAGGCACTGGGTTTTCTGTGCGCAGCAAAACTCTGACATCATGCATGTTAGTGATGTTCAAGAATCCAGAAAAGCCCCCATAAGCACACTCTTCCACCCTTTCTGATAATCCAAGGGTAAACCAACAGGGAAAGGTAGGAAGCCCTGACCTTTTGGGTTCCTCTTGGGAAAACCACCTAAAATTTTGAAGTCTGGTGCCATCCAGATCTCTCACGTCAGTCCCAGCTGGGCAGCCTCAGAAATTGCTGCTGCCTGGTTGGAGGTGTCAGGGCTTCCTTTCTCCTGTTGCTTTAATCCAGGTTTACTGGACACCATGCAAGGCTCTTCCTAAGGGAACATCCAAAATGTAACCCTAGGGAGCACAGGCACTCAGGAGGACTCTTTTGCAGAGCTCATATGCTCTTTTTGTGGGAACCAGGCCAGTATTTTGCAGTGGTTGGAGATGGTACCCATGGCTGATATCAGCTCTCAGCTGATTTACATTCTCCCCCAAGAAATGGGATGCCTGAATTGCTCTCCTCAGCCATAGATGCCTTTCCTCAGCCACAGAAGGCTTTCCTCAGCCACAGGAAGTTCTCCTCAGCCACAGGAGGTTCTCCTCAGCCACAGAAGGTTCTCCTCAGGAGTAACCTCAGACCATACAGAAGCCAGCTGAGCACTGAACTCTGTGTCCCTGTCATGCACTAAAGAGGCACATCTGGTGAAGGGGTCCGATTCTGCCAAGGTGTCCTAAGTGTTCTGACCTGACCCCTGACCTTGGGGAAGCACAGGTGAAGAAATTGCCAGTCCCCTGTTAGCCTAGGCAGGAACTCAGGGCTTAGCTGATCTCAGCAGTAAAAAGCTGTCCCTGTGCAGCAGCAGAGCTGTGTGATTAATGAGTTCCCCAGAACTGATTGGAATTACAAGCCCAGATGAGATAATGAATCACCAAACCGGTGTTTCAATCACTTCAGAGAGAATTTCTCTGCTTAATACACCTGTACTGGGGAAGGGGAATGGATTGCCAGGAAAATGATTTCCTGAAACTTACTTTTGATGGTCTGACTTGTGGATATTGATCAATATGGGTTTTCCTTGAGGAGAAATCAATTCCTTCCCACTTGCATTTGGACAGCTGTCATTGCATTTCCCATAGATCACTTGGATATAAAATCAATCACTCAGTCCACTCCTGTGAGAAATAAAACAATTTGGTTGCTTGTATTCTCCTTGTCACTGTCACTCTTTTCAGCTAAAACTGCACTTGATGAGACTGTAGGTGCAGTGTAAAGACATTCTGACAAATCCATTAACTGCAGTACTTGCCATAAAGTCCCTTCCTTCTGCTTCTTAGGAAAGCTAAAACTCAGTGTGGCATCTGAGCAGGCAGACTCAAGAATCCAAAGAAGACTTCAGCAAACAACTGGAATCTTGTATTTTTACTGATAAAACCACACTATGCTCTGCAAAGAGAAAAAAAATCCTATTCACATTTTTTTTGTAGAACATCAGGCCAGTGGTAAAACTTGTGACTGAAAGCACATGACAAATCACTTCTGCTACCTCAAAGGCCAAGATTCAGCACTTCTCGGTAAGACAACCTGCAATCTGCAGGCACAAAAGTTGTCTGTGATGCAAAGGGAACCACCATGGCATTAAATCTTTGGCTCAAGCACCTCACCTTCCACAATGTTTAACACATCAATAACACTTCTATTATGTATGAACTGGGTACATTTTAACCATTCCTGGTGAGAAACTTCTTGAAAATATATGCTGAGTCAGTTCTTACGTAATCATAGGGTGAGTTCCTACCCTCGAGTAATTGCTCCCACAGTTCCTACATCCTTCTTCAGCAACGAGAGGTCCAGAGGTTAACTGAGGGTCCAACCAGCTTCTCGTGGATTCCTGGGGACAATTCCTGGTCATTGGTCCTGCTCACAATACTGCTGTGGCAGAAGGTGCTGCATCAGACCTGGACCTCTGAATAATTAGCACCAGGAAAGGGGGATGGGGTGTTCAATTGCCAGTTGAAACTCACAGAATCATGGAACTTTTTAGGCTGGAAGGGACCTTAAAGCCCATCCAGTCCCACCCCTGCCATGGACAGGGACACCTTCCACCAGCCCAGGCTGCTCCAAGCCCTGTCCAACCTGGCCTTGGACAGTTCCAGGGATCCAGGGGCAGCCACAGCTTCTCTGGGTAACTTCTTCCAGTGCCTGCCCACCCTCCCAGACAGGAATTCCGTCCCAATATCCCACTATCCCTGCCCTCTGGCAGTTTGAAGCCATTCCCCCTTGTCCTGCCACTCCATCCCTTGTCCCAAGTCCTGCTCCAGCTCTCTTGGAGCCCCTTTAGGCACTGGAAGAGGCTCTCAGGTCTCCCCAACAACTTCTGCTCTCCAGACTGAGTAACCCCAATTGTCCCAGCCTGTCCCCATAGCAGAGGGTCTCCAGCCCTGTGACCAGATGAGTGGCCCTCCTGTAACTGGAGTGTACTCATTATTTAATTTGACAACATTAGACATTCTGTAAGCTTCAGCAAAAAAACCCCCAAGACCCGACTGTCATACTGAGGGCCTGGAATTGTCTCTCAAACAACATGAGAAATAATTAGAAACTGTAGAATTATAGTTTGCACTAAGAAAAATAAATTAGGGTATAGTGATTAGGTTTTCTTTGTCAACATGGAGATCAAGGTCAGAAAACTGAGCCAAACGTCCTCAGCTATCTTTTAACACGAGGCCCTTTTTTCCTTGTAGTGCTGCCACAGCAAAACAGATGCTAGAAATTCTCACTCCAAAACTCTTTGCTTTTCATCCAGTTTTAAAGCTGTGGTGAGGTTCCAAGTTAAACTCACAAAGGAGAAAGAAATATGCTGGTGTTTTCATTGTAATATGAATTTTCCATTGAAGATGTGGTTGAATTAGCAGTTCATTTTTTAACTATTACTTTAATTTGCTCCTTGTGGCCATTCCTTTTTTTTTTTTTCACTTTCTATAAAAGTCATGCCTCAGTCTTGTGCCTTTTGAGACAACTCGACATAAAATGTTTTAAGGGGAAGGGAACTGTCTAATTAAATGTCTGTAAAGTGGCTCCTGAGCTTCATTTGTGTGGGGCAAAGCAAATAAGGGGAAATGTGGAGGAATGTGCTGCTGATTGAGTGTGGACATACCCATCTTGTTCCCATACAGGGGCAGGAATAGGAAGGTGTTGGGAGTGACTCCGAGTCTAGACATCCAGCACAGGTTTTGCATTTTCAGCCCCTCTTTTAACTTGTGCCTGGAGGAACTGATGTGATCACACACTGGGACATTTAAAGCAAGGCAGAAGGAAACATTTCCCCCTCCTTTTTTCCCCTCCCTTAGCACGTGGAAAGTAAAGAGAATTGTGTGCTTTTTCATTAGGTACTTTCTCACATTGTCTTTACCTCCCAGGGGCTTTCAAATCCTGGGAAGCAGAAACGCTTTTGGACATCTTAAATTGTGGATCATTTTCCAGGAGGTAATTCATGAGGAATACAAGGCTGGTGGCTCCTCTCTTGCTGGACAATCAATGCTGAGTTTTAATGTTAATGACAGTGTTGAGTATGTGAGAGGGACGAATGTAGCTCATGAACCTTTGCTTTTGTGGAAAGTAGTGGAAACCAAGAGGGGTTGATCCAATGGCAATGGAAAGAGGGAAAGCTGGCAGAGAGAACAGGCTGAGACCCCCAACTTGAATAGAAAAGCTGAATTTGACTCACTGAAAAGATGGAGTAAAGCTCCAGAGCCAGGCTGTGGACTGTGAAAATCTGGGAGGGAGGGCTCTGGGGAGCAGAGATTTGGAACACTAGTTACCTACCTTCAAAGGGACACTTCCACTGCCTCCAACCTGTCATATGGCAGGAAATGCTCCTACAGACATATTGTGTGCCAAGGAAATATGGGGAAACCTCAGGAGCTCTGTGCATTCCCTGAGGGAACCAACATCCAGCTGCATTCAGCCAGGATAAAGCTATTTAGAAGCAGCAGCACTTGTGGGAGACTCAGAGTGAAAGCACAGGCCAGCAAACCTTAAAAGATCCCAAAGCATCCCAGGGATGCTTTTCCCAGGCTCTGGGAATGCCACTAGACCGTAACTAATGAAACAAGACTTTTTAGTGATGCCTGGATAAAGTTGCCTGGGGGGTTCTGTTTTCCTTGCCTAAGGCAGCACCAGAGGGAGCCCAGATAAAGTTGTCTGGGTGGTTTGTCTGGGTGTTTTCACAGGTTTGGGTTTCTTTGCAGGTCCACTCACAGTCTGCATTTCACAGATGTTTAAAGTTTCCTGCAATCTGCATTATTGCTTCGGGAGCTTTCTTCCCAAAGTTATGGTGCACGCTCAGGACGTTTTCCTTAGGTTGACTGCACTGGAGGTTTTAGAGTATTCTTGGATTCAGATTGTGCTTGAAAGTTATTTCCCCTTTCTCAGAGTGCAATTGCCAAAGAGCAGTGTAAAGGAAGAGCCCTGTAAGGACCTGAATGCCTAAGAACAGTATTTAACAGGCTTTTAACACTTTTTAACAACACTTTTTCCGCCACTCCTGATGCAGCATTTAACCTGGGAAGAAGCAGGACAGTGCTCTAAAAACATATAATAATTCAGGAAGTGAAAAATATCATTGCCAGGCTAGAAAGGAACATTGCAAGAGAAACTTCTGCTACCTTTTCTGTCATCCACTCTGAAGGATGAAAGGTTCTGTATTTATAACTACATATATAGTTATACATGGCCCTAACAAAATACTGCCTTTTGTACCTTTCAGAACTTCACCCATCTTTCAAACTGATGCATTTTAATCCTATCCAATCCACCACATCTGAACATACATTCTGTCAAATACACTTGCTGTACCAAAATATAACTTGATATCAAAAATGTGAAATAACCCCTGAAAGCCACTCAGAACCACGTCAGATTTTCATCTCCCTTTTAGTCCTGCAATTCCTTCCTGACAGGTAAGGAGCAGATTTTCAAGAGCTTTTGCAGAAGGGTATCCTTAATTTCTGGGACTGGAGAAGTGTCCTGGCAGAACTTCTTCAAATTTGTTTCCTACCTAGAAATCCTCCTCTGGCCCTTGGAGTCCAGAGATTCATCTCCCAGCCCTTTCCTAATATTTTTTTTCCCTTAAGAAGCTGAATTGGAACCAGATTCTGTTTCATTTTAGTGCGATTCTGAATGTGGATCATCTACAACTGTTACTGGTTTAACCAGAAGCAAACAGTGCCCTCCTGCCTGGTGATTTTTATATTATCTGACTGCAATAAGCACAGTTGTTCTCGGGGAGCAATGACTCGTCTCCCTCCAGCCACAGGGGTTTGCTTGTAGAAAGAAAAGCTCAGGGCAGAGCTTTAGGTTTTCAGCCAATTAAACTCCTGGTTGAGCATCAAATCTGAGCAGGTACTTCGTGTGCACTTTATGTTTCTCCTTGTTGGGCAAGACACAGAGATTTGTGACCTTCTCCACTGAGACAAATCCCATAGAAATGCAGGCCTGAATGCTCTGCTAAACATGTGGACTTCAACACATCTTATATATGTTTAACCGTATCTGGGCTTCCCAAGGTGCAGAAAACAAGCTAATTTGAATATGCATGTGGGAATTTAAGAAAATCATAAAATCACAGACTATCCTGAGTTGGGAGGGACCCCCAAGGACCCTCCAGTGCCACCCCAGCCCTGCCCAGGACACCCCAACAATCCCCCTGTCCCTGTCCTGGTGTCCAAAGGCTCCTGGAGCTCTGGCAGCCTTGGGGCCGTGCCCACTGCCCTGGGCAGCCTGGGCAGTGCCCACCACCCTCTGGGGAAAGAAGAGCCTTTGGCTGAGATACCCCCTGAGCCTGCCCTGGCACAGCCCCAGCCATTCCCTTCCCAGCTGGAAGGTGGATGATGACATCTGAGAACAGACTTTGCAGTAAAGATGTGACATCGGTGACCTCATGTGTGCCATGTCTGAAGAGTCTGAAGGTGCCCAGTAAGCACCCTGTAAGCTCTCAGTTATCCTTGTAAGCCAAAAACTTCAGAATTTGAATAATGCCATTATTTTCTTGGTGTTGAAAGGGACCATCCCCTTGAGTAACACACCCTGTGTCTTCTTATTGATGCATGAGAGAAAGTTCACCGTGTACCTTCCACCTTTGGGGAATTTTTTCTTCCCCAGCTTTGAGCTGGGTAGTGCTGAGCCCTTCTAAGAGGTCCTGGGCAACCCTGAACCACAACCTGAACTACAGAATTGCCATTGTTAGTCACAGAGTTTGCAAAGCCTCAGGACTGAGATTTGCCCAGCCTGCAGTTTTCTTTTACTTGGTTTAACTGTGGCAGCGATTTCTCAAACTGACCATGTGTCTGTGACTAATTCCTTTAGAAAATGTAGTCCTTGCTGCCTCTACAGAATTAGGTGTTTATGACTTTATGTTGTGAAAGGAACACCTTACTATGGTAGCAGAGATGGAGACAAAGGTTGCAGCACAAAGGGATAACAAAGGCATGACGGGACAAGGGTTATTATTTATTCTCCTTCAACTATTAGGTCCAGTTACTAGATTTCATCATACATAGCCTAAATTCTTGAGATTTTAGTGAATCTATGGTTATATTGCTACATAAACTATGCTTTCTCTTTGCCATAAACAGGATTTTAAGAGCAACTTTGTCAGCTTTGCAGATCTGAGTCTTTTACACGCAGCACTTCACTCAAGAGAAATGGGAGCTATCAATTTACACATGTATTTCAAGTTTAATGGAAAACAAATATAGATATATATATAAAGACACATGTTGAGATAATCTGGGGGGACATTTCCCTAGCAGAGGTCTAAATGCAGCATTAGGTGAGAGAACCAGTGGTGCATGATGCAAAGAGGATTTGGGCCAGGGTTCATCTCCAGCACTGCTCGGGTTCCCTGTGCACTGAACCCACACACAGGGACTTGCTTTGATCAAACTTTCCTCCCCACATCTTTTATGTAGTTGAAGAACTGCTATATTTAAACTCAGTTTTACTTTCCTTAACCCAAACATGTAATTCATACCAACTTCTCTCTTGCTTTCACCTCCCTGGTAATTTTAAGCAGTCTTTGATTGGTTCTATTCACCATGAAGGTGCAGTGCCCCAAGTAGAAGAGAATATATAAGTTATTCCTGGTGCTCGTGCAGGAATTTCCCCGGTAATGACAAAAAAAAAAGGGCAAAAGCAAAGCTGGTTCTAGGGTTAGATTTTCATACACCAAGAAAGCAGAATAAGATAGTTGAAATGGCTGGATTTTGGTGGTTCTGTTTGGAAATGGAGAGTCAGCAGTTTGATTTATGGCAATAAATTACCTCAAAGGGTGAGCAGCTTTCCACTTGCTATCAGGAGAGCATTTTGGCAGGCAGTAAACATGGAATTCTTACGTGTTGCCAAAGTCTAAAACACATCAAACCATCTCTGAATTAAGTGATTTGGAAAGATGCTTGTGTTTTAAACCTCTGTGTCAGGTTACTGTTTTAATCTTTCAGACTGCTGGAGGAGGAGGAGGAGGAGAAGGCTGTGTTTAAATTCCAGGCAGGTTAAAATTCAGGTCTTATGTTTGGAAATCAGTATCAAACTTCATGTATAGGCTGATTGCTGGTAAGTCTTATAAGCAGTGGGGAATTTAAAACACAAACCAAATTAAAAAAAAATGGGCTTATGGAGCAACTTCAAATTCCCAAGGCATCATTTCAGACAGAACAGCCGAGCCTACAGAAAGGCAGAAAGCCAAAACTAAGGGCTTTTTTACTGTTCATAAAAAAATCAGTGTACTGGTGATTTGTGATTAACTAACTGAGCACTGAGGCCTGTGAGCTCAGGAAAAGAGATGTGGTTACGAAACAAGTGTCTTTTGGCACAGAAGTTTTCGATTTCACAAGGCTGATGGATAGGTGGGGTAATTATTTGCTGCACAAAGTGCTGTCTGAGCTTCGGCAAGTTCACCCTCACAGCTCCAAGAGTCAGCATGGGAATAGGCATGGAATGGCTGGATAACACAACCTGTTGGAGCTCCTTCTTGGTGCCACATCCCCTCACATGGCAAGGGCACAGAGGGACGTGGGACTGGCCTCAGGAGCTCTCAACTCTTTGCTTGTGCTAAATCTCTGTCCCTACAGAGGGTGTGAAAGGGGTTGGTTGGATTGGCCCTGGCACAGGTTGGGCAGAGAAGCTGTGGCTGCCCCGGGATCCCTGGAAGTGTCCAAGGGCAGGTTGGACGGGGCTTGGAGCACCCTGGGCTGGTGGAAGGGTGGAATGGGATGGTCTTTAAGGTCTCTTCCAACCCAAACCATTCCATGGTTCACTGATTACCTCCAACAAGAAGGGGGCCCAGAGAGGCAACTCTCTGAAGTGAATCTTGTTGCCTTGTACTTCCATTTCTCTCTCTTTGTGTGTGTTCTGGTCATTGCAGAAACCCAAAGCTTTCAGGGGTTTCAGGTAATGTATTAGCAGTGGTGGTGACATCACTTTGCTGACATTTAGCACTTACCTCAATTAATTTTTTCAGAGGCTGAGGGAAAAGGTAGCTGCACATCTTCCCCCATGGCTTCTTTTTCTTGTTACTCAACACATCCTCATTCCTTTGCTCAAAGGCAGAGTCAGTCAGGTAGGTAAAGATTGTGACCTTCCCTCAGATTATGGGTAATTTTTCATCAGGTTATTTCAGGCTGGCCTTCTTCAGGTTAACCCAAGTTGGTTTTACAATTCTCCATGAGGAGTAGAGCAAACACAGAATCCCACAATTCCTGAGGCTGGCAAAGCCCTGGCAGCCCAGGGAGCCCCCCCTGTGCCCTATGCCCACCTTGTCCCCCAGCCCAGAGCACTGAGTGCCACGGCCAGTCCTGCCTTGGGCACCTCCAGGGCTGGGCAC
>JAWWMP010000001.1:115850432-115863072 GCA_035047865.1 Dendrocincla tyrannina
ACCTCCAGGGCTGGGCACTCCAACCCTCCCTGGGCAGCCCCTGCCAAGGCCTGACCACCCTTCCCAGGCACAAATTCCTCCTGATGTCCAACCTGAACCTCCCCTGGCATTCTTCTGATCCTGAAGCTGTGTGAGTCCTACCACACTCACACCAGAGCTGCTTGGAATGTCTTCATGGAGGTGCTTTGCAATTTCCCCCTGCGCTGGTTGAAGACATGATAAGGGAGAAAACCCTGAGCTGACATCTAGTTATGATGGAACTTCAACGTAACAAGTCAACCAGCAAAATTTAGGAGGAAAATATTGAAAAGGCAGGAGAGAGAACTGTGCTCCCCTCAGCAATTGGTCAAAGCCAGGATGTGCCAGGGAATGTTTTATATAAGCCTGAGCTGTTTGTAAGACCAGCTACATTTATAAGGAAGAAACTGTGTGATTTTTCTGGAACATGGCCATTAATTAAGTTTTATTTCATAATTATGCCTTTAAACCAACTCACTGGCATTTAATTTTCTCCTGGATCCAAGAAAATGAATTAAAGAGCCTTTTATACAGAAGAATTCAGGACAAAGCAGTAAGAAAGGAAGAAGTACAATATAATCTCACAATTAGAAAGGTTTTTTCATAAATGGTGGTCAAATATCTCTCAAACTGCCAATTCTCTGCCGTTTGGATAAAGAAGTAGGAATTTGTTTCCTCTCCCATGAAACAAACACTGCATTTATGCCTCCTGAATATAGAAACAGGTTTTGCAGCTATCATTATAACCAATTCTTTGTTCTCAGCTCACAATCTATAACTTGTTCATAGAATGGTTTGGTTTGGAAGGGACCTTAAAGATCATCTGGTTCCAACCCCCTGCAACTCCCAGCACTCATGATGGAGCAGGACAGTTTGATTTTGGAAGGTGAATCTGACACTGGTATCCTTGCTTGGAAATGCTACTGTGCTTTTTAGAACATACTCCTATTGCTCTTCTTTAAGGTGATGTTGAAGTCACAAAGCAGGAAATCATATTTTAGAGCAGTAGCTTTGCCACCAAAATAGGCAAAGAAAGTGACCTCTCTGCTTTCTTCTGTTTCTTTATTTTTCACAGAAATTGTGATTTTCACCTCAAATTGGACTGACAACTCTTCCATCAAGCAGTACCTTCAATTATTTACCAGAGAAAGTGCTCCAGGTCTTATCAAAGTTTGGGGTCTGAGTGTCTTTGAGGAGAACTGGTTGGTAATTTCCTATGAACATCCTATTTCTGTCGGGAAAGCTTCATTTACCCAAAGTTTTATGTTTTCCCAAATGAAACGTTCCATTGGGGTTGACCTTGAGCTACAACAAAGAGCACCTTCCTGGCAGCCACGTTTTGGCTGGAGCCCAGTAAAGGATTAGTGGGAAGGCCTGTGGGCTCAAGCAGGTCACAGGTGAAATGTGGCTGGAAACAGCCCAGCTGTGAAAGCCAGCAGGGCTTAGCCATGAGGTGAGGGCTCAGACCAGGGTCTTGGAGCACTGTGCTGCTTTAAAGGTAAACCAGAAGGAGAAATGAACCCACCTCACAAAGAGATTACAAGTCAGAGTTATGATTTAGTAAAAAAGATTAAAATAAATGCAATGATATGGAGAAAAAATGGGTTTGACCCATAAAACCAGATGTACAACTCAGCACCCTGGGGCACAAACAGGATGGTGTTCATCAATCCCTGTGCTGAGCACCACGTGGGCCCCCTGAGTGCAAAGTAAAAGGAAAAGAAACCTGTTGGTGAGAATGGTGGTCACAGTCTGGTCAAGAGTGGCAGTCACAGCCCTGTTGAGGTTCTGCTCCTCCTCTGGATCCCCCGAGTGGCACCACAAGTCCCCAAACCCCAAGATTAGATATGCTCAGGTTCAGGTGGGAATGCCCAGCACCTCCCCAAGAGTGAGGAGTTTCACAAGGGGTGATTTAACTCTGTGAGTCTTGGGATGTTTTTGGAATCCTTGATAGCCCATGAGCAGACATGGCCCCTCAGCTGGGTGTGAAGGTGCTGGTGCCTCCCCAGAGGGGAGTTATCACAGCTGAGCCATTGATGTGAGACAGAAACACTCCCCTGTCCCACAGGGCTCTTTAACACCCACCCTGTACCCTGAGGGGTCAGGTGTGCCCTGGGCAGCTGCTGCCGACCCTCCATTATTGAGAGTGCATCAGACATGACACAGAGGGTGTAGAATACACAGTTTTGGTTACACCCACACCGTGACCAACTAGTCCCAGCCACCATAACCAGGACAAGCACCAAAGGAACAATTTGGTAAGGAATATCAGCATTTCTAAGAGCAGGATCCAACAAAGAGAATCCCGGGCTGTGGCACTTGTGCTGCTGTTTGACTCCAGCCCTGGGTGATTTGTCCTCTTCATATCTCATGAACTTATTTCTCCCACAGAGCTACATTTGTGGCTGTGCATAAAAAACATGAGAGAAGAAGTCTTTTCTTCTTCTTAGAGGAGGAAAAGCCCCATCTTCACTTTTTTCAAGCTTTCTCAGTCATGTCTCAAAGAGGGGACTACAGAGGAGGGTGTCCAACCCTGAGCCCCCACAAAAAATTATGCAAGACTTGACAAAATAACAGCTTTTCCACAGAGTTTCAGATGAATTATTACCACAGCTTGCAAAAGATGGGTTCTCATTCAACCATATTAATAATTGTTGTGGCTTTCAAAATATTTGGGTCTTGATGTGCCTTCTCAGATCTTTGACCAGGATGGTTCTATCAAAGGGATGTTTCTCATCAGTGCAAGAACAACCCAAAGGACCAGCTTGAAACAAGATGAATTTCCCTCCTGAATTTTGAATTTCAGACCCATCCCACCCCAGTTATAGTATGAGTTTCCTTCTGATGTGAGAGCAAACACAACAATGGCAGGAATTAACACCTTTGCAGGACTTCAGGGAGTCTTAGGATTCAGCAGTGCCTTTCTCCATCTGTAAGTTGTCACCACTTTCAGCCTTGGGGTGTGACCAATGTTTTTTGGTCACAGTTTTGGACACAATGACAAAACAGAGTGTGACATGTCACGTTATAGAGAATTATAGTAATATACTGTCTATAATTAAATTTTATGGAGAAAGCTCTTTCAGTTAGAAACTATCTTTTTATTCTGCCTCTGTGTTAGTTCTGCAAAGTAGATAATAGCAGCACACTTAGTAATATCAAGTTAATTTAATAATACCCATTATTAACACCTAATAAAACCACTATTACAATAATCCACATTCATAACATCTCACTAACATCCAGAGAAATGGCTTTCCCTTCCAAAACCTTGTCCATCAGAAGCTGTTGACAGGCAATGGGCCTCCCTCCACAGGGTTTTCCTTACAGGCATCCCAAATTTTAATTCAGCCCCATCCCTCCCTTGCAGCCTCTCCCACCTCATTCCCTCTCCCTTTTTGTAGCCTTTGTAAGAGGCTCCATCCCCTCCCTGTCACTGCCCATGGCCCTGCAGGTCACACTTTTCCCCACATACTCTTTACTCCATCCCTTTTCCCTGTGTATTGATAGTTCCTGGATTATCCCAGTGAAGATTTGTGAAGTTTTCCCTTCTTTTTCTTTTTTTTTTTTCTTTTCTTTTCTTTCCCTCCAGTGTAACAGCATTTAAAGGCTTCCCCACACCAGGCTTGCTACATCTATGCCATCTTCTGGATGTTCTGTGAATCTTTCTCATCCCGGAGTGGTTGTATGTGTAAATCTGTTTAACAAATGTTCCTGCTTCCTGAAGCCTTTAAAGGACAGATTGCTGATATGGGGACAGGGACAAGGTTTGAGGGCCAGGGTCACAGCTTCACGTGTGCTTCCTTTGTTTACTGCCTGCATGCAAGGAAAAGTGATTGCATGCAAGGAAAAGTGTCACTTCTATGCTAAGAATAGTTCCTGAATTCAGCAAAACATTCCCCTTCCACAGGGAAGTTACTTTCACTCTGTTAAGAATTTATCAAATGCACCGAACACCTGTTTAGAATTTATTCCCTTGGTTTCTTTGCTGCAAAATGTTGTAGTTATAATTTCCTTTTCCAGACCTTTTATGTCTGGGTTTCATGTCCCTGTTTCAACATCTGCAGCTGACTTTCTTTCAGCTGGTTAGAAATGGTTGTATCTGAATTATGTGCAGCCTATGATTTCCCTGGATGAGGAACACACATCCCCACTTTGGTCATCCTCCTGCTAGTATTTATATATAAATTGAAATTAAAATAACACTTTGGTTTTCTTTGATGGGAATTAGCTGGGGTTTTTCAATAGTCCCTCTTGTATGGAGCCCCAAATTGGTAAGGATTTCAGTCAGAAAAGTGATTCTTCCTTGCATATTTAAATGTTAGCAAGATGATTAAATGACTGGTTAAATCACAGCTTGGATAGCAAAAACTCAGGGAGATAATTTCAGCTTTAGTCACAGAGACAATGGATAATACTCATTACTTAAGGTTTCCACTTAATCTCCTCCATTGTCTAAAGAAGTGCAAATAATTCCTTGGAAAAGCAGAGGAACAGTGGGATGATTCATTACTTTCAGTGCTGCTCTAAGCACACTGAGCACTGAGCCTGGGCTGCGGAGTAATAATTTCTTGTTTTAAAGTCAAACACTAAACAATTTGGTTTTAGAAATCAATATCACAGTCACGACAAGGCAAGACTCCTTATGAAAGTCGGATACCTTGGATATTAAAAAATAAACGTATACAGAATTCAAGCTTTCCTTGCCAGAAAGCAACCAGAGGAACTTACTGTTCGATGGTGCTTTCACAGGCTGATATTTCTTACAGCCACTTGAAAAATAATCATTTTTGCTCCATCATGAGTTCAGATTATGGCCAGGAATGAAAGGGTTGAAATCCCTCTCTGAGAGTTATGTTTTTCACAGGTTATTGACAGTGGAAAGCATTGAGATGTTACATTTCCATCCCTCTTCAGTAGACAGAGGGTTTCAACTCTCCGTCAGTGACCACAAACTTCGGAACTGTCAGGGACTTCCACAGCCAGGAGAACCCTTCCCTCCCAGGAGAAATTTAACATCAGGCTGACCTCTTACACATTGTGCTTATTCCTTATTTTAATAAGGACGCTGGCCATGGGGGAGATAAATCAGGAGGAAAAATTCAGATATTCTGGCTGCTCTTCCCAACGTGCACAGCTCCAACCATGCCAAATCCCTCCTAGGCCAACTCCTGATTGCATCTCATGGTATCAGGACTAGAAAAATATATTTTACGTGAAGTACATCATCTGGAAAGAGGAGAGATTGATAAGCTGAGGCTTGGAAAAGACCTCCAAGATCATCAAGTCTAACCCAGCCCTGCCAAACCCACCACTGCCCCATGTCCCCAGCTGCCACACCTACACATCCTCTAAATATTTCCAGGCACGACGGCTCCCCCACCTCCCTGGGCAGCCCCTTCCAGTGCTTGAAAACCCTTCCTAGGCACAAATTCCTCCTGCTGTCCCCTCTGCTGTCCCTGCCCTGGCCCAGCCTGAGCCCGTTCCCTCTGCTCCTGTCCCCGTTCCCTGGCAGAAGATCCCAACCCTGCCCTGGATCCATCAGGGGCTTGCAGAGCCAGAAGGTCCCCCCTGAGCCTCCTTTTCTCCAGGCTCAGCCCCCCCAGCTCCTTCAGGAGTTCTCCAGCCCCTTCCCCAGCTCTGTTCCCTTCCCTGGACATGCTCCAGCCCCTCAGTGTCCTTCTTGTCATGAGGGTCCCAAAACTGACCCCAGTACTTGAGTTGTGGCCTCACCAGTGCCCCGTACAGGGGGATGGTCACTTCCCTGCTCCTGCTGGCCACACTGGTGGTGTTACAAGCCAGATCCAAAGATATGTGGGAATGAAGAAGCTTCTTGGCTGTAGCACATGTATTCTGGATTTCAAACCCTCTGAGAAACTCCAGTTTAGCTCTTTGGCAACTGTAGATGGATAGAACAAAGAGAGGTTAAGGCCAACATCTCTGAAGTGTCTCCTTCTCTTCATGATCTCATGACTTTAAGAGCTCACATTTGGGGTCACATGCCAGGGATATGGGCTGAAAAGCAGGATTCAGCACATCACACACCTCGTTTTGGAAAGGGCTGAACATCCAGCCTTGGTTTCCAGAGCACCGACTGCTGACTGTCTCTGGACATCAGCCAGGTCCATGGATATTTCAGAAAGGTGAGGCAAAGTGCAAGGAAGGCAAGCTGGAAACTCCCCCTCACAGGCCATACCAGGGTGGGATTTATCTTAACTAAGATATCCAATTAACTGCATAAACTGGTGATCTTTGCTTTCTCCACAGGCAATATGGACAGGGAACTCCAAGGGACAAGTCACTCCTCTTAATTAAGACATCTAATTCAGTGAGAGTTCACCAGCCTGGTCTAGAAGATTATCTGGTGTTTGGCAAAAATTGGGTGGAATGGGACCTCCTTTGTGCAAATTTCACCTAGAGATTTGAATGGTTTGCAAAGATTAAATTGAAAATAAATGTCAGTATATATCAGGAAATTTATGACGTTTACAAAACAGTCTGGAGAACTCAAAGACTGGCAAAGAGAGAGAACCTCCATCTCCTTCCCTGGGAGAGAGGAATGGGGAAGGGGCAGAAGATTCATAAAAACAAGCTGGCTGAACCTCTTAAAGAATGCTAATCACCCTGCTCTGAGCTGTCTATTACCTTTAGCTAAAGTGAAACAGTCCCAATTAGCAATCCACTATTAAGATTAGTGTAAGAACAATCCACTTCACTCGAAAATGAGTCATAACCTTCCAGAGGGGAGGACTGTAAAGAGGGCCATTCAATATTCATCCCTCTGCATTGTTCTGTAAAGAATCATTTTTAATTTAATGATCTGCTCCTGTATATCTACGCTGCTGCTCCCAAATCCACTTTGTATTGTCAACAGATTATTTCTGTCTAAGTAATGGGGCTGTCTCTTGTTTGCTGCTTACTCATTATTCCTAAGTAATTAGTGTTAAACCCACAGCCTTTTGAAGGATAGATTTGCTCCAGGTTTGCAAACGAGTGTTTTAATACCCTGAATACCCTTTCCTTTTCAGTCTGCATGAAGAAGCTGTGCAACAAACTCAAGCATGATCCGTGTTTTTAAGATCCATGCAGGAGGCATCAGCTTGATGAGAGCTGGCTAAACTCAGAAAAACAAGTGTCTTGCCCCAGTTCCCACGCTAAGGGCTTGATCCTGGGAGGATTTAGGCATGTCTTCACATGCACTGCCATCAAATAAAGCATCAGCTGTGCTGAGGTAAAGGCTCAACCCAATTTAATCTTTACCTCAGCCTAAAATGCCCAGAGGCGATTGTGGGAGAGAGAAAAAGTCAAATATATCAGAGTGAGGAGAGAAGATTCTCCTCATAGGAAGGTCTGTATCTGTCTCTGGTCAACCAAAGAGATCAAAGTCACATTAAGCAGATGTCATTCTCCAAAAAAACCCAACTGTACAAAGGGATTTCTGGCATTTGGGAAGGGAAGGTTTGGCCATTGTGCAGGAGGACAACTCCTGACTCAGGTTCCTCATGGCCCTGTTCCTCAGGGAACCATTTCTATCGAGGCATTCAGTTGGGTTTGCACCAAAATGGTCTGGATTATGCAAATGCACCAGCCAGAGAAGCTGACTCAAATTCAAGGCACCCTGATTAATAAAGAAATTCCCAACTTCATAAGTGGACCCAAATGGCAAGAGCAGTTCTACACAGAGCAAGTTTGCCCAAAAATTGACAATACCAGGTAGCAAAAGTGGGATTTGAAGTTAAGAATTGTGCTGCCCTTTTTCCAGAAGGTGAATATGTGTACATGCAAAACACTTCCTCCATCTGTGCTGATAAATTCCAAGAACCCAGGACCATTCTTTGGCACCAGGTTCATACTGATGAACTCTCAGACTGCGTGTCAGCTGAGGCTCATGCAAACTGTTTATCAGCAACTATTTATCAGGAGGTAAATAAGAGGAGGTAAATAAATAAGAGGAGGTAAATAAGAGGAGATAAATAAATTTTAAGAGGTTTTAGAGAGTCTGACCTGTCTGAGACTAAAACCATAATGAACAGGAGACCAATTTATGGCAGCTGAGAATGTTCCCTGACACTGTTTATTTTACTGGTCAAGATGTTGCCTCTGTAGAAAGACACCATCACTAATCTAAATAAAATACACCCCCCAAATTGGTTTGCAAGGAGAGATAAATACACGGCAGGAGTAACAAGCTGTATTCCAAGGGATTGTTTTCCACCTCCTTTTCAGCTTGAACATCCAGTGTCATTTCCTTTCCATGGTGTTTTCTTGACATGGAAGATGGGATTCTGGCTAGAACCTCTTGGATCTAGAGATGAATTTTACAGGCTGCAGCACATTCAAGCCCTTTGACTCTTCAGTATTGATAAAAGAGATAAACTCCACTGACCTTGGCAGCTTCCAGTGCGTTTCCCCCCAAGAATTCCAAACCTGGCCATCCATGCTGGAATAACAGGATTAAAAAGGCTATCCCTCCTCATTATCCAGCATGAAGAAGGGAGTAATTAACTACCTAGGACTTCTGTGCTCCCAGATATATGTTTCCCACCACAAAATTCCATTGGTTTACTGGGAATGGAAACAAGGCCAGGACCTGCTGCTCCCCCTGGCAGGGGCAGACTTCAGTCACAGCAAAACTTTGGCATATTTTATGGTGCAAAACTCACAATGCAGGACACAAAAATACAAACAGAAGGGAGGTTTTATTAAAACCTTCAAGCACTGGGTAATATCCAGAGAAATCCCTATTTAACAGCTACAGGGATGAGCTACTGAGGAGTTCTGGTGAGGAATGGCTCTTTAAGCACTGCTGTTCCGTGTTTGACATGGTAAACAGTGCCAGAAATTAATCAGTCTGTGCTGAACAGGGAGAAAAGCAGCACCTGGACCTCCCTGTACCCTCCTCCTTAGTTCTGTTGGCTCAGCAGAACTGGAAACAAGTCAGATGAATGAGGTGTATTCTTATTATTTCTTTCTAAAAGCTGGCTCCTGATTCATCTTTCTACAGCAAGTGGGAATGTCTGTGTCACCTTCTGGGGAGTGGAAAGAGTAATATTTTAGTAAAAGGGCTTTTTTTTTTCATATCTGTGTAGCCAAATAATCTGGAGGCTGAAGAACCTGCTGTTGCCACAAACTCTCTGTCCTTCTGCACTGACCAGTGGCTGGAGGATAATCTTATTTGTTATATGTATTCTTAAGAGGGAATACCACTGTTTTTTATACCTGGGATTACCCCTTGAATTACACCTGGTAAGGGTTAACCACAGGCAGATATTAAAAGTCAGCAGACTAACATATCCACACATCCATATGCAGGCAGCAGTGTCCAGTTTGAAAAATGACTTTTATTTCTCAGTTGGAGGGAGCAGCACATGCTTTTGAAGCCAGTGGCATTTGGTGACAGTGCTCTGAGGGTGCTGATAACAAATCTGAAGCAAGCAGAGCAAAACTTGCAATCGTCTCTGATAAAAAAGCCCTCACACTCCTTTCCCCCCCTCATTACAAACTGCTTTTCTATCTGATCAATAAAATCAATTTACCACATTGTCTTCCCAGCTTATTTGTGTACATGGAAGAGGCTGAGGATGAAAATCATAAGCACCACAGCAGCCAGCTCTCTGTGCTGCAGGGCTGGCAGGCTGGGAACTGCTGCTGTAATGCTGACAGAGCTCTTGCCAGAGAGGAAAGGTTACTTCTATCAAAGCAAAATCCACCAGGTGAGACCATCTCACCCCTAGGAGAAAGCCCCAAAGGCGAGTTATGACAGCAAGCTGTGAGGCTGGGAAAAACAATCTGGCATACTGGAAGTTTCTCTAAGCCACAGTGACCTGGAAACAAAGCTTGGATGATCAGGGGGTGTGAAAATGGATGGGGCAGCGGTCGGTGAGGAGTGTTAGTCCCTTTGGCATTGCCTTGGAGTGCAGCAGGAGCAAAGCAGCTGCTGCTGAAAACGCAGATTCATGACAATTTCAGCCTCCACGCGCAGCTTCTCTTTCAAAATCGACTGTTTTGGCAAAGAATTCCCCGGTGTCTTATCAGAATTGTTATCATTGCTGCTCCTGTTCTCCTCTTTGAATTCTTTTTGCTCTGGATTCAAAGCAATGGCAGCTCTTCCACCTGGTTATTGTCCCAGCTGGACAGACTGGACACAATCATACACAGGACTTTGGCTGCAGAAAATTTTGGCTTTGAAGTAATTTTGTAAAATGAGGTTGTTTTATATTTTTTTTTCATCAGCATCAGCTATATTTTTTAAGCATTACGATGATGATGACATCAACAACAAGAACTATAATAATAATAATGGAAATTACTCCCTTATGCTCTAATGTTTTCAGAGAAGAGGAAAAAACCCCAACATTTTGCCTTGCTGTTTTTCTCCCCACCCTGTACACAAAGTCTAATAATCACTTCTTAAATAAATGACCTGAAAAACATCTTGGCAGGTTTATGACCTGGCCAAGCATTGATGTGCTTTCAGCAGGGAAGGAAGAAGAAAGACCAGAAGAAATAACCACAGAAGGAATAAGTCAGAGCTGTATTTCTGCAAAAGCAAATAAAAGAGGCTGAGAGAAGCAGTGCCTGCTGTCCAGGCAAAGAGTGAAGTATAATTTATACCTCTCACACAGGAGCCTCCTGCAGGGTGAACTGCAGCAAAACAAAACTCAGCTGAGAACTGGAAAAACAACCTTCAGGTCTGTCTGTTCCTGGCAAACACCCTGCTATGGGCAAGGATGTCACCACCAGAAATGCCTCCTGTCCCCCACTTTACTTCCTGACCATTTTCGTTTCAGCTGGTGTTGACAGGGACTCTGTTGCTCGAGTCAAAGGCATGGAAATAATTTTCACCACCCTTGAAAGAGATTCTCCTAGTGAAAAAACACTTACTGCCCTTAATCCTTTTCAGTCTCTCATAGTAACAAGCAGTTGTGCTGTGCCAGCCATGGGGGATCCAGTTGTTGACTGCTTTCTGGAGCTGTGCTTGTACCACTGGTTGCACAGACACGGCTACTGGACATGATGGGTCATCTTATTGATGCTCAGCAGATGTTGGAGGCATTGGATGAAACCCCAACCCAACTTCCTGCAGCCAGGAGGGGCAAGAGTTTCCTTGACTTAGGAACTGTTGATTTCCCATGATGGGGAGTTGTGGTGTGAGCAGCAGTGTATGGCTTGGGAAGAATTCTTTAGCACAGTTGGTGTCCCCAGGAGCTGGGGAGCTCTTGCATCATCAAAATATATTCAACTGCAGAGAAAATTAGAGACTTGACCAACCTGAGAATAACTCCAGAAGAAGCTTCACCCTCCTGATGGCACCTTTAATGCCTTTAGTTTCTGATTCCCACAGATGGGATCTATAACCCTGGTTTTGGGATCAAGGACCTAAAGATCATGGATGGGCAGAGTCCTGCTGCCCTGGACAGTTTCCTGTGGAATGTCCTCGCAGAAGAATCCACCTGGGACCTCCAGTGCCAGCACAAGGAGCCTGGAGATCTGTCTCTTATGTAAAAAGGCAGAGCCAGGACATTTCTCCTGCATCCAAGACTTTCTGCAGCTCAAGTCAGCACATTTAAGCTCTTGGCAGACAAAATGATCAGGCTTTGCTGAAAATAAGAAGAGCTGCTCTAGCACTGCTGTGGGACCAGGCACTCGAGGAGCTATTTATAGATGAGAGAAGAGCAGCAACAGGGAATAGGAAGGAAAAAATGGAACTGGCTGAATGTGTGAGTAACGTTTTTCCTTTTTAAATTATACATCTGCAAAGTGATCTCAGGAGCTAGAGACTCACATTCTGTTCTCCAAGCATCTGATCTCATCAGGAGGTTTTAAGGACATCACAGTCCCTTCATTCACAAATGTGGATTAAGAAAAAAGGCTGAATATGTAGAAAATGCTCTGGATCTTCAAAGATCTCAGTGGCTGCTGGTGCAGAGACCCTTGTGAGAGTCTTCTGATGTAGAAAGTGAACATTGGTCCTGTTTAGTGGTCAGGAATCACATGGAAAGGGTTGGACAGAGCTTGGAGCAACCTGGTCTAGTGGGAGAAGTCCCTACCTGTGGCAGGGGCTTGGAACAAGATGATCTTTAAGGTTCCTTCCAACCCAAACCCTTCTGTGATTCTACATGATGATTAATTTGACCTTGTAGCCATCAGGTCAGCAGCTATTGACATGCTTTACCGAAAATAAAAGAAGAAAAAGGGCCATACTGAGATCCTGATGCAGGGCTGGAATCAGTGCCCTTACTCCTCCACTTTAGGTTTAGAAAGTGGCTCCTTTCCAGCCAGCTTGAGAACCTCCACACTTCAATCCACTTTGTGAACTACACACTCACTGCCCATCACCTTGTCTGAGAAGATTGGCTATCTGAGGTGTTTGGGTTCAAACAACACCCCCTGAACCTGTTGTCCTTGCCAGAGGCCCAGAGGGACAAAGCTGGAGAGGGACGGAATGGACAGTGAAGGGTCTAGAGGTGAAGCCACAGGAGGATCCTCTGGAATCACTTGGCTTGTCCAGCTGGAGCAGAGGGCACTGAGGGCAGAGCTCAGTGGGGGCTGCAGCTCCATCTCTGCTCCCTGTGACAGGGACAGCACCCAGGAAGGGCTGGGGCTGGGCCAGGGCAGGCTC
>JAWWMP010000001.1:115914984-115925816 GCA_035047865.1 Dendrocincla tyrannina
CTTGCAGAGCCAGAAGGTCCCCCCTGAGCCTCCTTTTCTCCAGGCTGAGCCCCCCCAGCTCCCTCAGCCTCTCCTCACTTGACTCTGGGAATAATATCCTCTGGTTAGTTTGAGTTCTCTTGACTTTTGCAGAAGCCTCAGACCATGCACAGTTCCACTGACGGTCACTTCATGCCACAAGTTCACCAGTTCTCCTGCAAAGATCCAGCAGGAGAATTCCATCCTCCAGGCACATTGAATCAATGGGACACAACAAAAAACTTATAAATAAATCTCCCTTTTTTGCCACAGGCCTTTCCCAAATGGGGAAAGGTGAATTTCCAAGGTTGGTCCAAATGGCAGGTGTCTTGTTCATGGCCACGCTGGGGACTTGGAGGGCAGGGTTCATCCTGAAGCACAATTTCCAGACTCTCATTGTACCAGACAGCTTTACAAAATATCATTTCCCTTTCCTACAGTTTGCAGAAACAGTTGGTGACAAATATTGATAAGAATTTGGGCCAACATTCATTCATTCATTTTTTTAAAGTGATGGAACCGCATTTTGTGCCGCTTTAATAGGAAAATTTGAAAGCAACAGCAAGTTGCATAGAACATCAAATTTTTTTTGGAGTATGAAGTAACTCTGGCTCTGTTGCAAAATGCCTAAACGGGCAGCAAGGGAAAAACTTCATCAGGACCAGGCTTAATGAGAGAGCTGCTGTTTTCCTGAGGCCTCTCATGTTTTTGTAGTTTGTTGCCTGTCTGCCTTTCAGGTTTGCATATCCACCAGAAATTTTGGGTTTTTTTCTGATAAAAAACTTTATTCCAGCTACTTATGTCTATGTCTTGATCACTTTTTTCCTTCTGTGTCTACCTCCACTCTCAAAGCATGACATCAATTTAAACCTTTGACATGGTTTAAATCACTTGTTACAACCCAACACTGCTGCCTGTAGCCCTTCATATTTAAATCACTGAGGAGGTGAAAAAATAACATATTCATATTTAAAAAGGGGGGTGAGGAAACTACTGAGGTTGCAAAAACCAGTCCTTATGTGCAAGGAAACAAGAGAACTGTTGCTTTCTGTGTAATTCCAATTAAGCCTTGCTGTGTGCATGGGTGATGATAAGTACCTGCTCACGTATTCCTGCCTTCCCAGGGGATCCCTATTTCATTCCATGTACAAAGGGATCGATAATTACCCCAAGAGTTACCCTATGGGTTCTTTTTACTGCTGTAATTCAGCCTGTGGCCCAGCCCACCCTGCAAAATCACGACTGAAGACTGAATTGTTATCTTTGCCACTGGTTTATGTGTGGAGCTCACGGTGGGTGCATGGAATCCTCTCTCCAACATGTTAAAACCAGCCTTCAGAGCACCCCAGTGAGACTGAGCATTACTCTTGCTCTACACATGAACATCTGGAACAACTAATTATCTGGAGGGTTTTTTTCTTTCTCCTAGAACTACAGAGAGAGCCTATATGACAAGTATAACTTTTAGGAGCTTAATATTAAGCAAGATTTACTGCTCTGACCACACCATGGTGCTGGTTCTGTGGTGGACATAGAGAGAAGTAGCAGCTCTCCTGGGCAACTTGCAACCCTTTACAAAGAGGGTAAACCTCTCTTCAAGCTGTCCCCATTCTCATTCAACACACAGCTCTCAATTTGGCCAGAGAGACAAGTGTCCCCTTACAAAGGCCCCGTCTGCCCTTTACAATCCACCAGCATCAATGATCAGGATGGTGGATTGGATTAGGATTAGGGGCTGATTGTCCCACTGTGTCTGCTCATAGTCTGCCCCTTTGCTGTCAGACCCTCAGAACTCTAAAATGAGTCAAATATGTATTAAGATGTGACACTCCAGGTCCAAGCTGCTGCACCAGTAGTACCTCTGGATGTCAATCACGGGGACAGCCCTACAGATGTGCCAAGGCAAGTCCTTTCATCAAGGTCCCCAGTGAAGGATTTAAGCCACCTGCTTTAAATCCACTGACTTAATTCTGCAGTTTAGAGGGCTGTGACACTCAGCTGCTGTCCCAAATTCATTTCCAGCTCTGGCTGAGGTGGCCCTGGGATAACGGGATGGGGAGGATTTGGCACTGCCCCTGACAACAGCTGTGGGGGTGTCTGTGCCCCTCAAAATCAAAACACGGGAGGGACAAGGAGGGAGAGCAACCAAATGTGACCTCCTGGATCATAAAACTGTAAGACAAGAATGACAGAGTTCTATTCTCACCACAGAATCATTTGTGTTGGAAAAGACCTCTGAGATCAAGCCCAGCCTTACACCCATCCCTCCATCAAATGATAAGGTTATGTCTTTCGTCAGCATTCCAAAAGGCCAGGTCCTTTCAAAACCTGTGGCAGCATTTACAAGATTTTATTGATCGACAAGTCTGGCATTTGCATTTATGCAGGGGAAAAAAATAAACATGAATTACTCAGGTAGAGCTTTACAGATGCTGCCTTCAGTTACTATCATTTACTTTTTGGCTGAAATCCACTATTGTGCAACTCTCTGTAAAAACTGTAGGTACCTCTTCGAGCATGTAAGCCCAGAGGGGAACTGGTGAGTAGACATTGTACTTGTACTTTACACAACAGCAAATGTCATCCCATAGGCATTACCTGATGTACCTCGAATGTTCAAAACAGATGGCAACAGAACTCTCTTCTTCTTGCAGTCTTTGTGTTTCAGCGAGAGAGCAAAAATATTATCTCCCTTTGGCTCAAAACACTAATGAGCAGCAGAAACACTCCTTATAACAATTCAGCACTCTGCTTGCTTTCCTAATCCTGATTTTAAATGAAGGCCATAGCCAGGTGGCACAGACCTTCGAGATTACTCTTTTCAAGCAAAAATGAGTCAATTTTTTTGCTGTTGCCATTCTTATAGTTCAAATTCTCTGTAACACACCCACTGCAGAAGATTGGGAAACACATGAAATGTAAAGCTTCATATTTGACTGAAAGTGCAAGATTAATAATAAGAGGTGGAGAGGTTGTGCCTGTTCTGTCTATTTTAGGATCAAGATTACTATTTAGGCCATGATGGTATAAGTGTATTTTCAGAGCAGGAAAGGCCTCAGCAACAAAGGAAGCAAAATATACCAACTCAGGGTGTTGCTGAGGCCTCATTGTGTAACTCACTCGACAGAAGAAAACCCAATGATTTGGTTGATTTGGGAAGAGGATTGGATAGAGCAGACAAAAGTCCAGCACACAGCAATGAACAAAGAGCCAAAATTGAATGGAAAATATGACAAGTCTGGGCAATGTGACCAAGCCTTGCTGATTTCCATGTGCTTCCCGTTGTAATTAGATGCCTGCACGCTGGAGAGCTGATTGATCATGAGCACTGGTAGGAGTTGTGTGACTGCAGAATCCTCTGGTTGATCACTTAAAATATAACTCATAGCAAGTCCTTGATATTTTTCAGTGCTTGGCATAGATACAGAGATAGAAGCAGCAATCCCTGCCCCAGCATCCCTGCCTCGTGGAGCAGCGGTTCTGCTCATTTTCAGCCACTACAGACTGCAGCCTCTTAGAGCAAGGAAACAGAGAAAGGAGTGCATGGGAAATGTTGTTTTCCCCCTCTGACCTCGACGTAATTCAACCATTGCACTGAGACCAGCAGACCACCCTTATCTTTAAGGATATGAGGAATTATAATCATGTCAAGACTTCTATTCCAGTGACCTTCCCTGTGTTCATATTACAAGAGCAACTTCCAGATGCAGAGAGAGAAGGGCTGGAAATTTTCCCCCTATTGCCATACCCACCCAGCACACAAGGAACAGAAATGCCTCTCAAGTCCTGTGATGAAAAAATAAAATCTCTCCTCCTGATATGTTGGGCCAGGGGTGTATTCAAAGTGCTTCTTGGACCTGAAGGAGACATGGTAGAGTTCTTTGTGCAACTTTTGGGATTCCCTTTCAAGCAATCACAGATGCGTTTCAGCAGCCAAACGTGAATTATTGATTATTTTTCCTTCTGACATTTGGATCCATGAGTGTTTACTTAGCAGGGATTGCTTATGAAATGATGGGAAATCCCATTTTAAGCCCGTGTAACCTGGAGCAAAAGCATTTTGGAGGAACACACAGGTGTGGACAGGTGAGTGCTCCTGGTCTGAATGAACCCATGCCAGGGAGTGGCTGCAGTGCCTGTACCATTCCCTTCTTCCCTCATTTATCTTCCCTAGGAAACAAGGACAAAACAAGGCACAAATCAACATAAACTTGTTCCACATTCCAGAAAACATTTCACACAAATCTCTAGGAGGAGGGAAAACTTTTCCTTGCTCTTTGGAGAGGAAGGAGATGTTCTTCCCCTCCCACTCTCTCCTACCCGCACCTCTGAGGTTTACAACATGTTTACTCACAGTATGGATGTTCTGCAGGGGTTACTTTACCCCAAATTTGCACAACATTTTGCTCGTGGAGAACACCACGAAGGAATTATCATCGTCTAAAAAAGCTGGCTGCAAATGTTACCCCACAGCAAGCGCCATGAAGCACAAAACTTGGGGATGGGATGTGACTCATCCTCCTGTAATGATAGCCCTGGAGATTCGGCTGCTTTCAAATACCAGCATCAGATACCAGATCAAGATTAATAATTGCAGCCCTGCTAGAAGGAAGATAGAGATTCAGAGTGACTCGTGTGTGCAAGTGCAGAGGAATGAAGAGTCAGTGCTGCTCTGGATGTCCCCAGAATCATCCGAAATCGTTAGGACTTTGTGATCGCTTTCCACCAAGCATAAACAATTCACAGAGTTAAGACAAATGTTACATAAACAAACAAATGCCGAGTTTTTGGGGTTTTTTGGGTTTTTTTTAATTTTTTTAAGATGTAATGATGGGTTGTTCACAAACACAGTCAGATTGTGCTAGAGGATACTGACTGAGAATATAAAATGTGTTGCTTATTTACATAAAGAGACATTTTTAGCTTGAATTTTAAACCCATTCAAGTCAATGACAGTGGCCAATTTTAGAAACCGTCCAGTCAGGCCTAGCAGAGAAACAAACCTTGCCTGGGACACCGAGTGAAAACCAAGAGCTCAAATACATGAGCATTGCCATAGGACAAGAGTTGGATAATCATCTGCTGCTCTCCTGTAACTCTCCACTTACATGCACAATGCAAGCAGGAAAGCAAAGGTAATTTGAGGTAACTCAACCAGCTTTCACTGAAGAAGCCACTTTTGCATCAATCAAATCCTGGTTTTCAGGGGAAATGCAAAGCACACACGAGTTGCCACCGTGTATCAGGTGCTGGATGAAGGTCTGTTGCCCTGGGATAACTCGTTTTGCTGTGCCCTCCATGAATGTAACACACCCGAGTTTAATGTGCTGTAAACCCTCTCCTCAGCATCTTCACCTCTGCTCAAAGACACGGATTTCTTTTTGGAAACATAAAGCATATTCCTATATAAAATGTAAAGGCAAGTTTGGAGGAGCTGTGGTTAGGTCTGGAAGCAGGAATCACAACCTGCCTGCTAAGCAGGATATTGGAGCAGCCAACTTGGATTTCACACCAAGGAAAGGAAGATGAACTTTGTGGTGCTTTATGGAAAACCTGCACCTGTCACTCCATGTCCCAGGAATTAATCTCCACCAGGAATTAAACACTGAAAATAAGAGACCTATTTGCTTATTTGGCTCACTGCTCCTGCTTCAACATAAATGGAGAATTGCAAGGTTTTCCAGCATGGAGACTTTTGAGTGACTTGCTATAATTCTCTTCAACAATACTAATACATTTTTGTTATCATTTTTATTCTTTTTTTAGCTCTGAGCATCCTGATGTCCCTGTCCAGGGCAGGGGATTGGAACTAAATGATCTTTAAGATCCCTTCCCACCCAAACCACTCCATGACTTTTCCAATTCAGAGAAAAGTTCGAGACTCCCTTCTCCTGGCAGTGACCATGTCATAATTCACAATTCCTGTCTAGAACTACGAGATGGAAGGGTAAAAATAAATATATATAAGTGTACAAACAAGTATAACACACACATTTGCCCTCTCCCATCATCCTGTCCTCATTTTAACTGCCCTGAGGACCCCACAACGAGTTGGGGTTTCTTTCCCTTTGTGCCATGGCAGGTGGGAGAGTAAATCAGACTCTTTCCAGTCATCTCACAAACCAACACGGGAGGAAGATGCCCTTTCTTAACCCCGAAGTTGCTCCCAGAAAAGGATGTTTCAAAGTGCAGCCCTGCAGTATTTGTGGGTGCAATGGGGAGGGTAAAGGCCACTTTCTTTGCTACTGGGCAAAACATCAGTGGATGGGACACCTCAGTGCTGAGATAAGCCCCACATTTAGGCTTTAGCCTGCATTTCAAAACAAACATGCAAAATAGGCCTTTTATAGCTCTATTTTGATAAGGCTTCACTCTCCTAATCAGTCTCATTGTTAGAGTGGCACTTAAAAGAAAGTGGAGCTGGCAGTCTAACAATAGCAAGGCCCATGTAGGTCATTGAAACACCAACTTTATGTGAGTCACCAGCAACACATTATCGAAGGTAATGTTTGTTAAACGATTCGGTTTTGACAGGGAGGCATATGCTTCATTCTTGGTTCATTAGGAGGTGTTTTAATTGTTACAAATTAGTCTGGTGTTTCCCTTCTTCCAGCTCAGGCTCTGTTGAATGAGCGAAGCAAAGCAAGCAGGACTTCCAGGGATCAACACACAGCCCATGGGCTGGTTAATTTTAGAAGAAATCCTGTCTCCAATCTTTTAATGCTATCCACAGACAGAGGGCTCTTCGTTTTCCTCCTTGCACTCGAAGTTGGGCAGGGAAAACTGCAATATTTAGTTTGGGTGATGGTTTTTGAGGGGACCCAGACAAAAGGTGCCACAAGTCTTCAAATGAAGTTTTGGGAATAGGTTGCATAAAAGCCTACCTTGATTTTTGAGCTGTTTTAAGTGTGAACTGGATTTTAAATTAAAATGTTAAGGGTTGGAATCTGGAGGCACAGGTGACAACCAAGTCCCACAGAAAATGAGAAGGATTCCTGTGTTTCATTCCTCTACGTGACATGAAACATCTCCCACTAAACCTCTCTATTAAAGACTCAAAACCCCTTCATTCTCCTGCCTGAGTCTTCTCTTACAAAATAAGCTGAAAACGTTTCTCCAAATGTTGGAGATTTTTCTCTGTTTCTCCTCAGAAATGGTTAAAGGGAAAAAAAAGCCCACGAGGATCCACAGAGCTGGGGGTCATCAGCCTGTGATTAAACTTTTGGGGGGATGGGTAGCATTTAGACAGAGCTATTTTAGTTTGTCTTTGGGTTATTTCCCTGGTTCTCTGCCTCTGACTTGTCCTGCTGGGATCTCCCTGTGAGAGGGAATTACCATCACCCTCCCTCAGGAGGTGCTGAGTGTCCCAGCCACCCTCAAAGGTGAGGGGCACTCCAAGCACCTCAGACTTTTCACACTGAGCCCAGCAAGCGTCAGAAAACAAAAAACAAACTTTAATCTGGAGCCATCCATGCCTTTCTTGCCATATGTGTCAGCTCCCCTGCTCAGGCACCCCAGAGCACCCTAAAGGAGACCCTTTATCTCCCTCCATCCACAGGGGGTATTGATAACCCCCTTCGTAAAACTGCAGTGAGATTTTCTGCTGCATTTATGCAGCAACAGAAAAAATCTGCTCTGCTTTACAGGGGACACTCTGCTTTTGTTCCAAAGGCACTTTTTACCCCTTGGAAGTCGCTTTTTCCCTCAATAAATCAGAGCAGTCCTGGCTGACTTGTTCATGGGGGGAGGCAGAGCAGAGGGAAGTTGGCCACCTTGATTTAATTTCCTCTCTGAAGTGGGGAATATTTTGATTAAGGGAGCCACAAGGAGACATTCTCTGTAGGGACTCAATATTTGAAATTTAATTTCCTTCTTACTGAGCTGGGTGGTGTTGTTCTCAGAGTCAACAGACAGAACAGCTGAGCAAGTGATGAAAAGACCTACCTGAAGGTGCTGTGATTGCAGTTTTCATTTGAAAATTCCCACTAATGTTTTGTGGATTTGGGGAGAAAGGATAGGAGAATTTATGATGCAGCGATTTTTTAATTAAAATATTTGCAGTTTTGGGGTTTTTTTTTAAGAGCATAAGATGAGCTGCCTGTGCAGAGTAAATTGTACAGCAGTGGAGGAGGGTGAAAACTCCACATCTGGGTGTTTAACTTTTCGTTACTCTTACTCAGTCGAGTTTTGGAGCCACAATTCCACCTAGTTGTAAATAGTGAAGTATTTTGACTGGTTAATGATACCATAAAAAGTATCTGGTGTCCAGGCTTCAAAAGTAATTTACACACTTAGTGGAATAGAAGTTTATTCTTTTAAGCCTTCATGAAATAAAGCATGTAAGGTATTTAAAATTTTTAATTCAAAGTAATTACGCTTCAGGATAGGCAATAATTTCAGTGTAATGCCAGAGTGGAGTTGTACAACTTGGTGTTGCAGCCCATTGGTCTCCATGGGATCTAAGGGAAACAGAAAAGAGCTTTCAGTAACTTACCAGGGTGTTTGATATTTACACTTTGAAAAGGACTCCTCGAGTTTGCCCAAATTTAACAAGACTATTGATAAAGAACATTAAAATTTACAAACTGTAAAATATGCAACTACTGAAGGAAGCACAGTGAGTGAAGTAATGAATACGAAACTGATTTAAATAGAGGAGTGACTAGTTAGGGATTTGTGTGGATATAATTATTGTTATTATGTTTTTAATATGCAAAAGATGAGTTAATTGATGTGAAAAAAGGACAACACTGAGCTCTACCAACTTTTCCTTTAGCTGGATTGTACAAGAAGGAATTAATTCCTCTCTCCACATCTCCTTTCCTCTGGCAGGGAAAGGAAATGTAAAGGCAACTCTTGAACAGATTCCCCCTTAAGGCTCATAAAATAGCAGCAATGCTCAGGACAGATGTTAAAGCACATCCACAGTTTCTCTGCTTACCCTTTATTTTCTGGTTATGGGCGTAGTAAAGGCACATATCAGACAACTGAGTGTTCAATGTTCCCTTCCATATTGCGAGGAAGTGCAGCAGAATAGCCCTAATTCAGGCTAATGGCTGGCAGATGAATTGGGAATTACCACAGATTACCAATTGATGAATAATCAAAGAAAAGCATAAAGCTTCACATAACATCCTTTGTTCATTAGAGCTGATGGCCATCCCTAGGATCTCTTAGTTGTGTTAATAATTCGGGGGGGTTTCCTCCTAAATGTAACGCTGTAAATTTTGCACCAAATCCCACAGTCCAAATAATAAAACTTCACTACAACTTCTCACTCATATATTTTAACAAGACTCCCAGAGCCTTGCTGAGCATCATAAAAAGCCCAGAGAACAAGGCAGTGTTTGACTTGCTTCTCAAAAGCTTTTCTGCTTTTTTTTTCCTCAAAAACCCCACAAAATCACGGTTCCAAATCATCTCCAGAATAACACTGCCCTCTCAAACCTCCCTAGGTGAGCCCAGCTGAACGAAGCAGCATTTCCCTTGCATTTCAAAACCTTTTTCTCCTTTTTCCCTAAACAAAACACCAAGCAAAGGTTGTAAATCATTTCCAGAATAACACTGTCCTCTCAAACCTCTCTAGGTGAGCCCAGGTGAACGAGGCAGTGTTCCCCTTGCATTTCAAAACCTTTTCCTCCTTTTTTTTTCCCTAAAAAAACACTAAGCAAAGGTTCCAAATCACCTCCAGAATATCATTGTCCCCTCCAACAGGCGAGCCCAGAGGGCAAACCTGGTAATGGTAAAAAAACTCTTTACAATTTCCAAATAATAAAGACCTGCCTAAGAAGGTGAGGTAGGTCTATCATTCTACTGACAGTGGAAGGCTTTGAGTTCATTGCCTTTTTAATCAAACGCTGGAAAATCACTGGTTTCTCTCTAAAAGTTTTTACATTTTCTTCCTGCACACAAATTGAAGTTCTTTCTCTTACTTTTTTATGCATTAATGGTTTTAAGCTTTCCACCTCTCACCTCATAAGCCTCCTGCTCTGCCTCTTGCTACTCTGACCTGGCTTTCAGCATTATTAAAACTAGGGAAGATTTAAATTGGCTCATTGGAAGATACCAACTTTGAGTGCACATTTATAAAACTGGGCTTCCACCTTTGATCCCAAAGATTAAAGAGAGAAAAAAAAGGGGTTTCTAGGCTTTGCAATCTTATTTTTAAGCTATAAAAGCACCAGTTGCATCTCAGCCCTTTCCACAGAGACCAAGCGTTGAAAATGTCTGTGTGCCAACATTCAGGGAGTTATTTTAAAGATGATGCAATATAAATGGAAAACTCTCTTAGGGGTCCAAATTTGATCTTGCTGAGCAAATATTTTATTAAGAGAGCTCTCTAAATAGTCCCACAGGACCACAGGTTCACCCAGCTTGTTTAAGTTATTCAACTTGCAGTCCTTTTTATTGTTATATTATTCCTCGTATTCAACTGCTAAAGGAGGAGGTAACAAGTGCCACGTTTTTACTCTTTGTGAGGCTTGAGGTCTTGGAAAGGTACTTTTTTAGGATTTTATTTTGCTTTTTCTGGATTTTTAGAACACCTAATTTACCCTTTTTTAATTCAGAGACTGCTGAGCTACAACTAGATTCGTGGTTTATCTGGAAGCCCAGCACTGAAAGAGAAACCAGGTGAACAAGCTCGGGCTGGGGCTCCACTGTTTAAAAATGCTGGGTTTTGGTAAGGAACTGCTTTCCAGTCTGTGTCCTGGAGCCTCCCCTCCCACGTCCTCCCACCCCCCCCCACCCCATCCCATCCCATCCCATCCCATCCCATCCCATCCCATCCCATCCCATCCCACCCCCTCCCACCC
>JAWWMP010000001.1:115961780-115976989 GCA_035047865.1 Dendrocincla tyrannina
GGAGTGTCCCAGGCCAGGTTGGACGGGGCTTGGAGCACCCTGGGCTGGTGGAAGGTGTCCCTGCCCATGGCAGGGGGCAAGAATGGGGTGATCTTCGAGGTCCCTGCCAACCCAGACCATTTTATAATTCCATGACTTTGGGATGTTGGCACAAATGTAAGTGTGACCTTTGCTGTTTGGCTTTTAGGCAGCACCACCTGATCCTCGCGTGCCCCACGGCTAAAGGAGGTCAGAGACAGCTGGGGTGGGGAGAAGTGCTTTAGCTCACACTTGGATATGGTTCTACAACCCATCACAGGCCTCCAGAAACTTAATCTTGATTCGATTTCACTTCATACTCTTTGACCTGACTCTGTAGGGTCCTTAAGTTCGGTCTGATTGCCATCGCAGCGGTGATGGCATTTCATAGGCAAATAAGCACTGAAGATCATAGGTTTGTACAGCTGGTCTCTATTGTTGCACACTCATTTAATCTCTACAGACTGGTGGAGTCTGACCCGAGCAAACCACCATGCACAGGGTTTTTTTGGGACTCGCTGGAGCAGAACACTGGGACTTGTTTTCTGATGAAAGCCAAGTGCTGGCATTTGTGCTGAGTTGTCTGGAAAAAAAAACCAACCCTTCTGGACAAGAAAACAACAATGTGCAGATTGAAAGGGTGACACGGGAGGCTGAAAGAACAAATGACATGATGAGAGAGGGACCACATGAGAGCACAGTTAATTCAATGCTCTAATCAACTGTGTTCTGCAGTGCTTTGTCACAAACATCCCTGCATTTGCCTCACCAGCTCGGAACACTTTGCAGCATTGCAGGAAATCCTCTGCTTTTTGCTACCCCATTTCAAAAGAAAAAAAAATAATCATCTCATTGTGCCTTGTCAATACAGACTTTGTCAATGAAAGCAAAGGAGGAATTATCGTGTAATTTAGTATTTATCATAATCAAGAGCAGGGGCTCATTAGAATAATGAGCAATTGCCAAATTATTTCTCCAAGTATTAATCTGAAGAACGAGCGAAGGGTTTTTCCTACCTTGCTGCTTTCTCTCCCACCCATCTCCTGCTGACACACAGAGTCTGCACTTTCTATCAGCTTCCCAGATCAATTTCCCATTCCTGAAAAGAAGCATTTATGTTAAATGATTGCAATTAAGAGCCTTCTTCCACTCAATAGCTGTCTGGACATGGCGAGGTAATTCCCCATTGATTTCCACGGGCCCAGGCTTTCACAGAAAAATCTTCACAAAGCAATTCCCTGGGCTTCTTGAAATATCATAGAATAGAATCATGCAATCATTAAGGTTGGGAAAGACCTCCAAGATCAGCCTGTGCCCAGTCCCCATTTTGTCCCCCAGCCCAGAGCACTGAGTGCCACTTCCAGTCCTTCCTTGGACACTTCCAGGGCTGGGCACTCCAACCCTCCCTGGGCAGCCCCTTCCAGTGCTTCAAAACCCTCCCAGAAGAATTTTTTCCTGAAGTCCAACCTGTCTTCAAAGCTCCTACACAGAACTCTACTCCCTAAACTTCTCTTCATCGCTGTCTTTCTGGCTGGCTTATAAAAATACCAAGTTTAGGTAGAAGTCAGGCTTATTTTTGTCTCACGTTGTTCCTGACACTCAGGGCTGGAATCAACAGCAGGAGCAGGGAGAGCATGGCTATGCAAGGAAACAGGAGGAATCCTTTTTAGGTAATTAAAACCAGTGGCTGTTTAATGATATCAGGATTGCATGAACAGCAACAGGCTGTGAATCAGGGCCTTTGTGTCAGTGCAGAGAGGAAAGGGGGCTGAGCTGGAAGGGAGGAAAAGGAAGCTGTTCCAGCCTTGGTACAGCCCCAGTGTCGTGTTCTCCTAATCTGCTGCTACCTTTGCCTGGTGCAAGTACAGGAAAGCAAACCAGCTGGGTGAGAAATAAATAAAATAGCTCATTTAATCCTTTTACAGAATGGGAGCTGGGGACTGGCATTCTTCACCCACCACAGGGAGGAGGGGGAAGGAGGACTCGGGATCCCAGCCCATCAAAGCTGATGGTTGTACATCCAGCTGGGGGTGTCCCATAAAATCCAGTGTCCCTCCAGTAATCCCACAATCCGAGGCTGTTGTGATTTGCTGGATAAGAATTCTAACACTTCAGGTAGTTAATCATGTTAAATAAACTAGATCCGTGTTTGTCTCAGCCAAGCATCCCGCAGGGATGTGAACAATCTTTAGGAAGCTGCTGTGTTCTATCCACGAGGCATAATTACATTAAGGCAGAAAGTGCACCACAAGTGTTTCGTAATTACAAACAAAGCAATGTCAATTTACTTGCCAGAAGACCAACATTATACCAAAATTGCCATTAAAACCAGGAAGAGGAACGAGCAAATTTGGAACTTGGAGTTAGTAAGAAAATATTCCAATACCTGCAATAGTCCATTGACGGTGACTGTCATTATGTGTGGGATATTTACAATATTTTGTGGTAGTTGTTGGCAAGTGTTGACCTTGCACTTGTGAGTGTGTGTGAGAACACAGCTCCCATGTAGCTCTTCTCCAGACATTCATTAACGTTACAGTTTTCTCTAGAATGGCACTGAAACTTTGAAGAGGTGACCCCAAACTTCTGCTGCAGCTTCAGATTCTGAGTTCTTCATTTCTGGTCAGAGAAAGGAAAGCTGTGTAAAAATTTGAGAAGAGTGGGGAGGAGAAGGGCTCAAGAGAAAAGGGATAAAGACATAAAAAAGGGGCAGAGGGATGGAAAAAAGTCCTAGAATCGGATCATAAACACTCCCATATTTGGAACATTCCCCAATTCTAGGATGGCTCACTGGGATGTAGAAGGATTTTCAACATCTGGATGTTGCTGTTTCCCATCCCTTTATCCCTCACAACCAGCAAATTTGGGGGCTAAGCTACAGCAGAGAATGCACTGACTCAACACTACCAAGGCTTTTGCCTGCTGGGTATATAAAATAATATATATGTATTTTAAAAAAAAATACTTTTTATGCATCTAAAATGCTATCCAGAAAAGAAATAGCACCCAGTGTGTATAAACAGCAAATGCTGTGTTTGCCAAACTGCATTCCAGCTGTGTCTGCTGCAGGAAAGAGCTTTGCTTTTTCATGGAGTAACACACAACGATAGCAGATACGAAGCCAATTAACCTCTAGCAGAGCTTAAACTGTGAATAAAATAAAAGAATCAAAAATAAATTCAAAAAAGACAAAGACAGGCAGACAGAATGAGGGAGAAGTTCTGCTTGGGATGTTTGCAAAGAGCAGAACTCCAGGTTTGTTGGTTTGTTTTGAATTGCAGCTGCTTTCAGCAGCCAGACTGGTGGGTTTGGGGAGTCACCCCCAACTCACACCTCAGCAGAGGACTAAGCTGCTGGCTGGGAGGAAAATCAGATGCTTAAAGGGAAGATTTATGATATTATCAGGAGGGCAAATAACAATAATAATAACCTAAGAAACTGGAGGAAGCCTTGCTGGAAATGTATAGGAATAGTAAAACCCCACGGAGCTGTTACAGAAATAGAATCTCAGGAAATATGAGATCCTCTCTGTGCATTTTTGTCAAAGAGCATTAAAGCCTTTCTGCTGACTTCAAGGGGTTCCATATCAGACCTTAAATGTAAATTTATTTTAAATAGGTCAGCCTATAGGAGGGAGAGGCCTGACATGCAGCTTCCTCAGCACGTTCAGGATGACTTCATTCCTTCAAAGTGGCATCAGAAATATTGGTACAATCCAGCCCCAGCTTTGGTCCTGCTTGTGCCATGTCATTGTAAATGTACAGCCTGCAGACAGAGGGGAAAGGGATCAACTCAAGCATTCTGGAACCTTCTGCAAAGATCCCAACCCCCTTTTCCATGATGGTGATTTTAAGATGCATTTCCATTCAGATGGTTTTGCCATAACACAAGCACATGGTGCTCCCATGGGAGTTGTGCAGCTTCCCAGGATGAAACCACATCTTTACAGAGGTGGTTTTGTATCAACCCAAACACTCAGAATTTCTGCTTGATCTTTAATTACCATCAACCTGCTTTTGGTCCAAAGCAAGGATTTGGGAGGAAATATGCAAATATGTTTCAAAGCAGATTGTTTTAAAATTCCTGGCTGTGAGTCGAGGTGAGCACAGGTGAAATGGTTAAACAAAAAAGCCATCTGTTGCATTTTACATGTTATCTTTCAAAACTCAGAATAAAGTCTGTGCTATTCCTTCTTTCCCTTAATGAAGTTTTCCACAAACAAGTAATGCAATAACAGACCCGTTTCAATTTATGGCAATAAGTCCAACCAGTCCATCAGTTGAAAAGCAAAGAAAAGAATTGTTTAGATCAGCTGTTTGTACAGATCACTGTGATGAAGGAGAAACTGAGAGGGGAAAACATATATTAGACCTGAAAAAGATATCCTGGCTCATAGGAATGCTGGTCTAAATCCTGTGTGGAGAGGACATTTGCAGTGGGAAACAAACATCAGATCAAAGCTGAAGCCAAATCCTGTTCTGGAATTGTAGGCCCATTAAAAGATGTTTTATCAAATGTGTAGGGCAGGGCTATCCCCCAGTTTTTAAGACAAAGACCATCTAAGGAGCTGGGTCGTGCAACTGGAAAAGGGGAGAGCAAACAATGCAACTGAAATGAAAAGAAATCTTCATTTTGTTCTCAAAAACAGCGCCTGAGGCTCCCTCCTTATGAGCAGAAGAGGGAGAAAAATCAGGCTTCGCTGTTTGCAAATCACACAGAGGAAGAACTTTGAGTTTCTACAACAATTTCTGGCTTCGGGCAAGCTTTTCATTTCACTGAAATCTCCAGTTGAGTGAGGCTGGACCCAAAGCACCCATTCCACAGGTCAGCAGAGTCAGCCTAAACACTGGATTTTGCGAGTTGCCCTCCAAGTAAGTTGAGCATCATCAGTAAAGATGCACCATCAGGAACAAAAGCCACACCCCAAACTACAAACTAGACAAAAGAACCCCCCCCCCCCCAAAAAAAATGAGCCAGAGCTAAAGTTCAACCCTTTCTCTCCAGTTCTAACTGTAATTATCAAATCCATACCCAATAACGTAGAATTAGCACTTCTGCTTGATCTCACACACCAATGTGGGAGGCAAAAACCAGGGAGAACAGTGTAGTCTGATGCAGAGAGGTCAAAATTAGGATTATTAGAATTAAAAGTTTAAAAAGTTTCTCTCCCCAAAAACAGCATCTTGGCCATATTTTCTTTCATGTGTCTGGAAATAGGGGGTGTTTTTGAGAGTATTTTCTCACAACTAAAGAAAGGATAATGAGCCTGTTGTTCCCTAAACCCACCTTCTTTTCTTTCTTAAAAGGAAAATCTATCATTTTCCTCTTTACACTCTTAGGCAACTTCTCAGGTATTTTGATTTTAAATGTTCTCACGTTCATCGTTCTAATTTTTAAACCTCACAATTCCTTCCCCTTTGAGCATCCTTGTCTCTTGCTGCTAACTTGGCTGGAACTCTCAGGGCATAACTTGATTTTCTGTGTGGATAGCCCATCGCTGCGTGATTTCTCGGCAATCTTTTTCAAATTCGTGTCATATTTCTCCCAGGTTTATATTTCATTTGTAAAGGTTTTTCATGCAGAAAGTCGGTGCAGGGAAACGGGTTTGGAATTTTCCTTTATAAGCTTCGTGCCCTCACTAAATGCTTTAATTCTCTTCTTTCCGTGTTCACGTGCACTGGGACGGGGACAACTGGAGGAACTTTGAATTTGCAACAAAACAAAGGTGGATAAAAGAGTTCAATCATTCACTTGGCAAATGTTTGTTGGTGCAAAGCCCACAGGGCTGTCTGGGTAGATACAATTCTATACAGGTGTACAGGAATTTGGGTTTACTTGTTTCTGGGTCCTCCTTGTGATAATTCCGAGTGTGTATTTTTGATATTTTTCCTGCATGAAAGGTAGAGGCTGCTTTTGAAGTGAATGAGAGTTCCCTGACTCGTTTCAGGGGGAATAAATTGAAACCCTTAATTACATGTTGTCATCTCTGTCAATCTTTGTGGAAGAACTTGAGCACAGTGATATTTCCCTCACAGGCATATCCTTGTGGGATAATAAAGGCAAAAATGTGAATTAACTGCATTAATTATCACATAATCGGGGAGGGTTTTTTCTAAGTCGGTCAAATTTCTGATTGACTTGCAGGGCTACAGAAGCGACTCGAATGAAACTTACTGTCATTTTGGTCCACTAATAAAAGCACAGTAAGAGCATTACAAGGAATTCTGGAACAAATAAACCCTTTCTCCACTTTGCTTTGGACAGTTATCTCCAGTTTCTTCCTTAACTTCATGAACACAAATCTCTGAGCTCTTCCAGGTGCTGAAATAAACTAAAGACTCATTATTTACTCCCCCTCCAGTGGCTGCTCTTGCCTTCATCCTTCTTTTCCCTTTGCTCCTTCCCCTGCTCTTCTTATCTGGAGCCAAAAAAAAAAAAGAAGAAGAAAAAAAGCACTTTTTCTTCATTCACTTTGTCAAGGCTGCTGAGCAAAGCCTTTCAATCCCACTGGGCCTCTGAAAATGTGCCACGGTTCCCCTTCCACACTTGGATGGACTTCCCACATCCCTCCTGATCCTGTTCTTCCTTTTTCCTCAATCTGTATTCATGAGAAAGCTCAGGGGTATAAAAATATATTGATAAGTGGATTAATTACCTTGTTTTGAGAAGCAGGAAGATTCTAATTTACCCAGATTAGAAGGGAGTAAAGTCCATTCTTTAGCACGATCTCTCACCTGCATTGAAATGGTTATTGTTTCCCCACTGGAATGACATATTCTATTCTCAAAATATGAGGGAGAGGGGCTAAGAAGTGCTAAAAAACACTTCAGAGCACTGACCACAGGCAGAGAGCTCCATGTCCTAAACAAAAAGCAACGACAGCTCTTATTAATCTGTGCCTCTTCTACAGGCAAGATGAAAGAACACAGCCCTTACTTAAAAGAAGACACAGAGCAGAGTTTATTTTAGGGATAAACCTGTGGCACCAGGACAGTGATGGGGAGAGTGAATGTTGCAGGGCTCGGTTTATCCTCCCTCAGACTCAGAGTGTTCAATTGACACAGTGCACAGTCAAATAATGGTTTCTTTTAATTGCTAGCATTTTGAACTTGGAAGCAGCATCTAAAAGCAAAGCTGTCCTGCCTCTATCAACTCCCACAGAGAGAACATTTTGAGTTTAGCATCCCTCCAGTAGATGCAGCACACGGCATCTCACAGTGCCATAAAAAGAAGATGTGCTGAAAAGAGAAGCAAACTCTTGATTTGCATGCCTTGCATTCTCACTGGTGTACAGGGCAGATCACAGATCTGAGGGCAAGAACTCAGAGACTTTTCAGGTACCTGGCAGGAATTATATCCTGAGCTCCTCAGCATGGATGGGCACGGGGATGGGAAGGTGACCCACAGCTCAGTTAGTGTTTTCCCAGTCTCGAGCAGCTTCTTTGCTGGCACAGAGGATACACCTGCTTTGTACTACTCTGCCTGGTCCCTCAGTGCCTACAGGGTAGTGCCAGGAATGGAGATTCCTGAAGCTCCCAGCATGATCTTCACATGATGCTGACGATCACCCAGCAGCACCCACTCAGGGATTTTGGTCAGCCGTAGTAAATTCGCAATTATTTTGCACCAAACGACGGGAATCCAGCACTAAGCACACAATTAGGCATGTCTTTATCGGGTCACTGAATTGATTCCGGGGGCTGCAGCAGCTCATTACATGCACAGGGAGATGGACATTTTGCCTGATACAATTATCCCCTGATTCAAACAACCCCTGTTAAAGAACTTCATCCTCTGGGCTGTCACAAAGCGAAGCTGCTCACCTTTAGCACGGCGTTCAGTGCCCCCTTCCACTGTCACTTCCCTCCTCGAGTGATCCTTGTCTCTCCACGCTGCTGCATTATTATATAACCATCCCTGTGCCAAAGCTGGATGTAAACCCAGCTCAAGAGCCACATTCAGGTGTCTGTTGGGAGAAAGGTGCAAACCCACAGCTGACCAGTTCCCACTGCCAACAGTCTTCAAGTGCCATAAGTGAGATCCTCCCTCACAGAGTCACTTATTTACCTGTGAAAATCAGGGGGGGGGAAATGCGACAACCTCCTTGCAGGAGTGTGAACAGCACACAGGAACACCAGAGCTGGTGTCCAAACCAGCACACTGGCATCAGCCCGGGGTAAAGGAAATCCTCCCTCTCAATCAGATGAATTCCCCGAGGTGCAGCATTGAAATGGGCAACATTTGCACATACAGGGCACGATGCACTGGAAAATTAGGCCTGCAGTTGATAAAAGATGATAAAATTCCAGTGAAAAAGAGAGGGATGGTGGGATGGAGAGGGGAGAGAATGGTGTTTAAACAGCAGAGTCCAAGAGAACCCTTTACCTTCGTAAACTTGCTCACATTCCAGTGAAGGAGCTTTAGACCTTCCCTCAGTAAAGGTGTGAATTTCTCCCAGCGTGCCCTAACAGAGATGAATAGAAAACATAAAAGTCAAATAGCATGAGTAGCAATACTTAATGCTCATTAAAATCCCACTATTCAACATGCACATAAGGCCTTGAGCTCCACTCTGGGCATGGAACAAAATGCAGTTCAGAGATCACTTTCAGAGCCAAAAGTTCAACTTGGTGCTGCTGCCTGGAGAATTCTTCCTACCAGGAGGCAGGACTCCTTCAGACCAAGGGATATCCTGACACCAACACCTCTGTGTGACTCTCAGAACCCAAGTTAGCAGTTTTCCACACCAAAATGCCCCACCTTTTATTCACCATAGGATTCAGTGTCTTCCTTAAAGCAGCAGAAATCATCCAGGCCAACTGGGCAGGAAGTCATGAGTCCAGCAGTTCTCAACTTGTATTGTTCTAAATACAACTTTCAGGATGGAATTTTAAATATAAGATGTATATTTAAGTTATATTTAAGAGCATCACAATGTACATAACTGAGAGTGATGAACACAGGCAGCTCCTCAGGACGTATCTTGTCTCTCAAATATTGTCAACCTTCTCTGCTAAAGGACAGTGACAGATGGGGTCATTCCAAGGTTTCTTGCAAAGTTCTTCATTCCAAGACTTGGATTACATTTTCGAGGGCTGTATTTCCCTTTCCATGAAGGTCAAGAGGAGAAAAGACAGCGCTGGACTTATCACTTAATGGAATTTAACAACTCATGAAGGAAATTCATCCAGGGATGGGGCAGGCACAGCTTCTCTGCCCAACCTGTGCCAGGGCCTCACCTCCCTCACAGGGAGGGATTTTTTCCTAATATCTAATCTGAACCTACTCTTGTTCACTTTGAAGCCATTGCCCCTTGCCCTGTCACGACATGCTCTTGTAAAAAGTAACTCTCCATATTTTTTGTAGGCTCCCTTTGTCATTATTGCCATCTCCAGATGATGGTAAAGGTTTTACCACAGTACCAGCAACAGCATATGAGGAAGGGGAGGGATGAAGTTGGATATCTTCATCTTTGGAGATACAATTTCCTGATCCTGCTGAGGTCAGGAAGAGAAGCACCATAACAGTAGGCAGGGGAAAATCTATTCCAAATCTTTGATGAAAGAGCTCCTCAAGAATTCAGAGGATGCAACACTGCCAAGAGCCTGAATCTGAAGTGCTCCTCAGCCTTGCCTGTACCCCATACCACACCCCATACCCCAAACATTGACACTAAAGGAACAAATCAGAATTAATTAGGAAGCTCAGAGAGCTGCAGAGAAGGACTTTGGCAAATACAGGGGATGTAAACACTGAGAACATGGTTTTGTGCAGGTCCTTTCAGTGAAGGGCCAAGGTCCTGAAGGGATAAGAACCAGGACTCATGCTCGTGTGGGATAACTGGGCTGGAGTGTGACTTCTTTGACCACAGACTGGTGTTTCATGAGCTAGTGAGGTGAGGTGAGCTGCCTCCTGACAAAGAGAAAGGAGGAACATCTTTGCTTGTAAAGCTTCCTCCTGCAGCAAGATTTGAGCTGCCCTTAAAGGAGAGGATGAGAGGAATTTCCAGGAAAAATTTGGTGGTCAAGTATTGGAATGGGCTGCCCAGGGAAGTGTTGGAGTCACCATCTCTGGAGGGATTTAAAGGTGTTGATGGGGACACGGTTTAGTGGTGGACTTGGTGGTGTTGGGCTTGATGATCTCAAGCATCTTTTCTAACCTAAATGATTCCAAGATTCAAGGTGTGTGTGAACACCAGTGACTTTGGCAAGGACCTAAAATCGAAGCCATTCATGAAAAAGTCCTAAAAGGGATTAAGTCAAGGAGTGAGTCAATCCATCGAACAAGCCTGGTTATTCCCCCTTTATTGCCTGTCTTTTTGCATCAGCACAGACATTTTACATCAAGAGAACAATTTGCTGGTGCAACTCCTGCACACAGGTTTGTTCAGGGCTTTTCCAGTTATGTTGTGGGGAGGGAGGGACTAGGTACAAGTATCCTAATGACAGAAGGGGAAAGGCACAAGGTGTTTATAAATTGGGGACCTAAAATAGATCCCTGACCTAGAAGGATCAGTAGATTAACTCTTTTGTGGGTGATCAGAAGAGTCTCACAGATTGCAGGAGCTGTCAGTCATAGGGATTTGGGGGATCTCTGTCCCTCAGAGAAAGGGCACACACCTCCCACACACAGAAAAATCCAGATGAAATATAAAACTGTAGGGAGAGATGAGCTGAGTGGAGAATTTCCCACTGACCTTACAAGAACAAAGCGTGCACAGGCTGTGCTGCAGCACTGAAGATAATTCCTGAAGGAAACAGGGGCCAACACTGGAAGCCAAGACACAAAAACAAGTCCTGCCTGCATTGGTGATAGAAGGTCTTGTCCCACTTCCCAATGGGAAGGAAATCTACAGATGATACTCAGTAGGATAAAGAATATTTTATGTGGGGTTTTTGCATCAGCTTTCACAGGAAAGGCCCGTGGTGAGCAAGGGACTGGCACTGTTCAAACCAAGAGGGAAGATCCTCCCCCGTAACTGGGTAGGATACAACATAAAGCTCTTTGTTTTCAAATCAATTAAACCTGAATAATTCACTAAAGGGCAGTCTGAGACAACATCAAATCCACCTGTGAATTCATGGAGAATGAGGGAAACTGAAAAAGAGTACATTTGGTGCCTGTCTTGAACATAAAGGATGTTTGGTGGGAAAAGGAAGAGAATCTGGGGAATTATGGACCACTCACCTTAAGCTCTTGAAAAAAAATAAAAACTAATAAAGAAGCAGGGAAACTTGGTCTAGGAGAAATCACCTAGTCATGGTTACTAAACCGGTTGTGAAAGTGTGGAAGGGTGGTCAGGGGTTCACTGACAGCATGGAGGGCTGGCTGAGCTGGGTTTGTAGGGTGTCCAATTCTGCCTTAGATGCATTGATGTTCTGAATGATGGAATTAACTACATTTGTAAGTGTGCAAGAGTTTTAGGGGGTAAGATTAGCATTCAAAACGATCTTAGCAAAGTGAAGAGAAGGTCCAAAAGATCAGATTCAATCCCAACAGCGACACAGACTGTTCCCCTAAAACAAGAATAATTGGCTAAAATACCCAAACCAAACCAAACCAAAGGAATGGAAAGGACCAGAGAACAACAGACCTTTCCCAAACATGCTAAATCCTGGAATATCTAGGATTTTCTTATCCTGGGCAGTTAGGCTCTGAGAACGAGGTTAAACATCTGTGTTTGAAAATGCCTGATGACTTTTTTGCCAGCACAGAGACTCTGCTTGAAGTGGCTTCAAAGTCGTTCTGTGTTGCTCTGAGCCAAATGTCTCTTCAAGGTGTTCAGCACTTCAGAAATGTAGGACAGCTGTTTTGTCAGCTGCTTGTAAACTACAACAGGCTTGTGCCTGCCAGAACCCCAGGAGAGGATCTGCAGAGAGGTTTAAACGTGTTTGGCTGCCTCACTAAGACATCTGGAGGAGGAGGAGGAGCTGAGAGGAGGCCTTTTACCAAGAGAGGCTCCAGAACACCGACTGAGTCACCCTCAGGACCCCACGAGCAGTTGTGACTGGGGAGGAGCCCTGATGACAATCCTAAAATGTCATTGTCTTGAGGTGCCTAAAACACGTGGGCTGCATAGAACAGGCCGGGGAAAGCAATAGAGTGGAAAAGCATGGGAGCACAAAAACAAATTCTAATAAAGGCGACACTAAAAAACCTTTTCAGTCCCTTTCAGTCAAGCGAATTGGAGCAACCGAATGTTCCCCTCTCCTTTCTGGGCGGCAATCACAAAAAACAGATGTTACACCCTGTTAATTTCTGTCACTGGCATCCCGCCCCCTGGCAAGATTAAAGCAACTCTTGGCATCCTTGGAGCAGCTGGGCAGCAAAGCTGCTTCCTTTCCTCACTCAATACCATTGGGAAGAACCTTTGAGGCCAAAACCTTGGTGCTTTCTAATCCCTGTTCTGGCAGTCTTGTCCTCCCCTCCCCGTGTCCAGACACGGTATTCCCCAATCCTTACAGGGCCTGGCATGTATCTTTAATAAACCCTAAAAGCTGATGAAAAATAGATGTGGGAAATCCACGGCATCTCTGACACTCATTTAACTTTCCCTGCAAGAAGGAAGGGCATTTTCAAGGTTGTCTTTGCAGTTTAACGTCTTAGGATCTTTGTGAATTCAAGCTTCATCAATAAAGCAGGAAAAAGACTTCAGTGTTAGATGTTTTACCTGTATGTCTAACATAAAACACAATTTTGCATAAAAAGCTGAGTGCTTCTGACATCAGGCACACGTTTTAAAAGTGAAAAGGGCACTCATTGGCAATAAATCATTTGAAGAATGAGTGTTATTAAGTCCAGCCTTGAGAGGTGGAATGAGAAAAATGATGCCTTATAGATCACAATTCTTTTGCTAGAAGCTAAATGGGATTCCTTCTGTGGAAAAAAATAAATAAATATTAAAAACTCACAAACAAACAATAATAATAATAATAATCTACCTGTCAGTCAAGTGGACAATATTATTAATATCACTGATACAAAATAAACTAGAACCAGAAACTCTACACACCTGGTTAGGCATCAGATGCTATTTTTATTCTCTTTACTTAAGTGTCATTAGGAACTTAAAAATGAGACCAAACGTAACCACACTGCAGCTTTTCACTCCTGCAGTCCACGCTGTGAGTTGTAGGATGACACAATAAAATCCTAAACACTGCCATATAATGGAAATCCTCCGGGTGGGTGTTCCAGCAGAAAAATAGAGATATCCTTAGCAACTGGAGAGGAGAGTCAGGACTCAAAGCAGAAGGGGGAAGACTCCAAGGAACAGTTTCTGTGCTCCTTGAGCTTTTCTGCCAGAATTTTGTAGAAAGCAAAACTGTGGCTGTTCAAATGTCACTTCTTGAAAGTTAATAAATAAACTGATACCCAACTAATCCTTGAGAGTGGGAGGCTCTCAGTGGGTTTAAGCCAAAACTCTGCTCATGGGCCCTCTAAAAACTCAGAATTCCAGACAATTGAATTTCGGTGGCCATAAAATTAATGCACTTTTTTTCTTACTCATGTAGACAGACCTTGGGGGACAGAGGAGATCTAAGCACAACTTCTCCGTGCTGCTATTTCATGAAGAATTCATAGCGCAACGGTCAAAAATCATCCTAATTTAGAGATATCCTAATAAAAATCAGCCATTTCAGTCATGTCAGCAGTGAAAAACTAAGATACTCAGGGTAGGTAGAAATGCTCCCTCTGCAGCCAGATGGGGAAGAGGAAATAGATATTTCCTATCCCAAACCCTGCCGGCAATGGGATAAAATGCAAGTGGTGGCATCATCACCTAAGAAAGAAAGAGCAGGTGAAATGAATGCCACAATTGCCACCCAAGATTTCTGTAGCTTTCTGCAGGTTTGGTGAATATATATTAGCCATGGGAAACGTGTTCTCGTGGAAAATTCCACTGAAAGTTGAATTTGGTGCATCCTCCTGAAGAGAAAGGGAAGTGTTACTAAAGGCGCAGGGCGAGTTGCCCCCAGAATTAAGGAGTTTATGGCTTTGAGTCCTTGCTCTTGCCAGCAGAGACAACCTTCTCTGTGTGGAAGGAGTGCAATGGTGTGGTGAAACAGCTCCTCAAAAGCCACTAAACACAGAGAGCAAAACTGCAGATTCCCTGAATAAATATGGGACAACTACACTGGATTTATCACATATCTGTTTATGCTGTTTGTATCTCTTGGGGAATCATATACAGAACTCTGCACGATGTATTTTTAGATTGCTGCATGATTTCACGTGACTTGAATCTAAATTTAATCCAAAATTGAATAACTACATTATTTCAAGCCCCCAGAAGCTGGAGATTATTCCAAGAGATAATACCAAATACCAAAACAAAGAATCATCAAATTATTTGGGTTTGAAGGGACCTTAAAGATCATCCAGTTCCAACCCCCTTGCCATGAGCAGGGAACCTTCAACTAGGCCAGGTTGCTCAGAGCCCCATCCAGCCTTTCAGTGTGTTCAGATGTAAAATATATATATATTTACTCAACAAAATATGTGCTTAACTAGTTGAAAAAATAACAGTGTGTCACTCAGGGACACAGAAGGGACTGCTCTCTAATGAAGAGAGAGCTGTCACTGCACTAAGTATTCCTAGAGTTATACATTTTAGAACACTAATTAAAATCAGATGATTCAAAGGCAGCTTAAGTAATTTATTTGGACTGCTTCTCCCTGCTGGGTCGAGCGTGGATCCACAGAAAGGTGGTGCAGAAAGGACCACAGTCCCTTGGACAGCTGATGACACAAGCCCCGTGTTTCCCATGACCCCGTGCAGACAAAACCCCTGCTTTAATTCCCAGGTCTGTTAAGTCTTTGCCTAAATTTCTACTTTTTGGAGGGCAGAGCCTGAAAATCGAGGGAAGAACATGAGTCATAGGTAGGTTCTTCTGTTGTTTTCACTAGTAGGGGTCTGGTGATATCATCTTGCTCCTGCAAAAAGCAGATGTAACCCCAGACAAGCAGCTTGTCCTTGGGAAAAGCGTGTTTTTTCCGGAGGAATTCCTGCTCTTGTCATGAGAGCTCGAGAAATGGTCGAGCCATGTCATACCTGTCTGCTGGGCCCACTGGTTATTAGGAAACATTGCTAAACATTTGTGCTTGTATTCACAGAATCCCAGAATGGTTTGGGTTGGAAGGGACCTTAAAGATCATCCAGTGCCACCCCCTGCCATGGGCAGGGACAC
>JAWWMP010000001.1:116070316-116081748 GCA_035047865.1 Dendrocincla tyrannina
GACCCAGCCCAGGTGCCCTTGGGCTCTTGCCCACCTGGGCACACCTGGGCTCGTGTCCATCCCCTGTCCCAGCACCCCCAGGGCCACTTTCCAGTCCCTCTGTCCCATCCTGGATGTGCAGGGGGTTGGTGTGCCCCAAGGGCAGGATGCAGCAGTTGGCCTGGTTGAACCTCATCCCGTTGGATATTTCCCTTCTGGGACAGGGGATCCATTTCTGGCTCTGCCCAAAAGAGGGGTGCAAAAACCAACTGAGCCTTTGGGGAAGCTGCTGCACAACTGGTGCATCTCCCACCAGGTGAAACAGCAGAAGCAAGACATGAGAGTGTGGAGGAGAGGCTCAGAAAAACGAGGGCAGAATTACCTGGAGGAGTTTGAACCAGCCTGAAAAGGACTGGGGACATTAAACTCTTCACAAGCCCCTCCATGTGACTTGATGTGATGCCACCAGTGCAAAGAGACAATGGGCTTTTCTAAAATCAGCCATTCGTGCTCTCTAAATCAAACTTGGGGGGATTTTTAAGTTTATGATTAGCTTTTAAATAACTGGGGTGTGGCAGGTTGAGTAACTTTATTTACTAAGTATTCAGTATAAGCTGTGGAGCTGAAGGTTCCTCAGTAACACACAATAATCAGAAATAAAGCCTTGTGTTCTCTCCAAGTATTCCCATTTTGCTGGCACGGTATTTTTGCCTCTAAAATTCATTTCTCCTGATATTTTTCCCGCTCGGCTGTGTTTCCCCTTCCACTCCTGAGCATCAATATTTTAATGCAGTGCTTCTCCAAGGTGTTGCTCTGAGCTGAAGCAGCTTCTCCAAAGTCTCTGCCATGACCAGGCGTTTCTTCCCCCAGAGGACACACTGAGCTTGGAAGAGCCACCTCTTCTTGTGCCTCTGACCAAAGCACAGTCTTTGTTTGCCCTGCAGAGTGAAGTTCAACAGAGCTGTGAAGGGAATGAGCCCCAGTTATCCCAGTCCAACATCAGACACATCCTTCAGGAGTTTTGCTGGTGTTTGTGCACTGGCCACCAGCCCAGCTCTCAGACCAGTGTACCTAAAAAGTGACTCCTGCCTTTAGGGGAGCCAAGTTTTGGGATCACAGGCTCGGGGTGGGGGTTCCAGGTGTGGAAGTCCCTGTTAGGCTGAACGTGGCAGTGTGGGAAGCAGAGCATGGCACGTGTGCTCTCAGCAAACCACCCGAGAGACCCAGCAGCAGGTGAGTTGGTGAAACACAGCGAGAAGAGCTGCATTTAATACAGAAATGTTGGTATTTGTTGAGGGACTCAGCATTTGTCATGAACATGGTACAGGGGGAAAGGGCATCGATGAGTTTCCACTCTAAAATCGCTTTCTAAGCTCAGCCTGGTAGGACGTCAGCCCTGATTCTTTCCTGGCCATGTGTCTTCTCACACTCACCTCTCTTCCTAGATGAATAAAAGTATTTAAAGTTTTGGGAACGCGTTGTGTCCTTATTACAGCACTTGTTCCTTCTCTGTTGCAGGGATGACGTGCCAAGCCCGCAGCTCCTACATCACGAGCGAGATCCTCTGGGGTTATCGCTTCACGCCCGTCCTCACCCTGGAGGACGGCTTTTATGAAGTTGACTACAACAGCTTTCATGAAACCTATGAGACCAACACCCCCGTTTACAGTGCCAAAGAGCTGGCAGAGATGGCCAGCCGAGCAGAACTGCCCCTCACGTGGTCTGTTTCCAGCAAGCTGGACCAACACGCTGAGCTGGAAACAGAGGAGGAAGAGAAGAACCAAGAAGACCAAAATGAGAGAAACGGTGACGTGGCCAACTTGGAGAACGAGTCCAAAGTGTAGACCCAACGGGGGCACGAGGGCCACGCCACCTCCTTTAGCTCCTCTCTTTCTGCTCCCTCCTTCTTTCTGCACCACGCCTTGAATTTCTTTTCCTTCCTACGATTCTTAACACCCGGAAAAGAGATGTGAAACAACACCTGCCTGCCCAAGTCAAGCTCCAGAGGGTCACAGACTCAGCCAAGGCGTGGGTTGAAGCTGCAGCACCCATTGTGGAGGGTGGACTTTCCACCCCGACCCTGGCAATGACTTCTGCTTTCCTCGGCACCTCTCCAGGTTCAGACCTCCAGGTTGAGTCACGGACAACAAAACCCCGACCGCGACGGAAACGCAAACGAGGGGTTGAGGAAGGAAGGACTAATTAACCCGAGCAACGAGCCTTGGCTCTGGCTTTTGCCGTGTTTCAGGACACTCTCACGAGCTGGGGGGACGAGCCTGCGTGAAAGGGGCCTTGCAGCTTTAAGGGGAAGGTGAGCAGAGGGACCTGCAATCCTACACCATACTGTACATATGCCTTATGTAATGACTTTCTCTTGACATTTAGTAATAAACGCCGCATGTACAACAGTACTGTAGTGCAGAGCTCCTAACTAATGCACACAGACCTGTCATTAAACGTAGGTTTAGAAACAAAAGGTTCTAGACACCTCGGGATGCAAAACTAACCCCCCTCCGCCCCCGCCACCCCATCAAGTAGGCATTTCTCTTCAAATATTTGGAGCGTAATATGGATTTATTTTCATTTTTTTGGGCCCCCCCATAAGACTCTTGTAGTGCATGATATTTCCTTCAGCGTTCCAGACTGGCAGCTATTTAGAGAACCTCCCCTGTTTGCCAAACAGAGCGTTTCGCCGACTCTAAAAAGCCATAAGTCTGGGAGAGGGCAGGGTAGATGAATTCGAACAGAACTCCTGGTATCCTGTGAAAAATGTTTACAAATAAAGTTTTTTGGGGGTTTTTTGGCAGTTCAACCTCAAATTCAGGCTGTGGCAAACTCCTGGCTAATCAGAATTTCCCGTGTACCCTGAACACATCGAGCATGTTCCGTGTGGAGGTTTTATCCTCCCTGTGCAATATCCAGGGACACTCCTCCCTCCTCCCCACCCAACCCACGGGATTTGGGCACTTTGCTACACCAACAGCACAAGCCATTGGGAACTGAATTGGGTTTTAGCTCCTCAGCTGGCAAAGGGCCAGCTGGGTGTTCGTGTGACGCCGTAATTAATGGCATTTGTCATTTACTGGCAGCAGAGCCATGGGGGGCACAGCGTCCCTGGGGTGTGTTCCAGGGGGGTTTCCCACTTTCCTGCCCACCCCTTCCCAAGAGAGAGGCTCCCCAGGGAGTTTCCCACCTTAGGTAGCTCCTTTGGTTGTTGTAAATCACTGTAAATCCTGTCCATTCCATCTCGGCCAAAACTCTCGGGGCAGAGAGAACTCACAACGCCCACCACCAACAGCATTTCTGCCAGCAAAGGACAAGGAGCTGCAGCCTTAATTTTGGGGGTTTTTTTTTGGATTCCTGCCTGCTCCAGGAAGGAGGAACACACCGAAGAGAACCCGAAAGCATTGTTGGACAGAAACATTTATGTTAAAACAGAATGAGAAAAAAAATAAATAAACAAAATAACCTCAGGAGAAACTTGGTGGGCAGGTGGAAAATTTGCACTGTGATAAAGCTTTCACATTAAATTCACGCCCATTTTCCTTTCTTGGGTTGTTTTTTTTTAGCTGATACAGCTGGCCCTTGCTAATTTTCAGAGTGTGGCTATTCCAGGGGTGGGTTCTGCAGGTCCTCCAGGTGGAGAATCCACATTTCCCCCACATTCCCACTGAGGAGGGCAGAGCAGGGCAAGGAAAGGGTGGAACACCAGGGACTGGCAGCTCAGGCTGGATGGAAGGAGGGGGTTTTGTTTCAGCTTTGAACCTTTTCCCTCAAAAGGGATGGTGCAGGGATTTGGGTGGCTGGTTCTGCCCATGCAGTAGAGGTTCCTCACACCTAAATTCTGGGATCCAGAGCTCAGGTGGGACAGACCCTGCCCGAGCTCACCCTTCTGCCGCAGCACCAGCAGCTGCCAAGAGCTCCAGTCCATCCTCCTGAGGTTCCTACCCAGAGTTTTTAGGGACAGGTGGCTCCACAGTCCCTCTGGAAGCAGAGGAGCCAGGGTAGACTCTCCTCATCACCCCTAATGGAAGATGCACGAGCTGAAATCAAAGCATCCCTTGCAGGAGCCACCTGTGATTTATTTCCCGGGCCACTCCAGACTCCATCGCTGCAGCCTCCCCAAACCTGCATTAACCAGAAGAGCAGCTCAGGGCCCTGGTTAAGCTCATTTTTGGGGTGTCCTTTAGCACAAAACCCGAGACTTTCCGCCCCTGGGGCATGCGCATGTGCGAGCTGTAACTTTGTGAGTAGGGCACTTCCAGCTTCAGATGTGTGTGTTTGTCTCCTTCTCTCCCTCCCCCCTGTATTTTATTGTCTTTGGGATTAATGTAGGACGGACTGTAAAGTTTATGAGATCTCATTTTTTTTTTGTAACATAAGCTTTAAAAAAAAAAAAACAAAAAACAAAAAAAAAAAAATAGAAGCCTCCGAAGCTTTCGATGGGGAAGCTTCACAAAGTCAACTTTGTACTAGAATGTCCCTATCAAACACCTCTATTTTTCTACAATGATTGATTAAGCAGTTTAACGATGTATTTTGTGTCAATGATTTCAACTGAATTGGTACAAAGACAATTAAGAATTGAATGCTGTTAATGAACAATGGATTTTCAAGCCGTACATACCGAGTGGTGTTTTCATTACCAGGAAATGGTTTAACCCACCGACTTCAGCCCTTAATCCTAAACAATATGCCATGAAAGCTCAATTCCTGGTGGGAATATTTCTGGCAAATCACATTTAAAGAGCGTGAATGTCACATCTTCGTGTAATTGACCACTTAATTAATCAAGGCTCATTACACCTCTCTATCACTCATGTATTTTGACAAGTTTTTCTTGGGGTGTCTCGTGATTTCCAGGAGCAAAAGGATTTCCAGAGGTGAATGGGAGCTCTCAGTGACCCAAATCCTTCTTCAGAGGTCACAAATGGTGATGAGGGGCTTTGTATAAACTTGATGCCCAGAGTTTCACAGTCCTCTCTGGCTCCTCCTCTTTATTTTTCCCTTTTTTTTAATTTAATAACACCCAATTTTCCAAACCAGATCCTCCAGGGATTAATAAGAGACATGGACCTGCTGCTTTCAGAGGAGCAACACGAATTCCCCCAGCAAATTATTCAGGCCAATTATCGAGCATGAAAATAAACCTCAAACACCCAAAAATGCAGATGTTCCCACAGGTGCACACAGCTGTCAGGACCTAAGATTTTGCCCTAAAACACCCAAGCCATGTGAGCCATCCCAAGAAATTTAACCCCCAGCAGCTGCCAAAGCAGGAGGGACAAACACAAGAACATTGGCAGATGGTTTGGAGTTCACTTCAAGTCTTTGCCTTTAAGGCTGGGTGGCCCACGTTGCTCTCTTGGAGTTTCAGAGGCCACTCAGGCCTCCCAAAAGCAGGGAAGAAATCCCTGCTCTGTTTCAGAAGGTCCCATTTTGCTCAGCTGCCCAAGAGAGGGAAGTCCTGGATTCCAGGCTCTCCTCAGCCCTGCGATGTTGGAAGGTGTGTCCTGCTGCTCCAAAGGAGCTGACCCTGCCATGAGAGCACCAGCACATCCCCAGCCCCTCTGCCAAGGGCTCAAAGCCTCTTGGATCCTCCAAAAAGCCCCAAGGAATGTTCAGTTTCCCATAGAAGGTGTCCCTGCCCATGTCAGGAGGGCTGGAACGAGGTGACCTTTAAGGTCCCTTCCAACCCAAGGCACTCTAGGACGCCGTGACTCTCTAATTCTGCCATGACATGAAATCCTTGGGGTTTAAAGGAAGAATGGAGGATTCCTCATGCCCCAGTTCCCCCAGCTCTGTGATGTGGCTGTGGAATGGAGGCTCGACACTGAAAGCAGAACTTGTCCCTGTGGCCATGGGAGGGTCGGGCACCTCGAGAGGGACGTTCCTCGGAGCAGAGGAATTCCAGCAGAGCTTCTGGCTGTGAAATGTGGAGTTTTTACTCTTCTGGTACTCTCTGTCCACCAAAATACCTTCCTTTTCGGAATGCAATTCTCCTCAGCAGCCTCATTTTCTCCCTCAGGCACATTTTGGGCTCTAAATCAGACCCAACACCACGAGAAGTTGGCTTCTCTTCCACTCTTGTTCCACTCTTGTTCCTCCAGCTCATACACAAGTTGTTGGGAAACACACGCTTGGAGAGCAGGCAGAAATCTGGGCTTTGTGCTGTAAATAATTCCCAAAGACCTGAGAGTTGCTATTTATCAATCATTTCCTGAGCGAACCTTCAACTTTTAAGATCTGGCTTTCTGAAAGGCAAAGGTGGTGTTGATGTTCACGACTGATTTTTAGTTCAATCTTCTTTCTCCCAATTTCTTCTCACGATTTTTCCAGATCCTCTGGATTTCCAGAAATTACAATCCAGGGGCACCTTCACCGTAAAGCTGTACTTGTTTCACCCCTTGCATTGTCCCATTTTTTGCCCCAACCCAGTTCTGCAGTGGGAACATCCAAAGGCAGAGCTCCAAAGAGGTGTCTTCCCATTCCACCCCAAGTGTGAAATCTGTTTTCTGTTCCAAGCAGGTTCACAACTACAAACCACAGTTCTCTCTCTCCCCAACCCCTCAAAACGTGTGAGTTTTGAGCAGTACCAGCTGCTTTCAGTGGTTCTTCTCCAAGGGCAGGGCTGGGGAGAGCCCTCCTCACCTTTTTTCCTCTTTTTTTTCTTTTTAAATCAAAGGCAGTGGCTCCAAATTCAGCCAAAACTCATGGAAGGTGAATCTCTGGAAGCTCTGGAAGCTCCAGCACCATCCTGCCACCAGCTTGCCTTGAAGCCTCCATCAGCCACTCTCCCAGGCCCCAGAGATGTTTTCCCTCAAATGGTTGTAGGAAATCACCACCTTTTCTGGGAAGTTTCAGCTGGAGAACTGTAACCCCACCACACTTCCCTCCACGTGTTGGGCTGGAGTCCTCTGGACTCCTTCCAGCTGAGGGATGGAGCATTCCTGGCATGCCATGAATCCTCACAGTCCCTCTCCTTGGCCACTCGCCCACCGTGATGCCCCAAATTCCTCCCTGAAATATCCCTACCAAAGGATGGGATGACAACGTGGTGTTCGGTGCTGGGTCCCCTCCACGTGCTCCTTCTGCTGGGCTGAGGACGGGGAGCTGGAGCTTTTTAATTAAAAAAAAAATTAAAAAGGAAAAAAGGAAAAGACAGGGAAAGGGTTAAAAGGGAAAAGGAAAAGAGGGAAAAGGGAAAAGAGAAAAAGTAAACGAGGAAAAAAACCAGGAAAAAAGGGAAGGGATCAAAGAAGGGGAGAAAGGGGGGAAAAAGGAAGAAGAAAAGAGGTGAATGGGAGAAAAGAAAGGAAAAGGAGACAAGGAAAAAAGGGAAAAGAGGCCAAAAAAAAAGAAGAAAAAATAGAAAAAAAGGGCCTTGATCCCATTTCCCAAACACTGCCCTGACTGTGACCCCACACTGGGCATCAAATAAAGACTAATTGGCTTTAGAAACTAATTTATCCCTAATCCCAAATTCCCAGCTTCTCGAAGCCTCACATTTTCCAAACCATTCCCCATAGTCAGAAATAACGACAGAAAATTCAGTATCAAACCCATCTTGTCGGCATTTCTGCTGAAACCTCAGAATTTGAATATTTGACAGGATTAGATTAGAAAAATGGGAAATTGTCAATGGTAAATAAGCAGGAATGAGGAAAAATCCTTGCATGGGAAGTGGGGCCACCTAACCTGGTGTCTCTGTCCCTGTCGTGTCAGGGAAGGGAAGGCAGGACCAGAAAGCATTGCAATAAATCTGGGAGCACAAGGAAAGGAAGGGAATAAAAGCCAAGGAAGAAGGAAAAAGCAAAGGAAGAAGGAAAAAGCAAAGGAAGAGAAGAAAAGCAAAGGAAGAGAAGAAAAGCAAAGGAAGAAGGAGAAAGCAAAGGAAGAGAATAAAAGCAAAGGAAGAGAAGAAAAGCAAAGGAAGAGAAGAAAAGCAAAGGAAGAGAAGAAAAGCAAAGGAAGAAGGAGAAAGCAAAGGAAGAGAATAAAAGCAAAGGAAGAGAACAAAAACTAAGGAAGAAGGAAAAAGAGAATAAAAACAAAGGAAGGGAAGAAAATGAAAGGAAGAGAAGAAAAGTAAAGGAAGAAGGAAAAAGCAAAGGAAGAAAGAAAAAGCAAAGGAAGAGAAGAAAATGAAAGGAAGAAAAACAAAGGAAGAAGGAAAAAGCAAAGGAAGAGAATAAAAGCAAAGGAAGAGAGGAAAAACAAAGGAAGAAAAGCAAAGGAAAAAGGAAAAAGCAAAGGAAGAGAATAAAAACCAAGGTCCTTCCACTTTTCCATAGGCTGTTTCTTGTGCTGCCCGAAGTTTGGGCTGGTTTCACCTTTTGAAAACATTAATTTTTTATTCTTTTAGAGCAGCCAAGCTCTTGGTTGGCCCAAGACGTGTTGGGCCACAGGTGGGGCTTTCTCTGAACCACCTGAGCGTGGTGGGCAAGGCAAGGATGGACCAGAGGGACCCCTGGAGCTCCAACCTGGATATCAGGAACAACCAGAACAGGGAAATTGGCCTTCCCTCCCCTGGAGTGGCCAAGGTCAGGCTGGGTGGAGCTCTGAGCAAGTGGAAGGGGATGGGAAGGGAGGATCTTCAAGGTCCCTTCCAACCCAAACCATTCCAGCATTCCACACGACGTGGGAGTGGAGGTCAAACTGCTCCAGAGCATCCTAACCCCTCTACATTCAATATTTGCATTGAAATTAGATTTTTTTTTTTAAATAAAAATCACAAAAACCAGGCAAGAAATTAAGGGAATTCTGTGCCCCGACAAAACCTCCATCCTGGGAATGCCAATCATTGAAACACAGACCAACTCCCCCAGCTGAGTTTTAATACATATTTTTTCCCTGAAGTTGGTAAAAATAACTGAAAATGAGATTTATTTTGTTATGGAAGCAGAGAAGAGGAAACCCAGCATTTTCTATCGTTGCCTCCCCTGCTGCTGCCAAAGGACTGGGGACACTCAGGTGCAGTTTGATATCATTAATAATAAAATAATATTATCATTAATAATAAATTATTCCTCTCTTCACACTGAATTTTGCATCCCATCAGAAAACTTCAGGGAAAGGGCTGAGGATAGCAAAAAAACCAAACTAATTCTCCATGGAAAATGACCTTTGCAGGATGAAAACTCAGGAAAATCTGATTTTATGCAAAGAAACCCCAACCCAACAACGGGAATATCTGATCAGCACAACATTTTAGGAGTGTTGCCCTAAAATGGGCTGCCAGGAGGGCCAGGAAGGTCCATTTTCACCACCATTTCCCTCCTGGAATTGTTTCCAGGAGAACTGAGGGTGTTGGGATATCCATTAGGGAAATGTGAGCTTTGAGCAGAGGGGCAGAGCTGGTGTTTGAGGGCAGGGAGGGAGCACAAATCCCTCTCCCAAATTAGGCTGTGGATGTTCCAGGAGCTGCTCAGCAGGTCGTGGGATGGTCTGGAGCCCTTTTGGGGTTGGAAGGGACAGGCACATCCCTGAATTCCCCTCCCCGGGCTGGGCTGCTTTGCCCATTCCCAGCCTAATTCCTGCCTGGAGTCACGAGCAGAGCTGGGATAATTCCAGGTGAATTCCTTTCCTTTCCTCTGGAACAGCAGGAAAATAAACCTGGACAGCTGGGAAAGGCTCTGCTGGTTGTCAGTGAACAGAAGGGGACACGAGGAATGTTTAGGTGAAAATAAGGGGATTTTTGAGCTGTGAAAATCGATGCTTTGTTTTAAAATCCTTAATTCTGGGGGTGCAGAGACCTCCAGGGCCATCCCATCCCACCACCACAATCACCCCCAATCCATGTCCCCAAGGGCCACACCCAGACACCTCTGTGACCTCTTGGATTTTTATATTAATACTGAAAAGATTGATTAATTAATTTATTTAATAAACCCCATTTCTCCTACGGAGTGAAACTCAGTTCAGAGAGGCTGGAATCATTCAGACAGATTTCTTTAACTCTCACTGGGAAGAAGAGGGAGGTCTCAGCCAGACCTCTCTTCCCTTGGTTGGACTTCATGGAGAAACCCCTGTTGCCTTCTCCACTGAGCCTGCACTGATTTTTTACCTCCATATTCTTGTCCAGGCTCAATGACAGGAAAATAAAAGGGTTTGACCCATCAAAAATTCCAGCTGCACGAGAAGAGCAGATGGATTTCCTTTCTTTCTTCTTCTTCTTCTTGGCCAGCTGAAATTCCTCCCTTTCTCTGAGCTTCCTCCGCTCACGTTCCACCCTTGACTGATGTGCCCAAGTGTTGCTGTGCCCAGTGTGGGCTCCCTGAGTCATCTGAGACGCCACTTCAGCTGTTTCTGGAAGGTTTTAGCCCTGCTCTGGGCTTGGTTTGCTCCAGAAATCCAGCTTGTTACGAGCCCTCGGCCGTGCCAGCTCCAGAAAGTTGCATTTTATATCCCATGACTCCAGGGCCACGACTGAGAAACATCCCCTGCCAACATACCTTGCTATTTTTACAGCTCCCTCCACCAGCTTCAGGCTCTCAGGTTTCCCAGCCCTGCCAGCTGGGGGATTTTTGCAGGGTCTCATTAGTATTAATAGCTGCCCATCCTTCAGATCCCTCACCTCGAGTTCACTCGCGGTTATTTCGGTGCCCACAGTTGCAGGCTCGGCACTTTCTCGGGGCCAACATGTGTGTCTCCCCCTTCTTGAGCTCTGTTCTCCTGGCTCATCACAGGCCGAGTTAGAACTTCTGCCTCTCTGCCCCCAGAAACAGCACAAAGTGCACCTTGAACTGCAGCGAGTGGCTTTTTTAAATCCCCTCAAGGGACTCAAACCAGCCTTTCAGTTCTCCCCAACTGAGGGATTCAGCTTTGTGGGGTTTCTTTGCCCTGCTGGCCCTTGGCTCTCTCAGCTCCTCAGCAGAGCTTTGGAAAGCTTTTGCTTTGCCTCTTTATTTAAGATAAGCCACAAACCAAGCCCCAAAGAGTGAATGAACAGAGACACCATCCAGTGTCATATTTTGCTGTGTCACTTTGTGGCCATAAATGTGTCAAACACAACCAGAGAGACAAAAGACTGAAAGAACCTTTTACCCAAAGCTCTGCCCTTCCAGGTTTTTGCAGCAGGGTGTGAAACACGAGACAGGAGTGAAGGAGCTTGTCTAAAGCTACACTGAAAACGTGGCAGGGAGAGGAGACAGAGCTTGAGTTTCAGGAATCAGGTCCTCGACCCTCATCCCCCAGAGGCAAAGAGCCCTCAGGGGTCACCACCCCTGCAGTGCAGAGGGAAGGGGCTGCACCCACGGGAATTCCATCCCATTTTCATCCCCAGAGTCACATCCTGTTCTCCATCCACTGCTGCTGGGACGATGGAGGTGGGATGTCTGAACACATTTCCTTTCACAGTCACAGAATGGTTTGGAGTGGAAGGGACCTCAAAGCCCATCCTGTCCCACCCCCTGCCATGGGCAGGGACACCTCCCACCAGCCCAGGGTGCTCC
>JAWWMP010000001.1:116081848-116098323 GCA_035047865.1 Dendrocincla tyrannina
CTCCTGCTGTCCCCCCTGGCCCTGCCCTGGCCCAGCCTGAGCCCGTTCCCTCTGCTCCTGTCCCTGTGCCCTGGGAGAGGATCCCAACCCTGCCCTGGATCCATCAGGGGCTTGCAGAGCCAGAAGGTCCCCCCTGAGAGAATTACAAGTTACCAAAATGCTACAATAAATTACCAAAAAGTCACAGCAGATACAAAGTCCCCTCAGGAGTTGAACCCTTTGCAGGAACTCCACGTTGGAGCCACTTCCTCGTGTGGTTTGGACTGGCCCAAGTTCCATTCAAGGATCTTACCGAGGTGCATTTGTCCTTCAACTCAGCACAACACATTCTGTGTCACGAGGCTGGACTTCTCCCTTCCTCCCTCTACAAAGGATGTTTCTGATGGGTTTCAACAGGAATTCTTCAACAGAGGATCTTCCAAAGTGGTGGGGTTTTCAGTTATCAAGAACAAGAGGTGAGAACATCGATGGCTTAACGAAAACAACGATGGCAGAGCGACAAAAACGGAGACAAGTCACACCCAGAGGTGAACCCAACCCTTGTGCCAAGCAGTGCCCTCCAGACACCATCATACTTACAGGATGGGAGCCCAAATCCTGGGAGAGCAGCAGTTCTGAAAGGACTGAGGAACTGTGGTGGAGAATCATCTAAATTGACAATCTTTTAATGCAAATAACTGAGGCCCAAAGGTTTAAAACGCAGGCCTTGGAGGTAGAAACAAAACAAGGTTCAAGGATGGACCTGCATGTCCCGCCCAGAGCAGGACTGACACCATTCCCAGGGCTGTATCCAGCAATTCCAGCTTTAGAACGGGATTTTAAAACACCTGGAGTTTTGGAAGAGCCATAAACACTTTACATTTGAGGTTTAAGGAACCATCTCTGGAGGTTATTGGAGTGAACACGTGAATGAAGTGGAGGAGTTTCAGACTAGAGTCGGTACCTGTCGTTCTCAGAAGCTCTGGTGTGACCCTCAAAGAGGAGGACTAAGAGCATGGCAAACCTGCTACCTGAACCCCTCCAGAGACACACAACAACCCTGACACAGGGAAGAACCCAAAGGAAAACCAGCTTCTCCCTGCCGTGCCCCAAAGCCGCGCAGTTGGTGCCGCAGGAACAACCCCACGGGGCTGTGGGGACAAGGGGGTGTCACTGCAGGGTCACTCGTGGCCATGGGCAGCTGTGTGGAAGGGCAGGGAGCTGCAGGGCACGTGGGACAGTCACAGTGAGAGAGGAGGGCGGGAGGAACTCAAGCACAGTCCAGGAGACCCAAGCAGAGCTGTGTTCACACACCGACCCCTGGCAGACCTCGCTGTTTCAATTAAAAACTCCAAATTAGCTGTTACGCCTCCAACTTTTACTTTCATATTTTTAAGTCTGTTTCAATGTATCTGCTATTTACATATTATAGTATAATTATACCTACCATACCATGGCTTGGAGTAGGTTAATTGCATAGGAAGATTTACTATGTTTACATTTGTTCGTTTTTGTTTTTTTTTTTTCTCTTAAATTACTCTCTTTTTGTTTTCTTCCGTTTTAAAAAGCACAGTAAAGAGTCTGAGGACAAATTATTCAACTGTTTATCATACATAAGACTGCATGACTATAATACAAAGGGCTTGTCTTTTCATTTAACGTTACAATATACACAGCAAGTCCGGACTAGATCTTACAATCTGAACACAGGTATTTAACCTTTTCCATGCTGTTTATGTTTACAATGCACAGAAGTCCTGTAACCAAACTGTGTAGTAAAGCACACAAAACTGGACTGTAACATAACACAGTATGCAGAAGCACTGGATTTTATGATTTCTTCTTGATGGAGAGATTCTTTCTCTGAACTGCTTTACTGGTTTTGGCGCTTGCTAAGGGGTGGCAACCGGCGCACATTACCCAGGTTTCATCTTACCCTTATATTCCTAGACAGCAGTAAGTACTGGATTCCTTTTTTTGTTAATATTGCTAAACTCAGCATCCTGGTTCTAAGGTGACAGCCTTCCAAATCCTGTAAACTTCTCCCAATTACTGAGCTTCGAAAGAAAACCATAAAGGAAAAAAATAAAATAAAATAAAATAAAATAAAAATTAAAACCGAAAATAAAAAATAAAAAAAAAAGAACCAAACCACTTTCATCCACAGGGTTGATGTGTCGATACAAAAAGAACTACGGATCAGTTGGTTAAGGAAACCATGATTTACAAGCAAATGAGCATCCCAAGGATTCCTTCCCCTTCACACGGTAACTCAGCTGCTGCGTTGCCACTGTGAGTATAAAAAGATTCCACCTTTTTATTTTTTTCCCACTGCAAAAAAGTGACTTGGCCGCATGGGATTGACCGTGTGCTGCCAAATGAACTCTTCCAAGGGCTTACTGGCAGAGGTAGATCACTGCTTCTGTAAGGGAGGGTGGGCAACACTGGGCATCTGGGATGGGCAAGCGAGGAATTCATTCACCTTATTCTTCCCCAAGTTGTTTTCCACGCAGCTTTTCCTTTTTCCCCACAAACCAATGTGTGGATGGGCCCGGAGATTTTGCAACTGCCAAAGCTGACTGTGTTATATTAAGGCAGCGTTACCCAAAAATTAGGCACCTGTTAAATACAGCCTGCTAACCTCAGGTCTCACGTGAGTGTTTTGCTTTACTCAGACTTATTGTTTTGGACCTGTTCATGCAATCGAGGTCTTGCCTTCAAGTTTACAATTATGTTAATAAGGAATACAAGAATCAACTGCTGGTTTCATAGCTTCTGGATCTGAGTGTCCCTTTTACCTTCAGAAGCCTGAACACATCGATAATGTAACAGATGTTATAGTCTCCAAGTAGATGTCAATCTATTATCTTCAGTACACAGATTGCTGTAAATGTATTGGCTATGAATTCAACAACAGTTCCAGTTTTGTTTAAGCAATAGTACAGCCATAATTTTCAACTGACATTTAAAAATGGTCTAGTTACACCTTGTGTCAAAGTGCAGAACTGCTACATTATTGGTTACAGACATCTATGTGCTATAAAAACAGCTTTGGTACAATAAATTATCAAAAAAGAAAATAAATTTTTGTAAAATTCACAGCATAATTGTGAGGCAAAAAAGCAGTCACATAAAATTCTGCATTTTTTTTTTTTTTAAAAATGTTCAGGATGAACAGAAGACGTCTTTGTGCAGAAGTAATGGTGGAGAAACCACGTGCCGAGAAAAAAGCAAAAGAAAAAAGTAAAAAGCAGGAAGGGACACAGTTGTAGCTATTTCCATCAACGCAAACCACTACTCCTGTGACCTTCAACCAATAAGGAAGTCAACTTTATGACACACGCAAAGTGACCTTGCAATACCTTACAATAAGTGGGTCACAAAAGTCTATTTTAAAAGAAAGGCCTCTTGAATTACCCATTCTCTGTGTTTTCAGCATTAAGGACTGTCTGCAAAAGCATGTCCAAAAGTGATTGCATCTGAAATGGTAGGCTCTTCTAACTTAAGAGTCCAAATCCATAAGGCCAAAGGTTATCCCAAAGACCACCACTTAGACCTCCCCAGGACTGGCCAGGACCGACCCGTTGATTGCTTCTCAGTGCACCTCAGTTATGAAACCAGTCACATTTCCACACTAACTGCCTGCGGTCTCCAAAAGGTGGGACCCACAGAATGCATCCCATCACAAATTGCTGCTTTGATCCTCAGTAGATTCAGAAAAGGAGAGTTCTGCTCACCGCCACTTGGCATGCTCAATGTGCCTCACCAGCTCCGTCACAACCGTCCCTTTTTACAGCTGAAGAATATATATTTGTGTAATCTGAAGGTCCCTCTTTCTTACAGTACTGCATTTCTGTGCCCATGTTTGTTTGGGGAACTAAAAAAAATATATATATTACTCACTCCCCTCCCACCCAAAAAACTTCCAAGGGCCTTTGTTTAGAAATCATGTGCAATGCCTTTAAAAAGAAAACTAGTTTGCAACTACGACTAGCGTTTGAACAATAAACCCCCTGTTGAATGAGACCAAAAAAAAAACCAAAACCAAAACCCCTCCCCAAAAAAACCAAACTATGACTAGGTTGTGGCAAGTTAAAATGGGGGAAGCAAAAGGTGAACACCACTAAGCTATTTGTTAAGGTGGGTCCAGACATGGCTCTCAAAAAAAAAAAACCAACCAAAAAAAACCTCCCTCCCTCCCCCCCCCAAAAAAACCCCCAACAACAGAAAAAAAAAACTTCATTGTCCCTTTGCAATCTTTTCAAGTTTAAAAAAATAGTCAACTTTGCCCTCCTGTAGCGGTTCAGTGAGTTTATCTCCTTCTGATTCAAGCAGCTTTGCACTTTGTTTTTGGAAAAACACCACTTCTATAAAAACACACAAGAAACAAACTTAGTCTCAGTTTAGTCACGAGCTAGCCACAGGACTTTGCTGAACACAAACTCCTGTCATGGGAGACTCTTCTCTATCAATGCCTTGCCTCATGGCAAGGTGTCCTTCAGTCATGTAATGAGCAGGCCCTGTGTTAGCAGAGAACTGGTACGTGGGATGTCCAGCTAGGCCAGTTTCTTGGCGCGGATTAGAGTAGACTGTTAAATTCATGTCCATCGCTCCGTTCTGTCCAAAGTCCAAGGTATTAGCAGCCACTGGGCGGTTCTGATAGGCCTGATTGCCTTGGTTACCAGTAGAGGAGGAAGATGTAGAGGAAGAAGTAGTTGAGGAAGACAGGGATGTCATGGAGTGGTGACTGTGGCCCACCTCCATAGAATCCTGGGTGGAGGAGCTGTTTGTTGGAGAATTGTAGACTCTCGGCCTGGTCCGGCTGCCCAAGGCTTGCTGTCCATGATGGTGGTGGTGGTGGTGGTGATGGTGGTGGTGGTGAGAGCTGTTGCCGTGGTGATGATGTAATGCATTCTGTTGTTGAGGGTTTACATGGAAGGTGGTTTCTTGAACTGGGTGGTTTTCAACAGTGACCTGTGTCGGAGCTTCGGTGGCTGTCCAACCGATGGGAGGAGGAAACTGTTGTCGAACCTGGGGAGGAGCACGGTTAAAATTAAAATGTGGGCTCCAAATCTGCCCATTTCACAGGATCACAGAGTCAGTAAGGCTGGAAAAGACCTCCAAGCTCATCAAGTCCTTGGAACAGCACCCTGTCAACTAGACCGGAGCACCAAGGGCCACATCCAGCCATCTCTTGAACATTTGCAATATATGAGGGATTAAGTTGTTCCTATTTATGCCAACTTTTAGAAAAGCTACCCAAGCCTTGCAGCTGCAAAATTATTCCAGAAATGCCAGCACATCGTTAGGAATCATTTCTGATACTTTCTTAAATGTGCCTTTAAGAGAAGTAAGTTTGCATTCTGGATGTTTTCCTCAAGCAGTTTAAAGCAAGTTCAACATGTGACCTTGCTGTCCAAATCACAGAAGCAGCTTTGGGTACAAAATGTAATATTTGTACAACACATAGAACAATAAGGCCCTGATTTCTGGCCCTGGAGAGGATAAGCAGACTAAGGCAGATTAATATTGCAGTTCATACCTTGAGTGGTGTCAACAGCATTAGAGGAACCTCTGGAACAACACAGCTGGTTAAAGGTCACTGCAACACCCAGATCTATCTACACCATCATTTGTGCACAACCTAAACCGTGCACCTGGGAGAATTTCCAGCTTTATGGATCTGTCCTAAACCAAACCCCACTGTTTGGCCTGTGCAGACATACCTGTGGGCTGTGTGTTTCACAGTCCATAGCTTGGACAGCAGCAGTGAAGTGCCCACCACTATGTCGATGCTGGTGTGTGGGGTCCGACCGTGCCCTCCCACTGTTGCTCGTTCCAGAAGATCCACCTGGAAAACCAGAGCATGAGCTAAATAAACTAAGGAGACCCCGAATTTAAAGCTGGGAAACAGTGGCTGATGAAGATACATAAACTGCTTCAAGATAATCACTCACACTTCTGCTCGTCTAGTTTGTAATTTTTGATAGGGCTCTTGCCTGTTCCAGCTGATTTAAAGAACTGTTTCACCAGCATGGCTGACATTTGTGTTTTTAACAGGGAAAAAAACCAGTATTTCACACAATTACAGAATACCCTGCGTGGGAAGGGATGCACCAGGGCCATCCAAACCCAGGCCCCCCCAACAATCCCCCTTGTCCCTGAGAGCGGGGCCGTGCCCGCTGCCCCACCACCCTGTGGTGCTTCCCCTGGAGTCCCCAAAGCTCACCTGAGCTCGAGGATGTACTGGAGGTGGTTCCTGAAGACTGGGACTGCTCCATGGCAGGGCTGGTGGACACGCTGTTGCTCGTGTTGGTACCTTCGTCGGCCGTTTTCTTGAAGAAGCTGTGCTGCAGGGCGTAGTAGGGCTGGATTCGTGTCTTGGGGTCATAGTCAAGCATCCTTAGGATGAGGTCTTTGAACTTCAAGTAGTCGGCTACGGTGTGACCCGATTCCCCAGCACGGCGCCCGCCCGGCCCTCCGGTCTCCACTCCCAGGATGTTGTGGAGTTTGCGGGTTCCAGGGGGTTTGTATTCCTGGGGGGATGGGGGACAAGGGGTTAGTTTGGGATGGCAAAGCAAAGACACTGCCCAGCACCATGGGGGGTATTGGATTGAGGAGGGGGAGCTCCATTCTGAGGGAGGCAGGATGGGAACCATCTCACCACTGATATATTAAAATATACATATAGTTATTTTTTATCATCCTGGTTATTTAACCTACCCTTTTTCCATCTTTGGTCTTCTTCAAGGTCCAAAACAAATCAAAGTAACACCTCACCATTTATATATATAAAAATATATAGACATAAAATATATAAGAATAAAAATAATATATATACATATGTTTATATATAATTATTTGTTAATCACCCTGGTTATTTAACCTGCCCTTTTTCCATCTTTGGCTTTCTTCAAGTTCCAAGGAAACCCAAAGCAACATCTCACCATTTATATACATAAATATGTAAAAAATTATAAAGATAAAATATATAAAGAATAAAAATCATATCTATAAACTTATGTGTTTATATATAATTACTTTTTAATCACCCTGGTTATTTAACCTGCTCTTTTTCCATCTTCAATCTTCTCCAAGTTCCCAAAAAAAAAATCAAAGCAACATCTCACCATTTATAGACAAAAATATATAGAAACTTATAAACATATATAAAATTATAAATATAAAATATATAAGGATAAAAGTAATATATAAATATATATTTATATGCAATTATTATAATATTTATATATACTTATTTTTAAAATAATTCTGGTTATTTAACCTACCCTTCTTTCATCTTTGGTCTTCTTCAAGTTCCAAAAAGTCCCAAAGTAAATCTCACAATTTATATATGAAAATACATAGAAATACATGAAAATATATAAATTTTTTTATCATTCTGCTAATTTAACTTACCCTTTTTCCATCTTTGGTCTTCTTCAAGTTCCAAGTGCTATCTGGCAGCTTCTCAAAGAACTTCCTTGCTTTTGGTGCTTGGTCGAGGATGTGGGTGGGTGGGATCCCCAAAACCTCCACGATTTTATTCATCTGATCCACCTGTGGGAAACCAAGGATTTGTGAGGGACACAGAGCCAAGCACTGTCACCACTGGCACCTGCCAGACAAGGTCTAAGGGGGAGAAGCAGCCAATTAGGAACGGGCAGTTTGGAATTCTGACAGAAGCCATCGCTCGTATCGATGCTTAACCATTTCAGAATTCCCACACTCCCCTAATTTATTAATTAAGCAGATGGAAATGCCGGGGGGAGTGAAGAAAGACCAACCCACTGGCTTGTCCAGCACATACCTCGTTTGCCCCACTGAAGAGGGGCTCTCCAGTGTGCATCTCCACCAAAATACACCCAAGGGACCACATGTCAATGGCAAGGTCATAAGGCATTCCCAGCAGCACCTCTGGGGAGCGATAAAACCGGCTCTGGATATACTGGTATATCTGCAAGCAAAGCAGGGGAAGAAAGGGATGAGTGACCCTAAAACGAGCTATCAATGATGTGTTAATTCAGAGGAAAACATCAGCATTCTCACAATAAACCCCAAAGTGCAGATTCACTCATGATGGCATTTATTTGTAGTTGTGCTTCCTCACATCTCCAAATGATCCTATTATTGGCATAAATCACTTCACACCCAGATGTTTTCCTTCAGCCCAGGGTACAAAGTTTCTAATTTACAGCCAAAAGTCCTTTAGTTAATGTAAACCTGTGTCTCACCTGATTTCAATACAATATTCAATATTCTGATCTGCTCTTCCCAAACTCATAATGGAAAAAAGCAATGGGGTGTTACTGGCAAATCTCAACTCCTCAAGGAAGAACTGGGGGAATTTTGTTAGCTAGTCCCTGAATTTCTTAATTTTCTTCGTTAAATTGTCCAATCTGCAGCAATTTTGGTAGTAAAAAGAGCACAAGCTGCAGTGGAAGGAGTAATATATATGGAATAAAATAGTAAGATGATGATAATAATATATATGGATTAAAATAATAATATATATGGAATAAAATAATAAGATAAATATGGAATAACATGAGTATTTTATTTAACAGCACTGCAGACTTGCACAACCAAGTGCTGATGCCTTCTCCATTAACATGGCACAAAAACACAGCCAAGGAGGACAAAAAGAGATGGGAAATTGTCACTGTGGTGGATTTTTATCTACTGGGGCACTAAAGGGAAGTTGGTGGGGTGTGAAAGTGTTCAAAAAATGTGTGGATGAGGCACTTGAGGATGTGGTTTAAGGGTGAACATGGTGGCGCTGGTTGATGGTTGGACCTCATGATCTGAAAAGGCCTCTTGATGATCTCAATATTCAGAGCATGCTGAGTTGGAAGGAACCCCCCAAAGGTCATGGAGTCCTGCACAGGCCCATGCCCAAGAGTCACCACTTTTCCAACCCTAATTCTGCCATTCCCAAACTCCTATTTCAAGCCCCCATGGATTGCTGATCTCCAACACCCTATTTAAAACTAAATCACTATTTTAAAGTCATCATGAGTGAGGCTTGGGTGAGCCAGCTGGGTGTTGAGGCTCCAGGAGAACTGGGAGTGCTGCTCACCCTCTGTCCAAGCTGACACGAACTGCCGAAATCCACAATCTTGATGGCGCTTCGTTTGGGGTTGCAGAGCAGGATGTTCTCGGGTTTTAGGTCACAGTGAATGATGCTGAGCTCAGGGGTGGCCAGGAAGAGCAGGGCCGTGCACATCTGCTGGGCAAACTTCCTGGTGAGGTTCAGGGACACCCCCCTGAAGTTGGTGTTCCTCAGCAGGTCGTACAGGTTGTAGGACAGCATCTCGAACACCAAGCACAGATGGTTCCGGAACATGAAGTGACGCTTCAAATGCACTTGGGGAAGGGGGAAATAAAGAATTAACACATGCCCTGGGGGCTAATTACAGCACAATGCTTCAGGATTTTAATCAGGAAGTTGAGTTGTGAGGAAAATAAGAGAGTGTTGGGGTTTTTTTCCTAGTTCTGTGTGATTTATGGAGTATTTCTGCCAGGCCTGGGGATAAGGGGGGTATTTTACACATCCTCAGTAGACCTGTATTAGCCAAAAAGTTAATTAAAAGTGGGAAATGCCACCAAAACAAGTTGCCACTCCCCTACATCTCCAGAGAAAGCATTTGACCACCAGATTCATTTAAACTTATCATTTATAAATTGCAATTTTTAAGCCGTGAGCTCAATTAATTATTGATAAAAAATAATGGCTTAGAATCAATTAAAATCTACATATATATGTATGTGCATACAAATATACCCAAATAAATTTGGAACTCTGCTTGAAACAACGTTTTGGTCCATTTTGTTTTATCTGCTGTTACAAACAGGTTCTCTATAAATGTGAAACTCCAAGAGCTTATTTGATGATGTTTTTATTTGCTCTTATTAACCAGAAACTGGGCATGTCTTTAACATCTTTGTGACACAGGGAATGATGTCAGGTTTAGGTTTGGGTTTATGTAAACATGTCATTAATAAATTTAAGCTAAAAATATCTTAAAAACTTTTACACTGAATACATAAAATGCATTCTCCACAAAATATTCTATAAAACAAGTTAAAATGTAAGTGAATACTCGTTGGATAATTTAATACCAATATATGTATATTAAAATGATCTCAAATATTTCTTTCTAAGCTACAGAAAGAACCATCAAATCTTAACATTTACCCAAGTCTGGTCTCAGTGTTGTTATACCAAATTTGGAGCTTTTAAACACACAGGAGAAAAAGTAATGATGAAGCTGCTGTTCTTATAAAATATTATATTCTACATTCTGCTATTCCTATAAAATACATGTTCTCATCCATGACAACTGTGAGGTAATTGAAGATACATTCAAAGAGTGAATGAGATGCAAACCACCAGAGATCACCACAAATCCCCAGGTGTCCTTAACTGGAGGAGGAAAATTCTACAGATCTCAACACTGTTCTCCTTCTGGCTCTGTTATAAAGCAACCTGGGAAATCTGCACTAAATTATATTAATGAGTTTCCAGGTGTGTTGTTCTTTGCATGTGTTCAGCAGCAGCACCCTGTGTGACACAGCAAAATGTAAAACCTGCACAGTAAACTGAAAATGGGGAATAGCTGGGGAAATACCTATGTAGTACTTCATCTCAGTGTCATGTTTGTTCATCAGCTCCAGCAGCCTCACTTCAATCTGGGCCTGGTTTAAGAAAGCCTTCTTGTTTTTGATGATTTTGATGGCCACCCACTCCTGCTCCACTCGGTCATAGGCCTTGACAACCTGAAACACACAGCCCAAGGCATCAGGAAACTCCCTCCAGCTTGCAGGACACAGCAAAACTCCCTTCTCTCACTTCCTGAATTAAGGAAAACTTCTGCAGAACTTTTTTTATTTCATTTCTTCTCTTGCTGTTACAACAAAGCTACAATTACTTATTGCAGTGATGGCACTTTACCTAAATAAAATTAGCAAATCATCTAAACGAGCACTGTAAAAGGACTGGGAAAATCTGAGGAAAATTTAAGAAACAATAAAAGAAAAGCTCCAGCCTTTTTCCAGCCTTTTTCTTGAGCCTTGGCTACAGCTACAAACAATCAAAACAAATGCTACTAATAACATTTCTAACAGTTTATTGTTTTAATTTTAAAGCCTAAGCCAAACAAGCTGATGGCAAAAGGGTGAGGATTTCTCACTGTAAAATGCTCCACCAGAGCTACATAATAAAGTATGTTCAAATAGATATTCCAATGTCACCTGTAGAGACACGAAACAGCACAAAATATGAGTGTCTGGAATAGGCTCTCAGTAAAACAGGATGGAGAAAAAAGGGGTTTAACTTCCAAATGGAACAGGAACAAGCAGTCCAAATGAAACCCAGCTATGCTTCACATCAATGCTCTGTATCCAAGGAGATGGATTACCTGTCCAAAGGATCCTTTGCCTATTAAAGAGTCGATCTCATACCGATCCATCCACTTCTCCCCATTTTTCACAATGTAGTCATAGTTGTCATCATCATATCCATCATTGTAAACCTTCCTCTCCTTCTTGTGACTGGAATCATCTCCTTGGCCCTGCTGATGCCGCCGTTTTTTTTTTGCATAGTAAACCTGAAGGTGAGAAGGGTGTTGCTTAAGGGCACTTTTTAGGATACCAACTCAACAAAGAGCAGAATCAACTTTTATTCATCATCTTGTGATTTTAAAATGCAACTTCCACCAGTGGAAATCCAAGCCAGCCTCTCTCCTGCTGTGGCTCTGTTTGAAGTCAAGTCATTATTGCCAAGCAAAGTTTTGATGAATAATTTAGCAGCTCTAAATAAATGTACTAATGGCACTGGTGCCTGGAGTTCCCAGGTGCAAGAAGAACAGGAACATCCCAGCTCACTGTACACACCCCACAATTAAAAATGCTGAGTGCCCTGGAAACAAGAACCAGCAGTTGATCTTTAATTCCAAGGAAGTCAGTAATCACCACAGAAATCTCTTCACAGTCCCTACAATTGCCAAAGAGTTTGAAACTAACTGGTGCTTGCTTGTATTAACCACAACAATTTTCTATTTTACACTGCCAATAATATTTAATTCAATAATTTAGGGACAACACTTCAGCATTTTCCTTAGAAGTCCTTAGGCACACTAATAAAGTGTGTTTGTGCCACTTGTAATTCCTCATCATGCAACATTTGTTTAGAAAACAACAGAAAATAAACTCCAAGATAAAAGATTTCCTGTGCTGGACACAAAGCAGGACCACAACAGCGATGACCTCAATGTGACCAACAACTGAGAGGAAACTGGAGTTTTCTCATCTCTTCATGATGTTATTCATAGAAAATACAACAAAATCTTTTATTTTAACAAAACCCTGCCAGCATGAACCCCGAGGAGCCAGTACCTCATTAATATGCTTGTATGTTTTGATCAAATCTACGGAGAGTTTCCTCAGTGGAGCAGTGGCTGGATCACGGAAAGTTTGGGGCATTCGCCTCTGGAATGAGAAATTAGGGGAAAATGGGGAGGATGACACAGTTAGTGCAATAAATCACAGAACATTCCCAGCTGCAAGGACACCCAAGGATCAGAGTGCAAGCCCTGGGCCACGCTGTGCCCTCTCCCTGCAGGCACTGCCACACGTGGGGAGGTCCCCTCTCTGTGTGTCCCCTGAACAGCCCCAGCTCCCTCAGCCTGTCCTGCCCCCAGAGATCCCACAACCACAGGGGCTGGAAAAGACCTCTGAGATCATCCAGCCCAACCTTTGACCAAACACCACCTTGCCTACCAGACTGAGTGCCACATCCAGTCTCCAATGGGTGATGTGTAAAGAACTCCTTCCTGATGTCCAACCTAAACCTCCTGTTCTTCTGCTCCTGTCCCTTTATTGTCCCCACAGGAGAATCCCCTTCCAGGAGCTCCCTGGCCCTGCTGTGCTGAGGAGCCAGAGCTGGCCCCAGCCCTGCAGATGTGCCTGCCAGGGCTGGGCACAGGGGCAGGAGCCCCTCCCTGCCCTGCTGGCACTGCCCTTCCCAGTGTTCCCACAAGGATCCCACTTGGCTCCCAGGCCACACTGCTGGCTTGTTGTCCACCAGGTCCTTCTCCAGCAGGTCATTCCCCAGCCTGTGCTGGTGCCTGGGGTTATTCCTCCCCATTTCCCAGTGACAGGAACCCTCAGGGCAAGTCTAAGCAATTCCACTGGAGAAAAGCTTGGTTCTTGCATGTTTTATATCAGTATTACTGAACTAACAAATGACCTGGGAAAGTTGAACTGCTCCTCCATCTTTTAACACTTGCAAAGGTTGCTGTGCAAATAGTGCTTTTTTTGAATTCCATGAAAACTTGAAATAAATCACACTGAAGGGACCCAAAAAAAGGTCTCACAAAAAGAAGTTATAGTAGAGTTTGTGCCTCTGGAACTGGGCCTGCCCTCAGGTATCCAAGGAACCATCCCAGAAATCCCAGCTCCTGCTCTCCTCCAGTGGGTGCACAGACCACATGGACAGGGCTAAGACATTAATTCTCCTTTATTACAAGAACCACCACCTGGTAAACACCAGGAAACTGTTTGAAAGCTTCTTAAACAAACTCTTTGACATTTACAAAACATTGTTGTTTCTGCCTTTCATCCCTCGAACAAATGTGGAGCACTGAACAAGAGCATTTTGTGAATAATTAAAATTCTGAAGGCCACTCCTCTGGTTCTTCAGTCAGTCCCTTGTTTAAAAATTGTGCTTTTAAGTGTGGACTTGGCCAGTCACACATTCCTGAGGATTCACTGGAACCTGTAGGAACTTTTCAATTTGCTCTCCTGGATTCATAAAGTTTGGGGTGGGAGAAGAGAAAGAACTGAGCTTTTTTCCCTCCTTTTATACTGCAAAAATTGTGGTATTCTCTCCTCTTTCCAAGAGAGATTCTTGCTCCCTCCTTCCTGCTGATGGCAAACCATGGAACAAAGTGGTCATTATCCATCTTGTACAACAACACTCTCAAATTCTTTACTGATGGGGTAATAATACTGATTTCTGTCTTGGCTTTAAGGAGTGCTCAGCCACCAAAGGGAAGGAAAAAAAACAGATAAAAGAAGAGGAAAGGGAAAGAAAACTCCTCTTTCAGAAGCTTCAGTCTCTATCTGGTGGCCAGACAGCAACACTGCAACCTCAGATCTCCCCAGAAACAGAACCCAAACCAAAGAGATGCTGCAATTCCTGTCTGAGAGACAAGAAACTACTTCAATTACAATTGTATGTGTCAGTAAATACCCACAAAGAGCAAGCAAGAGCTTCACTCATACCCAACACACCTGAGAAAAACACGTTTTAAGGAAACTGTGATTTTAACTCTGGTGTGTTGTTTGAACCAGCACAGTCTTTGGGTTGGATGAAGGAAGGAACACACAACGTATTTCTCTCTCTTTGGACACAGGTTTTGTTCTCTAAACAGACTGTTCCTTTGAAATGCACTTTGTTTTGATTATGGAAATATGTATTCTGTTCATGGGATGCTTTAATTCAGGGGTTTGCTTAAAAAAAGAAAGATCCACCAGCACCCACAAAAAGAAGAAAAAAAAGCCTGTATAAAGTACAATTTTCATTTTAAAAACAGAATAAATGATGAAGATTTTACAGTATAAAGGCAACTTTTAGCAAGAATTCCAATTGTACTGACTTGTTTAATTGACATGTTCACACTCAGGACAGAGGCTGGTGAAGTCCAACCATCACTAACAATAATGATGATCAGTCAGTGGAAATAACTGAATTGAGGATGTGAATTAAGGCCTGAACTTGGCAGTGATGTGGCTGTGCTCAGTAAGATCTCTGGCCAAGTTGTGGTCAGTAAAAGCACGAATTGTGCAGGTGCAAAGTGGTCTCAGATAAACAGAGATACAAGTGTTTAGTGTCAGCCTGACCTTCGAACTCCTGGCGCTTCCTGAAAGCTCAACTGTTGGAATTTCTCACCAAAATCTGCCTGTGAATTCACCTCAAGTGCCTGGTCAGATAAATCAGCTTTCTGACCTTTTAGTACCTCACTGCACACAGTTCCAGGCAATCTGAGCACCCCTGATGGAGACAAACATTAGGAAATGCTTGTTTGGAGTTGTGACAACTTCGAAGCTCTTATCTTCATTTCCCATCAGGTTACGTTGAACTCACAAGATGCAACCAGTTAAAAATGGACCAATAAATATTAGTTTGTGATTGTTAAAGGAAAAAGATCCTCCAGATCCCAGCTTTTCTGCTCCTCCAGCTCCCTGAAGCTGGTTCTGCACTCAGAGAGGGGTGAGACTCCATGACCAAGAACAGGAACAAAAGCCTTAAGAGCAACTCCCAAAAAAAAAAGTTCAAAAGGAAAGAGCTGGAAGGTTTTAACTGCAATTTAAAACCTCACAAAGAAGTGAAAAACAAAGCAAACTGCCTGGAGTGTCTTCCTATTATGTGATCCTTGTTAATGATGGATTTGGGAAGCACAGCCAGCAAGCAAGAGGTGCAAGAGAAGATTGTGTAAATAAAATTTTAAAGGTAACATGTAATATACGTATTTTACACATTTTTAATATAAATTGTTGTTACTGTATTCTAACCTTTAATCTCCAGCTGTGAATGATTTATAGAACAGCAGAGTACAGCCTGCAAGGAAGCACAAATCAAAACCCAAGCAGGACAGAGCAGGAATAAAAGCAATAAATTCACACTCAAGGCCTGCCTTCCCCATTAGGTGACTCTGAATTAAATCACTGCAGCCACCTCAGCCAGACACTCCCCAGAAAAAAAGGAATCAGTCACAGTGGACAGAAAGCCACAAAAATAACCTGAAAAATAACAAGGCAACTATTTAAAAGGGAAGGATGGGACAGAAGAGGGGAGGGTTGGCTCTCCCAGCAGAAGCACCGCGGCCCTTTGGCCACCAGAGGGGGGCTGGAGCTCGGGAAAGACTCTCCTTCCCTGGAGCTTCCTTGACAGCCCTGGCTACTCCATCCACCAGGGAATGGGCCCTCTGAGGAGCAAAGGGGTGGGCAACTCGCTGTTAATCACCTTGGGGGACATTTGCACCCAAAGAAGGTACTTTTAGGGCAATAAAGGAGCTATTTTTAGGCTGTGGAGAGCTGTAGGACCCAAGCTGACCCCGCTGTCCAGGCTGCTGGAAGCCTTGGTGTTAGGACAAACCAGGAAAGCAAAGCTTGTAGACCTAATCTTGTCTGTTTAGACCTAATCCTTGTCTGTTTTGACTGCAGGTGAGTCTCTACATTAAAAGGACCTACCCCTTAGGAATTAAAGTTCCTGTATCTGCCAGAAGTCATCTTTTTCCTCCCCCTGTTTTTATGGCCGGGTTAGATCCATGTATCAAACCTTCTCCAAGAGACATCCAGCCTGTTCCTTTTGCTGCACAGCAAAAACAGGATCTTCTTAAGGATAAGAAGCAGCATTGGAGAAAAGGAGGCTCAGGGGGGACCTTCTGGCTCTGCAAGTCCCTGAGGGATCCAGGGCAGGGTTGGGATCTTCT
>JAWWMP010000001.1:116105330-116120211 GCA_035047865.1 Dendrocincla tyrannina
CTGGATCCCTGGGAGTGTCCCAGGCCAGGTTGGACGGGGCTTGGAGCACCCTGGGCTGGTGGAAGGTGTCCCTGCCCGTGGGACTGGATGATCGTTAAGGTCCCTTCCAACCCAAACCATTCTATGATCCCAGGATTCTGTACCCAGAGGAAGAACACTCCCATGTGATGTGAAGGCCCTTTGTGCTCCTCACCTGGTTTGTCAGTGGGAGTGGCTGCTCGAGCTGCTCAGCGTAGGATAAGGCAGAAACCTGCTGGTCACTGATGTTCTGCGGCCGCCGGTCACTGTACTGCTGATGGGAGTGGGACATCTGTCCAGCCATCTGAAGGCCAGCAGCATGGAATGAAAACGATGGTGCAAGCCGAACAGATGAAGGTTTGCATGCTGAAGTCTCTCCTCCTGCAAAGACAAAGTGGAGCTTTAATGGCTTCAAAGTATTTCCCTCTATATCCTCGCTCACCAACTTTTTCATGGATACACAGGGAACCCAAAAATCACCCTCATGGGAGGCATAACTAAAAAGGGCTGGCTGGGAGGGACTTTTCACAGGGGCATGGGGGAATGGCCTCAAGCTGGAGGAGGGCAGGGTTAGATGGGATATTGGGAAGGAATTCTTGGCTGGGAGGGTGGGCAGGCCTTGGCACAGGGTGCCCACCCCTGGAAGTGTCCAAGGCCAGGTTGGACGGGGCTTGGAGCACCCTGGGCTGGTGGAAGGTGTCCTTTCCCATGGCAGGGGGTGGCACTGGGTGGGCTTTGAGGTCCCTTCCATCCCAAACCATTCTAATCCTTTTACATCTCCATCTATGTGTCCTAACTCAATCAGAATTTGACAGGGCTTATTTCCAAACACGTGAATTTTGTGTAGGGATTCCACAAGAGCCCCAAAACCACCCTGCCTTTCAGGGTTGCTCCCAGCAAGCTTCTGGACTGAGGGTACCAAAGAACAGCAAGGCCAGTGCCCAGCCCCACAGCTCCTCTTCTGGGGACAGAGTTTGGGGTGGTGGGACTGGGTGATGCTGCTGGTCCCTTCCAACACTGCTCATCTGGGGACTCTGTGATTCCCTGTGGGTGTTTGTGCCCTCCTCCAACCTGCAGCAAACAAAGAGCAGCTGCAGCCTGAAACCAGAGCTATTGCTAGAGATTAAATTTAGAAGGAAGGTGTTAAACAGTCAAGGGAAATCCCCATTTCCTTTACAAACAAAACCTCACAAGAAAATAGAAGCAGCTGAAAACAGTAGATGAACACAGGCCATCAATTTGGCTTTCTTAAAAATAACTATGTCAAGAAAAAATAAACTAAAATCTTGAAAATTATACTGGAGCATTGACTCAGCCCTATCAGGGCAAGAGGAGAACTGCATGGGATGAAATCAAACATCATTTTACACTGATTATAGACAAATATATTCAACCAGAAAGTCAAAATACTGTTCAAACAGCTATACATGAGAAAGGCTACATATAGGATGATTATTATTACTTTAAAAGGGGTGAACTGCCAGGGCACTGCTCTTCTCCTCCTAAAGGTCTAACAGAACAAGCTGCTCCATAATGCTGAGATTGATGAAAACTCCTTTTTGTGTGTGTGAATTATTGTGCCTCTGATAACAGGAGAAAGTATCAAGCTGCTCTTAAAAACAAAAATAAAATAAACTCCTGGCTAAACCATTCTGAGTTAACACTGCACAGCAAATTACTTTTAACTCTGGTGTAAAATGTCCATTGGAAACTGAGAATCAGAGTTATCTGCCATCTCTAGAAACTGATAAACTTAGTGTACAGCTACTTTTCAAGATATAGTCTGCAAGAAGGTGTGAGCATATGTAAGACATCACCCAGGATCTCTGCTTTCTGCCCTTTTAATTTCTGGCTTTTTGCTTAACCTGAAGAAAAACCCCCATAATCTCACTTAGCAACATCTTGGTGACTGAAGGAAGAGTCAAAACAATATTTAAATCACATTGTCAGAAACATCATTAATTCTAAATTGGAGCCAGTTACTTTAAAGCATTTATTACTTGGGGGTTTTTTACCCCAAGCCAAAGGTTTCCAATAGACAGATATCTGGCAAATTACATAACTTAATAAAAACAAATTTAATTTTAAAAAATTCTGCACTTGGCTGCGTCCCTAAAAAGAGCAGGAACTCACATAAACACACCCAAAAATCCTGGTGCTGTGGGGTTCTCATTTACAGTTTGACTTCACAGGCCCTCCTGACACTCTTAAAATCACCACAAATGTGAGGATAAACTGAATAATGCCCTACACACACTCAGAGTTTAAACAAAAGTGAAATAAAGTAGGAAAGCATTACAAGTATAATTATCCCCCCAAAGAACAGTTGTCATTCCAATGTTTTCATTCAGCTTGAAGCTTCCCGTGTTTACACCCCCTGTCCCTTCCAAGTCCCCCTGCAACCAAGTCCATGGATTTTACTTTTAGATATTTGGGGAGATGTGCTCTTTGTGCTGGACAAACAGGTACCTGTTTGCTTGGAGGGAAGTCACACACAACATGTGATGCCAACAGAGGTGACCCCAAATTGTACCCAGCAAGAACCTTCTCTAAACCAGAGACATCAGTGGGTGACCCCAAATTGTGCCCAGCAAGAACCTTCTCTAAACCAGAGACATCAGTGGGTGACCCCAAATTGTACCCAACAAGAACCTTCTCTAAACCAGAGACATCAATGGCTTTCACACCAAATCTCAGGGCCATGATGAGACCACACTGATGACCTGAAGGATGACAAGGAGATGGTGGGAACTGGCCAAGTCCTGCTCGTGTTCTCATCCCAAGCAAAGGCATTTGAGTCACGTCCTGATGGTGGTTGTACCAACCCTAAACCACGTCAGCAACACCCGCCCGGGTCAAAAGTTTAAGACCTGCAACCACCAGGATCAGTAGCCAAGGAATTCCATCTTTACAACTTCTTCCTGTCACTGAAGGGGAGCCACTGGAGTTCACAGACTTGTTGCTGAAAGCAGCCTGGGCTATCAACAAAAACAAGGGCTGCTCAAGCCCTGATGAAATCCCTGCCCTTGCCACATCTCAGACTTTGCTCCATGGCACCTGCAATCCCACCCCGGGACACCTAATCCCAAGGGAACACTCAGCACTGCCTCGAAACACCCGGTGACACGTTAGGAAGAAATGAGGGGAGAAAGAAGAACTGGCTAGAATAGAAATCTTGACCTCCTTTAGTTTTAGGTCGAGGAGTCGCTCCAGAAATGGGGACGTTTGTGTGCACCCATTAATTGAGGTTCATAAACCCTCTGGTGGCTCAGAGATTGATTTTTGGCTCATCTGGAGAGTTCCAGACATCCAAAAAAGTAAGTGATCTGCTGGCCACCACGGGAGGACTAAAATCCACAGGCACTTGTTACCACACTCAGAACTTCCACAGGATAGAAACATCAATCTTCCTTTCTGAGCACTGCAAGTTCAAGTGATCACACGTTGTGTGAAGCACCTTGGGAACAAAATAAAGTGACAGAAAACTAAAAGTAAACCAAGATCTCTAGGCACGAAATACATTTAGAGATTATGGATGGGGAGTGGGCAGAATTGTCACACAAATAGGCCTTACCTAATATTAGTGCAGGGATGGCATAAAAATCTACACTTTTATGTGTACCTGCACTTAAAAGAGGTTCCCAGGCCAGAACGATTTGAAAACACAGACACTGCAAGAATGGACTCCCTTCTCAGACAGAAGAAGGGTGAGTTTGTTTCTTTAAAGCATCATCTGAACGCAGAGAAAGTTCAGGAGTATATTTATTTCTTTGGTGAGGATGGGAAATACTTTTCTGGTTCAAAATAGCTTTGTTTTCAAGGGATTTTTTTACGGGATGTTCCCTGGGAGGGTGGGCAGGCCCTGGCACAAGGTGGGCAGAAAACCTCTGGTTGCCCCATGCTGGGAGTGTCCAAGGCCAGGCTGGAGCACCCTGGGCTGGTGGGAGGTGTCCCTGCCCATGGCAGGGGGTGGGATGAGATGATCTTTAAGGTCTCTTCCAACCCAAACTTTTCTGTGATTCTGTGACTTTTCCAAGCATCACAGGAATTATTAACTCCAAGCAGAAAAGCTACTTTAGATGGTGGTCCTTGAAGAGTCTATAAATAAATGTAGGAAAATTTTTGGTACAACTTTACACAGATTCTTAAGAACTCAATGCAGTTTCTCAAGGATTTCCCACCTCATCCATCTGAGATTCTTTCTTCCCATTTTGACTCATTTAGACACTAAACCTCCCCCCCAAAAAAGTATCTTAAGGTCACCAAGTGGTAGAACACATTGCTGGCCTCCTCCTGTCACCCAAAGCAGGGCACAAACATTGAGCAACTGATGGTGAAGAGCTGCGGGTGACTGTTCCACCCCAACAGGGGATCACTGCTCCTCAAAAAGGGTCTGCACTGTGGTCCAAACCCAGTTGCTCCCAGCTCTAGGTGGCCCTGCTTGAGCAGGGACAGGTTGGACCAGGTGACCTCCGAAGGTCTCTGTGCCACAAAATTCAGCACCAAGTAAGGGACGGGATTTCTCCTCTGGAATCAGGAGTTGCTGGAGCAGCTCCTCTTCACCTGAAAAGCCCCACTGCAATGAGATGGTTTCTGTGAATTGCTGTCACTCATTAAAGATAGACTTCTTTGCTTCTCAAAGTATCTCTGTGACTCTCTTTGTCCCTCTGTCACAGTTCTACCCAACTGTTCTACTGAGCTATATTCATAGGCAAAGATAAAAAAGGAGGCAAAGTCAGACAAAAATCATTAGAACACTGAAAAAGTGACATTTCCTTAATATGTCTCATACCTACTTACCTCACAATTAAAAATTAAACCTTAAAAAGGACTAGTTTAACCATTTTGACCCTGTGGGTTATGCAAGTTTACCTTCAGGACTGAGAGAAGCACCTTGCAAGTGCAGGAGCTGATCTTGACTCTGAGCCATCAGGAGATCAAGAGTTCCCTTGGTGGTGACACCCCCTGCATCAGCCTTAGGAACTCTTCTCTGCCTACTGACTGCCCTGCAGGCTGGGGAAAGGCCCAGCAGCATTTATTTCATGCTTTTAGAAGTTCAAATGTAGGAATTCCCCATGTCTGAGAACTTACCGCTGACACTGGTAGCATTCCTTGGGGGTTTATTGTGGCTGCCCCATCCCTGGAAGTGTCCAAGGCCAGGCTGGACAGGGCTTGGAGCACCCAGGGTTAGTGGAAGGTGACTGGATGATCTTTAAGGTCCCTTCCAACCCAAACCATCCTGTGTTTCTGTGATCTCAGTATGAAACTTTCTCCTCTGCACAATTCATTTCTTCCTGTTCTTCAGCGTTTTCCCTCTAAAGGTCATTGCTTTGACCTGAAATGTTTGGAGCTTCCTTTCCCCTCCTGCCCATGCTCTCCCTCCCTGTTTGGGTGGTTGAGCCCCATGCAGAGACATTCCCTCTGAGGGATCTGGTTCCAGCTGAGTGAGAACCTGCCAGAAAACACCAGAGAATAAAAGTGTGACCTGCCTCGTTCACCACAACAGGAGTTCTCACTTCCACACTCAGAGTTCAAGAGCCTGTGGGCCAACACCACAGACCAAGCAGGGTAGTTCTCACTGCACAGAACTGGTTCACACTTCAAATCTTTTTACTTCCAGTCCCTGCTAAGCCACCACAGGTGGAGGTGTGGCCCTTCTTGCTACTTCTGTTTTCTGTATTTAAATCAGTGAAGGTGAACACAGCCAAATGTCTCCCCTGTGTTATTTGAGGAACTGCACAAACCTCTCCCTTCAGGTCAGATCCACCTTTTTTTTTTGCAAAGTTCATTGTTTTGCAGACTTCTGGCCCACCTTGTTTTTCAAAATCCGTGGTTTGATATCCATGAACATTGTGATAGCTCAGTTACTGAATGTGCCTCTAAGAAATGAGCCTGCAAAGGGGAGCCTGATCCCTGCCTTTCTTCAATACCCAACCACCTCTGTGCTCTATCAGCACATCCCAAACCAGACAGTGAGCAATTAGCAGAAGAGACAAACACTTGAATCTTGAGAACTCTCTGTTCAAACAAACCCACATTGAAGACAAGTCAGACCTACCAGAGTTCTGCCTGAGCATAATAAATGTCAACCACAGGGGATATCAGAGTTGAGAACAATCATCTTTTTAAGCAACAAGCAAATGCCAACCTGAACTCTGAGTGAACTGCTGCAACACTCCCTGCCCATTGTTCCCGTGCTCGCAGTTTAAAACGACCACATGAGAACCTGGAGGGACAAGGACCTCACTCTGCCTGGGCTGGACTGAGAAAAGCTGAGAGAACCCCTGGAAAAGCTGAGGGAACCCGGGAACAAAGGGGAATTACCTGTGGCAGCTACTGGAGAACAAACAATCCCGTTATAAATATCCCCCCCGAGTTCCTCCTCTGGAGGAACTGTATTATTGTGGGGCAATTATTAAGAATGGCCACTTCAGAAGCAATTCCACAATGACTATTCAGCCAACTTCCCTGTACAGAAAAGCCCAACACTGCTTTCTCTCCCAGCAAAATTAAGCCCTAAATTAGAAACACCCACCCTCAGACCTGGGACACGGAGACACTGTGGGAAGTGTCTTCAAAGAAAAGAAAAAGCCACTACAAAAATCTGGTACCAGAAGGACCAAACACTGCAATTCTCTCCCACAACAAGAGAAGGGAATTTCTAAAAGTCATTTAAAGCACTGACAACACTATATAAATCTGGGTTTCATTAACTTATGAACATTGCTTTGAGTACACTCTGAAGAAACTCAGAGCTAAGAAAACGTTGTGAAAGCGAAACTACTTTTTTTTATAAATGAAGCCTAAAAATTCTCTGCTAAAACCTACAGGAAACACAAGTGCTCGTAACTTCCAAAGTCAAACTGAGCTGTGTGATAGCTCTGCTTCCACATTTCTGCTGTGGAGAAGCAGCTGCCCCGGGGCAGGTCTGAGAAACACCTCCAGCTCCACGAGGAAACCGAACCTGTGGGCAACCCTCCGTAGCCTTAAAGCCTCCAGTGATGGATCAAGTGGAATAAAAGTATATTAAAATGTGGAGAGACATCAGGGACCAGCAGAATCCTTCCCAGCTTTAATCCAGTGCCTCCCTGTCAATAAGTTATGATCCTGTTTAGCTCCATGAATGCCCTGTTTGTTTTGAGGGACAGAAGGGAAGCAGCGCTCACTCAATAGGTGGCCACACAATAGATCTTTTTATTGGCATTATATTTAACATAATATCCCTTGACACCCTTCAGCCTGTGCTCCAAATAAAATGATTCCTGTCTGCATATACATTCTATAGGGCAGTCATTGTTTCTGTACCCTTGGAATTCGCAAGTAACAATTTCCTTCTGCGATGTTCTGGATTTGCTGCAGAGAAAGAGGGAGACACGGGCTAAACACAGAAGGGTTCTGTGGCTTTTAACCTCTCTTTTTGTATATACAGCACGGGAAAGACTTTACCAAGACAAGCAACACGTAGCAGGAGGTCAGTCTGGGTTTCACAGAGCTCTACAGAGGAGCAGCTTTACAGGTTGGGTAGAAGAAAGCTCTTTTTTGACACACTGCCCTCCTGTGATCCTCCAGGAGAGGAGAGCCAAGGATTTAGAGAAGCAACCAGCTCAACTGTGCCACTGCACACACAACAATATAGTTATTATTGGAGGTTTTTTCTCTTTCTAATGCACATTTAATACTCTCCCCAAGTTTTCCTGCCACATTCCAACCCTTTATGCCAAAGCACCGGTCAAACTCAAGGAGTTTGGCTGATGCTCCAACCCAAGGTGGGATTTATTTATATTATACCAAATGAGTGAGTGAAGCTGAGTATCTCAGTGATCAACACTTTATTATTGAATATTTAAGAAACCAGATTTAAAGAAGAGGCCTAAAATTTGCTTTAAAACTGTAAAGTAAAAATCATTTAAATATTCCAAAGAATAAACCCCTCGTTTTCCAGAGGTCACCAGTGCCAGGGGAAAGTGCCAAGGCTGAGCTTCTGAGGCTTCTTTCTTCTCTCCTCCTACTAATTTAGGTGTATTTTATGATTTTATGCAATTATTCTAAGGTTTGTAAGTTTTCTAATTTAATGAACAGCCTGACATTTAAAAAGAGGGAATATAAAGGAGAGGGGGAAACAGAAATCTACTTTTTTATTATCATGGTGAAAATTCCAAGATCCACAGAAACATGAAGGTTGGAAAGACCCCCAAGATCATCGAGTGCAACCTTTGAACAAATATAACTCTTAAAGTAAAACCAAAGAACAAAATGTGACTCTTATTGCAAACACAGGTTTTCCAACAACTAAATTCCAACTATATTTCCATATTTAATTTTGCTCAAAGTCCCCCACCTGTCCCTCAGTTCCCAGTGAAAACCAGAGACACAAAACACTTTATACAGAAAGTTCTGTCCAACTCAGTAAATAAGGAGAAAAATACTTGATAAATCATGACAACCTCATAAGACAACAGAAATTTGGTGCCACGCAGTTTAAATTGACATGATTTTCTCCATTAAACATGCTATGAAAGAATCTCCAAACTCCACTCCAGAAGGCTCCAAATAAACTCCAAGTACACACAAATGATCTTTTATCTCAGTTTTTTCCTTCTCAAACACACAAGGAATCACCTTTCCCTACACAAAGGTTTGCTTTATTCAAGAGCAGTTAAATTTACCTCCAGTTTTCTGTCAAAATTAAAATCTCACCAAAGTAAAAATCAGATTTAATCCAAAAGCTGCTGGTGAAAGGGATTTCCACCGTCACCAGGAAGTGCCAGGTGGTCCCAAACCTCAGACAGGTATTGAGGGTTATGCTGGGAGAGAGGAACAATATTCCACAGTCACACAGGGGGGGGCTCATCCCAGCCAGCTTCACCAGCATCCCGCAGGAATCCGGCTGCTTGGGGGCACTTTAATTATGAAATAAATACAAAAAAATAAAATAAAATAGAAATAATTGAGCCAGGCTGTGGCGGCGCCACCGCTGGAAGAGCTCGGGATGTGGGGTGTGGGATGCGGGATTCAGGATTCGGGATTTGGGATTCAGGATGCAGGATCTGGGATGTGGGATTCAGGATTCGGGATGCGGGATTCAGGATTTGGGATGCGGGATTCAGGATTCGGGATGCGGGATTCAGGATGTGGGATGTAGGACTCAGGATTTGGGATGCGGGATTCAGGATGTGGGATTCAGGATGCAGGATGCAGGATTTGGGATGTGGGATTCCGGATTCAAAATACGGGATTTGGGATGTGGGATTCATGATTCTGGACTCGGGAATCTAGATCCGGGACTCAGGATTAAGGATTCGGGATTGAGGATCCAGGGTTTAGGATTTGGGATTCAGAGTTCAGTATTTGGGATTCAAGATCCGGGATTCGGGATTCAGGATCCGGGACTTGGGATTCTGGATTCCGCATTCGGGATTCATGACTCAGGACTCAGGATTTGCGACTGAGGATCCGGGATTGAGGATTCGGGATTCTGGACTCCCGATTGAGGATTCGGGATTCAGGATCCGGGACTCAGGATCCAGGATCCGGGATTGAGGATCCAGCATCCAGGATCCGGGATTGAGGATCCAGGATCCAGGATCCGAGATTCGGGCGCCGCTCCCGGTTTCCAGGGCAGCCGCTGTGCCCGCCCGCTCCCCTCCTCCCTCCGCCGCCGCCGCTCCCGGTTTCCCAGGGCACCCGCTGTTCCCGGCCCGCGCGCCCCTCCCGCCGCCGCCGCGCCCCAGCAACAGCGCCTCATTAGCATGCCCCGGCGCGGCCGGCGCGCGCTGATTGGCCGAGCGGCGCGGCGCAGCGGCCAATGGCGGCGCGCCATGGCAGCGGCGGGGCGCAGTTGCCAGGGCAGAGCCGCGCGGCGCAGCCAATGGGCGCGCGGCTCGTCCGGGCGCGATGGCGCCGCGTCGGGGGCGCTGTTAACGCTTTGCGGGGCCGGGCGGAATTGGCTCCGTCCCCGGGGATCGCGGCGTGTTCTACATTTCACCCCCTCCGCAAGGGCACGGCGCCGCAGCCATGATACGGCACTACGGCTCAGCGCCGCGCTGCCAGACCCGCTCCCCGGCCCGGCTCCGGCACGCCGCTCCCCAGCGCTTCCCGCTGGCAGCCGGCCCTCGGCCGGGAGCCTTCCCGGGGCAAGGGAGAGCTCCAAAGTTCCCTTCGCCCGCCTTAAGTCAGGTCACCTCCTACAATTCCGGGCGGCGCCGGATACTCCTGTCCTGCCCTTTTTTATTATTTTTTTTAATTTCTGTTTCATTTGCTGGGTTTCAGCCCTAAAGAAAGCGCATCCTTTATTATTATGGTGATGACTATTATTCACCCCCCTGGCAGGTTTTAAGCACACGAATTCCGGCTCCTCCGACCGCCGGTGACACGGCTGAGGCATCCGCACTACAGAAATAAGCCAATTTGCGCCACCGATTTAAAGGGAAATCAGGTTTATCTGCCAGAGCGCTCGTCCCTGCGTGTGCCTGCCTGGGACTGTGGGAATGCATCCGTCCATCCATCCATCCGTCCGTCCGTCCGTCCATCCATCCATCCATCCGTCCATCCACACATCCTCACATCCATCCATCCATCCCTGGAGGAGCAGGGCAGCCACTGACCCCGGGCTCCCCGGGAGATCCCCCTCCCGGTCTCTCACCAATGTGGGGCTTTTTGGGAACCCGGCGTCTCGAAAGGCAAAGACTGACACACTTACTCTGGCAGCCACTCCAGCAGTTCCACAGTCCCCTCTCTACGCCGCGGCGATCCCGGGCATGTTTTACTCCCACTTCCCCAGCCCACAGCGATGTGGAAGCGCCGCTGCGATTCCCTCACCTGGGAGCGGGGTGGGGGGGGTGCTTCCTGTTCTCCAGTGCCTCTGGAAGGTGCCTGGCACTGGGAACAGGCACCTCCTGCCCAGGTGGGAACCGGGGGCAGCTCCGTGTGTGGGAACCCCCCGAGGATGCTCCGATATGGGAGCGATGGGACCTGCCCTGCTGGGTCATGGGTAAGGAGGGGAGTGATGGGACCTGCCCTGTGCTGCTCACCTGGGTCATGGGTAAGGAGGGGGAGCGATGGAACCTTCCCTGCTGGGTCATGGATGAGGAGGGGAAGCCCCACGTTCCCGATGGATCCCTGTGACACTCCGGACCTGCTTTTCCCCAGCAGCACACCCCGGTGCCGACAGGAGCTGAAGTTTGACGGGCTCCCTCCTTTCCACAAAGCAACAACTTCGTTCTGGACCTTTTATCAGCAGGGGAACCGCTGAAGGATTTCCTTTCATGCCCTAAAACACATATCTCGGTGTGTGCCACCAACCCTCTGACACACGCCCGAAAATCAGGGCCAGCCCTTCTTTATCTCCTGGCAGCTTTTTTAACCAAAATACCGCTTTTCAGTCCCCTCCCAGCCCTGCAGCACACACGGAGAGGAGCAGCGTTATCCCAGCACGGGACGACAAGATATTCCAGGCAATCCCGACTGGGCTTTGCAGCACTAAATCCTTCTCCTGCTCTTGCTCCACTCTCCTCCCAGAGAAATACTTTTATGAGCAGCTAACTCAGAGTTTCTCGTGCTGGTGAAGCCTCCAAAGCGAGCAGGAATGACATTACTCACAATCTTCAGTGCAAAACTAATGAAAGTTGAATAAAATACCTACATGGCAACTCGTCCAAGAGGTGGAAAACACCCAGTGTTTTATCCCCGTTTAATACCTGGCCTGAAGTCTGAAGTTTTTTGTTCACCTCCCACCGTTCCAGCTGAACATAAGGTTACCATAAATACTGGGATCATTTTTAAGGCCCTCCTTTAATCTACTGTACAAACACATACGTATTAAAAAAAAAAAAAATTAAAAAAAAAGAAGGAAGAATAAAATCTTTTCCTACGCATAAAAACCATCAAGGGAAATTACTTGAATTATTCTATTTCCCATTTGTAGTTACTGAGGCACAAGATATATTTAAACAGTTGGTAGAGAAAAAATGGGAAGCATCTCCCATATCAATGTACAGCCAGCATGCCAAACCATTAATGTAAGAGCTAAACAAGGGCTGAATACATCATGTGCAATAGTCTCACATGATATAAATTATTCAATACCTGACCAAAGAGAACAGCTTTCAGGAGAGAGGGGGAGGATCTCAAAGTACTTTTGTAGTTTGAATACATACAGTGTTAGGAATTGATGCAAAATCTTTCTAACTCTGTGCAGTTAAATAATCACGTGGATTTTCAAAGTGTTCCACTGTGTTATGTCCGTCCAACTCACACTCTGCTGTTCACCATAAAGGTAGATTTCATCTAACACAGTGATGACAACTTTAAAATAAAACCAACTGTAAAAATAAAATTACTTGGCACACGGGCAAGTGTGTATTTTCAGATCTTCTATCCCCTCCTTCCACAGCCCTGTTGGTATCACAAGTCTTTTTGCTTTACTAATTCCAAACTGCCTGTACTACACTTTATTTGGGATGGTTATGCTGGCAAAAAGTTAATATATCACACACCTAATTCGTGTCAAACAGAAGCTCTTGGAGGAACTTACACACACAGAGGCTTTCTAAGTGAAAAAGTGAACTGCAGGAAAATATCTCCTGTAATAAATTACCCCTTGACGAGGGGGAATGTGCTGGGGAGATGATTCCAGGGGATTCCTTCAATGGCTGATCTCACGGATGAATGTAAAGCAGTTCATTTCACTCACAAGTTTATAGCTCACACTTAGTTCTGGCAACAAGCAGAGCAGTTTGTTGCATGGGGAGACACCACATTGTTTTACACTCTGTATTAGTAACACAAATTCTGCTGTAGTTCCTCTAAAGCACAATCCTTCCAAACTCCTAGGCTTGCTGTCCTTGTTAATCCATATTACAGTTCATAAAAATCACAACATTCAAGGTTTGTCCTGACTCCAAAGTAGCCTGGAAGCAGCAGAACTATTCTATAAAGTCCTCACAGGCTGTAAATTGTAACTAAACCATTTCTCTGCTGGGTTCTCAACAATTTGGTAACTGATATTCTGACACCTGCTTTTTACAGTGCACATCCCCAGCCAGTCCTGACCAACTCCATTCACACTTCTTGAGTCCTTAAACAATAAATCACTCCCCAGTAGAAAGTTTTTGCATTTCCAGCTCTGCCCTACTGCTCATCACAGAGAAGCCCAGCTAAAACCAGAACTAAACCCAGGCTTCCACAAGTACAGTCAAACTTCCAAAGCACTTACTTGAAAGGCCAATTTCCTGCCTTTGTAATAATGTCAGTATTTAGTATAAGCACTTTTAAGTTTAAGTAATTACTTCTTTTGATTTGTCTCATCTTGAAGTAGGAGCTTCCAAGGAGAAAAGAACTTAAGTGTGGTTGAATATACTTGGAGCTCAAAACCACTAAAAAACTAGTGATGCCAGACTGCATTAATCCAAACAATATGACCCCAAAGTGGAGCCCACTGTAAACTGCATTAATTTCTCTCAAGTAACACACATTTAAAATCATAAAATTTTAAGTCAAAACTAAACAACAACAACAAAAAACTCACCCACAAAACAAACAAAAAACTATCACTATTCCTTTAGGATAATACTATGATTTAAGAAAACTCCTTTTGAAAAAAACCGTTATACTTTTCCTTCTAATGCTTTAGTGTTTCCAGCATAAACTAAGCAGGAGTTACTAAAAAAACACAGCTAACTATTACAATTGGTTTTCACACTAATAATGATGATGAGAGCAACACTATTCAAGTAATAGGGTAATGCAAATTTAAAACCTCTGAATTTTGTCTAAATCTTACAGAATCACAGAATGGTTTGGCTTGGAAGGGATCTCAAAGATCCTCCAGTTCCACCCCCTGCCATGGGCCGGGACACCTCCCACTGGCCCAGGTTGTCCAACCTGGCCTTGGACTCTTCCAGTGATGGGGCAGCCACAGCTTCTCTGCCCACCCTCATAGGGACGGATTTTTTCCCAATATCTGTAACACAAACATCACTAAGGAACATTTGAGGGGATGGTGAGCCATGGTTTGCTGTTTGGGTTGGGTTTTCTTGCCTCCAGAGAGGTACAGAGGGAAAGGAGGATTCCACCTGTGGGAAGGGACTTGGCTGTTTCCAAGGAAAGGTGAGGATATAAAATTATTAACATCATCCAAACCCTAAACACACAAGGAATTCCTCAAGCTTCGGCCAACAACTGTGTTCTGTGGGAAGCTCATCCCAAGTTCCATTCATAGCAGAGATGTTAAAGAGGTTCTGCCCCTGAAGGCTTTCAATTCTTACAGTTTCAAACACAACTGTGCCCTTGGTCTGGGCAGAGAATGATCCCAATTGCTGAACATTTCCAGGCACCACACGAGGCAGTGCAAAGGAGCCACCAGCTCCTACCATGGCACGTTACCAAGGGTCAAGAGAAGTGAAACACCACCATGCAAACTCTTTATCTTCCAGGTTTAGGCACCAGGGCACTTCAGAGCCTCAGCATTAGGGTTTAGAAAGCATGTTCTCACGGAATAAATGCCCGTGTTCCATGCATGGCAGGAGGCTCCCACAGCCAGGGCTCTGGCAAACACACGTGTGAAGATGAGACCTGAAGAGCCTGGCTCTTCCCCAGGCAGCAGATTCTAAGGAAGTGGGAAGGAGCTGGAAGTGCCCTCCTCCCCAGGACTGACAAGGGGCACTGGAGGGAGGGCTGGGTTAGGCTGCTGGGGGAAGAGAGATGTTACCAGCAGCAGGACATCAACTAAAGCAATTATCAACCAGTCTTTAAGATAACAGGGCTTTCTGTCACAACAGTGCTGAATGAGGTTGGGCAGAGAAGCTGTGGCTGCCCCTGGATCCCTGGAAGTGTCCAAGGCCAGGTTGGACGGGGCTTGGAGCAC
>JAWWMP010000001.1:116225013-116237718 GCA_035047865.1 Dendrocincla tyrannina
AGAGCAATGAGGTGCCCCCTGAGCCTCCTCTTCTCCACACAAACACCCCCAGCCCCCTCAGCTGCTCCTCACAGGACATGTTCTCCAGCCCCTTCCTCTGTTCCTTTCCCTGGACATGCTCCAGCACCAAAAAGTCCTTTTCAAATTGTCCTTTTCTTGACTCTCTTCATTAGAATGAATGAGCTTGCTTGGATTAGTGAGGGTCATTAAACTCACACCTTGCCTTGAAAAATTGCTTTTGTTCTGAAAGAAACCTTTTTGCCTGTATTGCTGGGAAACATTTAACTGGTCCAGAGTTGAGAGAGGAGACAGAGAGGAGAGCAGGTGGGGGAGACACCATCTCCAAAGAAGGGCAATGAAGCTGGTGGAAAATTTTTCTCTGGAATGAGTGTCCCAGGGAGTGGTGGAGTCTCTGGAAGTGTCCCTGAGGGGTCTGGATGTGGCCCCTGGGAACATGGATTAGGGGGGATCCTGGTGGTGCTGGGTGATGGATTAGATGATCCCAAAGGTCCTTCCCAACCCTGATGACCCTGTGATAACAACAGTCACAATGGGCAGAAGGTGTGGAGGAAAAGGTGATGAGAGCTAAACTCAGCCACAATCTCAGCAAACTCTGCTTTCCTGGCTCTCTGCTTTCTTTTTGACCAATCCTTTGCTGCAATATGACTGTGAAACTCCAAAAGGCATTTAATAACATTTGAGGCAAAAATTAAAGTGCTCAACAGAGTTGTTTATCCTGGCTGGGAACTCCAGACTCCAGTCTCAGGGTCTGACTGGCACCTGAGCTTTGTTCATGCTGCCTCCTGTGATTTTAGCCTTAGACTGAAGGAGGGCAGGGTTGGTTGGGATATTGGGAAGGAATTGGTGGCTGGGAGGGTGGGCAGGCCCTGGTACAGGTTGGGCAGAGAAGCTGTGGCTGCCCCTGGATCCCTGGGAGTGTCCCAGGCCAGGTTGGAGCACCCTGGGCTGGTGGGAGGTGTCCCTGCCCATGGCACGGGGTGGGAATGAGATGATCTTTCAGGTGCCTTCCAACCCAAACCATTCTGGGATTCTATGACAAGTGTTAGAAGGCTGGATTATGCCTTCATTTGTTCACAATTCACATTTTCCTCAGCCTTCTCCCTGCAGCTGTGGAGGAGGGAAAGGCTGGGGTGCTGCAGGGCTTTTCAGTGCACTCACCAGTGACTCCAGTGTTGATCAGCATCCCTGCCCAGCTGAGCTCTCTCAGTGCTGGCATGATTGGCATTATATTAAAATCCCTGGCAATCTCTTGCTCTCAAAAGCTGGAAGCAGTTGGGGCTTTTCCTGCAGCGAGTGGAAGGTGTTCACCACCAGGGGCCACTTCTGAGCTGCATTTCAAGGGATGAAAAAGAAGGGAAGGGATGGCAAACATTTTATGCATAGTGTGTTGCATATAGATTTGCATGAAAATATCTCTGCGTGTTTGCAGCAACTGCCCTGTCTAATATTTCCTCAATTTGCAAATGGCCTTGGGAATTCCACAGGAGCAACGATGGCATGTAGTGTCAGAACCCAGTAAAACATTTTCAGTGGAGAAAGCTTGATGAGACGTGAAGGGAACTCCAAATGTGGAGCCAAGTAATTCCAGGTGGTTTCTAAAGAGACCTTCTGCTTTTGCAGTCGTTGATATTCAGGGAATATTTACCATTTATTTGAGGGAGAGGGAAGGAGCAATCTGGCAAACATTCCCTTTATTTTACACCTCTCTGCTTAAATCTGTGTTTTCCTTCTTGCCTGATGGCTGCAAACATGCTGTCTCTGTTAGACAAGCATAAAGCACATTTGCAGGCACGAAATAATGAATAGCATTCTTATGTTGCAGTATGGTTTGTAAACAACTTTCTGACCCTGTATCGGTTCAATAAATATTTCTGAGGATCCTTTGGAAAACGGGAGAAGCTTTGAGGGCTGAAAGAAAATATCTTGTTTATAGCAATCTCCATAAAAAGGGTCTTTATGCTGCTGTGAGAACTAAAAGTTAATGCCTTTTGTACCGAGTAGCATTTAATCCTGGTGTGGAGCTGACTCTGATATGAAATTATTAGGTGCTGGCATCTGCCCAAAGTGCCACTCATGCAATTGGATTCTCTCATGTTTCAAGGCTGCCTTCCAGTCAGCGTGCATGATACTCCACAACCACTTTCTTCCCTAGGCATGTTCCTTCTGTGCTGCAGAGAATGGAAAATTTTATTATCCTTCCAGAGCGCCTTATGTAATATATATTTAAAACATTTGCGAGCTCGCTGCTCGCGTCTTCTGCTGACTTCTCCCTCTTGAAACTGCAGAGAAACAGCAGCAGGGCTGGCTGATTCCAGAGGATTGGTTACTCAGCACAGTGCCTGGGGCTGAGTTTTCCCAGTCCCACTTTTATCTGGGAGTTTGCAGGGGGAATCTGAGCTTAAAAAGCCGAGCCCGCAGTGGCGGAGCTGCCCGAATTCCCGCTGGCTCCGTGTCACTCTGTGCCTCCCTCTGTGTCACTGTGTGTCACTCTGGGCCTTCTTCCATGCCAGGGCTGCAATTCCAGGGGGTTTGCGTGGAGCTGGCAGCTCCAAAGCCTTTGGATTCAGGGCTTGTTGCCTGGAGCAGAGGGGGGATCGCAGAGGGCAGCAATCCCCGAGCTGGGCCATTTGGCCACGCTGCTCTCGCCATGACCTCACCGGGGAAGAGCTGACAAAAGTGGAGGCTTTCCAAGACTCGAGATTCCCTGCCTGTCCGTGGGATTTCTGGGAATGAGGGGGGGGAAGATGAGAGCAGGCTTGGCATCGGCCGGGGCGCCGCGAGGGCCGGTCGGGTTCCCATCGCTCCCAAATGGCGAGACCTTTCCACAGTGGGACATCATTGAACTCATCCTCCAGTGAGTTCAGGAGGGCTCCTTTTATCCCAAAATGATGGCCAGATGGCACGAGTCTGTGTTTGAATTAAAGGGGGGAGGTGGATAAAAATACGTAACCAAAGAGGAAATAGAAGTGTCACAAATGGTAAAAGTGCACTTACAGCACTGAGGGCTTCTAAAGAAAGGGATTTTGACTTCTGACAAGTCAGTTCTGCAGTAATATTATCAGAAACAAAAACTGGCCACAGCACAGAGGTTATTATTTATCGAGCTGAGTTAATTCTGAAAAATTAGGAGCTTAATTAGAGTTCTTGCTGGTAAAGGCATGGCACGTTCTCAGAGTTTGCCACTGAAGAAGGGAAAGCCCTAAAAGAGAAATGAGTGGGTGGGATTTGGGGGAGCACACGGTGGGGAAGGCACTGCCTGAGACTCTGGCCTGTTTATCATTGGACTGTTCATTTCCAGCAGTGATTTCTGGCAGGGTGAGGCAATCAGGGAGTTCCAGGTGCAGTGGGAATGGAATCTGCCATGTGGCTGACACGCTGCAGTTCTTGGAGTGGGGAGCTGATTAAAGAGCAGCTGTCAGCTTAAATCAGAGGGTTTGCTGCAGTTCCTCCTGCAAAGTTTCCTGTGAGAGCCCTTGGGTTGGTGTTCCAGTTTAATAACTCCCTGGATTTTTGGTACTGGTGACAAAGGATTTACAGGAATACCAAAATAAGGTTTTCTCAGAAGGAAAAATAAACAATCAGGATGCATCTTGCTCTGTTTTCATGGCATGTGTATTTTATTTCTGCCAGTAAAAATAGTCCATGAAGGCAACCTGTGTTCTCAGTTAGATCATCCTGAGCTGTTCTTCGCAGGATGATGGGACTTAATTTTAAGAATTCCAGCTGATTTTCTCTCTGCCAGCATTTCCTGGTGCAAACACTCCACAGCAGTGATGGAGTTTGGTACTTCATCTATATAATTATGTAATCCTCTATTCACATTTGTGTATGCGTGTCACTATGTATATTTTTTAAAATTTATATATAATTTTACTGTATTAGTCATGCTGCCAACCTCAAGTTATCTTCTAGAGAATAGAAATTCTGCAAGTGCCACAGGCCCAGAGGACAGAAGGACCTGGGAAGAGCTGGGATGAGAGTTCTCCATGCCACGTGTGGATCAGAGCATGCTCCTTGTCTGAGAGGGATAAGGACTTTCTATTTTTTTGGGAGAGCAAAAATGCAGGAGGAAGAGCAGATGAAAAAGCAGAGACTGTGGGAGGAGGAGAGAGGGGAGTGGGGCAGCAGCTGGAGAGGCAGAGGTAAGGAGCAAGACAGAAAACAACTTTATTCCCCTGCATTTTCTAGCATTCCCTACAGCTGTTATAATAAATATCTAATAATTTTAGCTGTAAAATCCCTGCTGCTTTGGGCTGATGGGTTCACTGGGATGGAAGATGTGGGGCCACACTGGATTTGTTTTATTGGGAATCACTTGCCTTATGCAGCATGAATTGTTTCTCAAGTATATCCTAAATTGGGCTGCTGAACTTTGTTACGAAATGGTTTAGGAGCTACTTCAGCAAACATTTCAAAGGGTACTTTTTAATTTGTAAAAATGAATAAATATGTAATTAAAATAATTGTTAAAGCTGAGCTTTGGCAGGCTCAGTATTGAGATCAGTCGAGTCTGTCCCTGCTTGTTTTGACAAGAATCTCTCCTGCAGGTAAAGAGTAGTAATAAATTTGTAATAAATTCACTGTTTTGCACATGTTGAGAACTAAAATCTGAAGTTTAGATCATTTCATAACCAGAGTCTTTCAAAGTGGCTCCCCAGACTGCTGAGCCTCAAAATCCTCAGGGGGGGAACAACCCACACCTAAATTTTTAATCAGCTTCTTGCCCTTCAATATAGACTTTAGTATAAAGTGACTTCCCTGTCTGAACAACTTCAGAGAGAGAATCTAAATAAAGAGAAGGCCATTTTCATATTAATGTGTGTGACTGAACAGTTACTTCTGGCTCGTTTTTATCCTCCTGCAGTTTTTGTGATGTTCCAAGGGAATCCCTCCTGATTTCTGTGTGACTTGCCATTCAGCTGGTGAAGTCAGGGCATAACTCCAGTGGGAAAATGCATATTATTCTCATTACATAAATTATTAGAAAGCATTCACTTGGAGAAAGTGTCTCTCTAAAGAGCTGTGCCTGCATTCTCAGTTTTAGGAACTGAAGGATATCTTGTGAGACAGAGAGAAAGAACTATTTTGTGGGAACACGACATTTCCAGGGAGCCAAAATGGATGGAAATGAATTCCAGGAGGGATTTCTGAAACCCTGCTGCAAGAGAAGGAACTGCAATTGTGATTTGATGCACGATTGTCAAGGTTTGACTAAAAAATTACAGATGGCATCTTTTGATTTCAGCACTTAGGAGTGAAGGAAGCAATTCCTCGTGCATTTTTCCAGGGCTGGAAAGCAGATTTTTTGTCTTTCCAACATGGAATTGTTGGGGTTGCCACTGGTGTTTGTGCCACAGCTACTTGACAGGAGCAGCAGCTGCAGAGAGAACTTTTAGCTGGTTTAATTTCCTTTTTTTTGGACTGTATTTTACGTGTTGGTATCTTAGTACAGTGTAGTGTTGGTATCTTAATACAGTGTATTGTTGGGATTTTAGTACAGTGCATTTTTTGTCTCTTATTTATTAGCTGATGGAAAAGAAAATACAGTGGCTGAAAGCAAATGCTTGTTGTTATTTTGTTTGCTTCCTATAAAGGGCACTTTCCCAAAGTCACCATAAGCAGTACAAGCTGCTACAAGTTATTATTAATATTTAAATTGCTTATTTAGATGTTGTAAAAAACTGGAAACGCTGCAAGTTGCACCCTTGCCTTTAGAATATTTCTGGCCTGTTTTGAAATGAGCTTTTCCAAATTGGCATCAGGAATATTTTGCTATCATGGGAAGATTTCCCTTTTCTGCCTGTTTTAAGCACAGCACCATCTTGGAGGGAGGGAGGAGTGGTGGCTTTGGGGTTTCAGTCCAGGGGTGTGTATGGATGGACAGGAAGGATGAGGCTGTGCTTTTGTTATCCCTGCAGCAGTTTGGAGGTGGAAGTGGCTTCTTATCTAAGTATTTTTGGGCTTTTTCCCATCCTGCACAATGTAATTATCAGGCCAGGAATTGCAAATTATAAATTTCTGAGCTGTGTTGCCTTAATGAGTGAGGAAAATAAACTTTAATATAATTATTGCCACCCTTATTGCTCCATGCAAAACAGTCTCTCAGTCTGTTCAAGGATTTTCCCTCCTCTCAGAATAATATTTGATAATTGGGTGGTAAAATGTTCCTTTCACAGCCACTGTCAAATTCCTGATTTGATTTTTTTTCTTCACTTGTTTGACAAAGTAAAAATACATGTGAGACTTGAAATTCCAAATGAAATAATAATTACTTTGCTCTCCTGGTTGCTCAGCTGTTACATTGAAGAAGCAGACCCAAATTGCCCTTATTTAACCACGGATAAATTAATCACTGCATGGCACAGATTGATGCAGGTTTTGGCTGTTTTGAGTGGACTTAGTTTGTGGGGAGCTATTCTGGAAATAGTTCCATTTTGAACTCTTTTCTCTTGCATTTTAGTAGGGATTGAAGTCACCCCTGAAACTTTTCCCCTGAAGATTATTTGCTTTCAGAAGTTTATTTTACCCTTGGGTTTGGGGTTGTTCATTAAAAGGTGTTTCACTTTTGATCAGAGTTCATCTTTGGAATGGATTATGTGATAGAATTGAGAATTTGGAACCTCGTTGTAACACGAAAGAAGCAAAAAAAGCCAAGGTTTGGTCAAGAGAGTCCTAAAAAATGAGAATTAAGACATCATCATCCTGCTCAGACTACACTTCTTAAGGACCTGGTGTGCTGGTTTATTTTGTCCCCATAAAGCTCAGCCTTATTTCCCTTAAGGGTTAAGGAGGTTTTATGTCCACCTTTAAAGGATGTGCATTAAATAAATCCATGATTTACTCATGGGCAGAAGGGAATAAGTTGGATTTGGGGTGTTTTCCCCCCCCAGTTTCTCCCTGCCAGTGCAGGAATCTTTTAGGAGGTTGGCTCTGGTTCTGGAAGAATTAAAACTACCCAAAATATTGTAGGATGGACTCGGTGTCCTCTTGATTTTCCTCTGGGGAAAAGCTTTGCCTCTTTTGCTCTCACCGATGTTTCAATCCCAGCAGAAAAAAATGAAGTAATAAACCTGAAAAGGCTGAAGAAAGGAGAGAATTAGGATGGGTGAAAACCCACCCAGCTGGGATATCTGTAGTTTGTATCATCCCCAAGGGTGTAATTATACTCTATTTGAATATTGTATTTTCCCTGTGTGTTGTCAGACAAATTTAATTTTCTGATAAGTTGAATGTTATTGAGGCTTCTTTCAAACCTCTCAATTTGATATAGGAAGTATTTTTGAAACACAAGGCTTAGATTTTCTGATATTCTGGTAAATAAAAAGCAGTGATTGACATTTTTTAATGATTTATTTTTTTAATAATCCCATGCTGTCATGTTAATTGTTTTAAGATCCTTGCTTAGCAGGGGGATCTCCAGTGAAAATTAGTAGGTGTTCTCTTAATTGCTTTTTATCTTTGGAGTAATTACACCATAAATAACCCCCCAACTACATTCTTGCCATTATAACATAAATTCTCCCTTTCTCAGGTGCTCCTTTTGGCATCTTTGTGTAATTTATAAACTCTTGAAGTCAGCCTGAGCGTGTTTTAGGGAGGATTCTAGGACTGATGGTGCTACAACTGGAAGTTTGTTGGGAGTTTCAAGCACTTTGCAGTGCTGAGAGGGGGAATCTTTGGCTCCTCTTGTGCCTTTTCATATTCATGAACACTGAATTCATTCAGGTTTGATGGGTGGAAACGCTGTTGAAAGGCCAAACAAACCTGGTGGAGAATTGTGTATTATCAGCCCGGAGAGAAAATATTTTCTTAGGTTTTATTTGCTTAACTCCTTCTCCTGCTAATTCCAAGGTTTTCAACAAACAATTTTATTCTCAGTTTAGGGGGAGGAAAAAAAAAGGTTGGTGCTAAATAAAAATAGTATTTTGTGATGGCTCTTATGCAGGGCCAGTTTTCCCAGCTGAATATATTGCATCTAATTTATTGCCTTATTAGCTGAGAACAAAATTCTTCTGTACTTTTTCCCTGCTCTATACAGGATACTTCTGAGAGGAATTTAATATATTAATATCTATGTGTACAGCATTTAGGGTTAGATTTATATCTTAATTTATTCTTCTAAACATCACTTTGATTATATAATTTTTAAAAAAAAAACAACCAGAAACCACTTTAATATGCATAATGCCCAGATTTTAGTGCCAGAAGTGGAATGTCTTTTCCCTTCTGCCTGCTTTTCTCCAAGGCTTATTTTTAGCCCCGTTACACCATTCCCTTCAAAAAAACACCCACCAATTTTGTTCCAAAGGAGGTGTCAGGAAGAATTAAGGGCTCGCAGCATAATTTATCCCTCCTTTTTCTGGGAGGATAAATCACCACCTCACAGCCCTCTGATTTATCAGCCTTTTGGAGGTGGGTCAGGTGGGGATGTTGTGTCAAAGGTGGACCTTGTTCTTCTTGCTCCTTCCCCCTCCAGGGCACATTTATGGTCTGGGGCAGCAAACCAGCCCCAGTTACTTGGGGGATCAGTTCCCCTCTCAGAGCTTCTCCTGGCCTGGTTCATTCCTGGCATGAAAATGAGATTGGGCCCTGTGATTTTTAGTGTCCTTTAACCCAAAACCTTCGGTGTGGCTTTACTGACACCGAGCCTAAACCTGGTTTGCAGCTTGCCCAACTCGTGCATTTTCACTGTGGGTGAATGCAGAGCTAACTCAGAGCCAATAAAATATTTCAGAGCATTTTAACATAACTCTTGGGGAGTTTTTAAAGACTGGATTTTTTCATAGCAGGTCTCAAAGCCAAGCCACAAGAAATGATATAAATGATGATATAAAATGCTGCTTCATCAAATTCAGGAGCTTTTCTTTAAGCACATCCCTGCTCTTCCCTTCCCTGTGCTGTGCTTTGCCATGGGCGGCCCCAGGGGTTTTTTTCCCAGCTGGTCTCTGGGCTCTGGATGACGTTTAGCCTTTGACCCAGGCACTTTCTTACAATAAACAGTTTGTTGATGAGAGCAGCTGCTGGCAAGATTGCTTCCAGACCCTCCCCATGAAGGGAAGGGAAGGAAAATCCGGGATGCACCTTACGGCATCCTCCTCCTCCTCCTCGCTCCCCATCGGGGTCCTCAGTGCCCATTCCCATCCTCCTCCTGCCTCCTGCACGCCCAATTCCCAACTGGAATGTTCTGCTGAAGCCAAGAGACCACCTTGGCCACAGCTGGTTCCTTCCCTATTATTTTTGGCCTCATTTTCTCCCGTTTCCAGTGGCTCGCTGGATCCCCAGCCCCGCAGCCTGTCCGTGGGATGGGGCTGCTGCACGTGAGATAAATCCATTTTCAGTGCTTTTTCAAAGCTAGATTTAATTTGGGGTTCAGGTTTAGGCACGGGGTTATGAGCAGGTGCTGGATGTGTAGGCTGGGGCTGGGTTGGAATGGAAGATGCTCCAGGTCCGAAGAGCTGTGACTGCAGGAAAAGGGAGGAGGATGCTTTGAAGCACCTTCTTAAAAATATTGCCCTTTTTTTTGGGGGGTGAATTATTCCACTTATCAGAGGGAAAATGGATCCACTTTTGTCTGGGACTTCTACTCCCACGTTGTGTTTATGTAATGCAATAACACAGAAAAAGATTGTTATTGCAGAAAAAGATTGTGTTATTGTAAATAACACAAAAAAGATGGTTTTTAAAATCACACTGAAGAGTGGAGACCAAAATAAGGCTCTGGAATGATCTTCCAGCAATGAGGAGCTTTCTCTGCTCCTCTCAAAGCACATCCCAGACTAAAAGAACCACCCAGCCTCCAAACCAGGTTGCTTGTGAATTACCAAGCGCTGCCCTTTCCACGGTTTGCACTATATCTCAGTCTAGGAAATATAAAAATATTAGTAATAAACTGAACCAGATTTGCAGGCTCTGTAGGATGCTGGGAATGCCCAGCAAGGAGCAGCCAAGCGAGTGCAGCTCGTGAGGACATGAAAGGAGAACGTGCCTGGCTTGGACCACAATAAAATCTTTATGAAGTTCTTTGGGTTCTGGGGAAAGGAGGGAGTGGAGAACTGGGAATTCTCTCCTTCCCAAGGTTTTTATGCCAGGAGCTCAAACAGCAGTGGTGGAAATCATGGCCTTCTGAACAGATTTAAGCTGCTTTTTGGCTGAAATGCATCTTCCTATGAAGAAAATAGGCAAAACAAATGAAAATATCATGAATAATCTGCAGGCACATTAAAATCAGCCAGTGGGGCTGTGGAGGGAAACCACCAGGCTTGCTCCATTTTTAGCTATTTCCTGAACTTTGAAATTAGTGGCAGGCAATTAATAATAAAGGAGTTTTCAGTGTGTTTGCTGAAAATAAATTCATTTGGGGCCTTCGTGTGTTTCAAAGCAGGTTTTGAATGTGTTGTAAATGAGTTTTGTCTTTAAAGGTCTATTTATTCTATTTGTTGTTGCAAAATCCATCTTCCAGGTTACACTTAAGTGTGAAAAAGCAACTGTTCAGGATTCTGGGTTTGGGAATGTTATTCCATATTAATGACACCTGAACAGCATTGAAACTATCATGAGTATCCAGTGATACCCAAAATCTGTTCTTCATCCTCTTCCACTTCTCTCTGATCACCAAGAGATGATTTTCTTTCCTCATCTCTTCTATCAGGTTTTTGTGTTTTTTTTTTTTCTTATTTCTATAGTCTTTTCCTAAAGAGAAAGACACTGTGCTGGGTTTCCCCTGCTTTAGACAGAAAATGTTACCTTTGAGTTAATTGTTGTGGTAGTAAATGTAATATTTGTAGAATGTTTTACAGCATCAACTTAGTGAAAGGTAACACAGACAGGGCAGGGTTGGAAATGAATAAGGATAGTGTTTAACATCATATTTTTCCTGCCTAATTTCTCTGTTTGCAGGAAGGCTTTTTGCTGATGTGAAATATTTCTTTCTTTTTGGCATTTTTCTCTGTGAATTTGATTTTAAACTGGGGCTGTGGTCGTGTTTGACTCTCTCAACGTTTCAGATCTCAGAGTGGGGCATCGTTATGGGAAATAAAACCCCAGGCAGCATCAGCAGAGCTTGTTGTGTATTTATGTGTGTGGCTGTTTGGATTTTCGAGGTGAACTCAGATTCCAAATGCCCTGCCCTCTTTATTAAAATAATTCTTTTATACCAGTGCTGGTATGGAATCCATAGGAATGAAATATCTGCATTTGAGAGCATACTTGGATTGATGCAAAAATGGAAAGGTGTGGTGTCTGGAAATGGGGTTTTGCTCCCAGTGGGCTCCTCTAAAAGTTGAGTGGTTTATGACTCTGTAATCTTCATTTGTTTGCAGCTTACAAGTAAATAAATATATATATATGTGATTTAATCAGTCCATCAATTGATAATATATGAATCAGTGCATCACCTGCAAACTTCCCCCAGGTGCAGTGAAGCAAAAACTGGAAGTGGTTCATTGGAAATGAATTGGAAGGAGAAAATCTGTTTAAAAAACTGTTAAATTGTGTTGTAGATACATACCCAGAAAGTGAATACTTGGCCTCACTTACCCAACAAGCACAGCTAGAGTGAATTATTACATGATAATCCAAATATTGAGTCTTCAGGTAGTTAAAATTGGCTCCTTTCCCTCCCAGCTGGTGTCTAATGTTTGGTTTATGGCATTTTAGTTGGAGCTTTCATTTAGTTGTGCCTCCATGTTTTTAATTAGAACCAAATGAATTTGGGCTGGGACTGAGTTTTGTCTCACCAAAGAATTCCACTGATAACACAGAGTTTGGTAGGAAAGAGCAGCTCCCAAATGTCCCCAGTGAGATATTTGCATTTATCTTTATGTGGATGTGAACACAGAGATAAAAATAAGAAAATGCATCAAAACCCTGTGTATATAAACAGATGGTAAGAATAAACTCTTGGGTTTGGGCTTCTTTTCAGCCATTATAAGTGCAAGTTTGGTGCATAAATCTCATTGTTTGAGAGAGCCCAGGTGCAAATAAAATCCTCCCCACGAGGAGCTGTAATTTTATGTTATTTTATACTTTTTTTATAGAACACAGAAGGGTCCAGCTGGTTTTTGTCTCCTCTCTGTCCCTCCTTTCTCCTTGTTGCTCGACCTCAACCCTCAGCGAGCATTTGGGGAAAGCAAAACTAATGATTGTGGAATCAGAAAGAGTTAAAAACAGTGAAAGGAAACTTCTGCTCCGGAGCAGATTCCTCACACACCTCACCCAGCTGTTCAGATCAGAGCAAGGAGATGTTAAATCATACTCAAAATAAAGCTTTTACTCCTTTTTTACAACGCAATTCCCAATTTGTGTTATCAGAGCAGGAGCTGGGGGTGTAGCAGCTTCATTTCCTATTTCTGTGAAACTCTCTTGTGCTTTTACCTTTTAAAACATTTTCTCTTTATAAGGTTTAAACTTGAATATTTTAACTGTGAAAAGCTCATTAACTCTCCTGTGCCCGAGTTGTTTGGTTGGCACCTCAAGTTTCATTCTTGCTTTGAGAAAGAAGGGAATGTCTTTGGGAATGCACATGGGAAAAGGGTGACTTGAAAGAAACCCTACAGTTTTATGGGAAATAATGGCCTTGAGCTGAAGGAGGGCAGGGCTGGATGGGATTTTGGGAAGGAATTGGTGGCTGGGAGGGTGGGCAGGCCCTGGCACAGGGTGGGCAGAGAAGCTGTGGCTGCCCCTGGA
>JAWWMP010000001.1:116315497-116337284 GCA_035047865.1 Dendrocincla tyrannina
GAAAGAAAGAAAGAAAGAAAGAAAGAAAGAAAGAAAGAAAGAAAGAAAGAAAGAAAGAAAGAAAGAAAGAAAGAAGAGGGAGAGAGGAAGGGGGAAAGGAAAAGAGGAGAATGGAAAGGAGATTATCTCGATTGCTTCATTTATTTAATTTTCTCTCAAAATTCTCTTTAAAAAGCGCTGGCTGTTCCTTTTCAGGACAGGAACAGGTGGGCACTTGTCACAGGAACACCCCCTGTTGGGGTTTTGGTGGCAGGGGAGGAGGGAGAACACACAATCTCACTGTGAATCATCCTTGGCAACGCTTCTGTCCCTTTATAATTGAAAAACCTTCTGTAAATGTCCATATCTATCCTCAGAAATAACCTAAACACCTACAGGCACAATACCCAATTCTGGTTATTCTTATGGGGATGGGCATTTCAGGAAAAAATCACCCCTAAAAAATGCCCAGCCGTGGTCAGTGTTGAAACTGAGAGGAGCATCACTTAGGACCCTGCTATTATTATTTGATATTTGTGGGGTTTTTCTCTGAATGTTTTGCCCTTGAAACTGAATTTCCCTTCCTAAACCCAAGAATTCATGGGTGGCTCAGTGCAAACAACCTCTCCCTTCAATATGATGACCTTCTTGCAAAAAAAAACCCCACCAATCACCCTGACCAGACACATCAACTGTAGGAAACCAAAAAGGTCTTGTTGCCCCCCTCCTCTTCCCAAGGATAACCATGAGCACATCAAAATCCCCAGCTCGTGGGCACCTCTTGCTTTTCCCCAAATCATCACCTATTCTCATGCCCAGGGTCCAGCAGGCCACACTTTTATGCAAACTGTAATTTCTCTGTTTGCTGATATTTAAAATGCAAACCTAGAAGGGTTCTTTGCCAAGCTAAGGAGCAGTTCCCCTCCTCGTGATCCACACCCAAATGCCCTGTTTGCAAGGGCAGCCAGAGCAGCAGGAGGGGAATGTTCAACCCTGGAACCAAAATGGACTGTAAAAATGAGAGGGGAAACAGAAAGCCACCAGCGAGGGGATGGGGAGGGGTGTGAGAGTCAAATAACCAAAATATGTACGCATCACTTGGAAAACTCCCCACAATCTCCTGCTGGGCAGGGAATATTCTCAGGCTCTGTTAAAGCCTACAGTGAAACACTGAAAGCCTTAAAAATAAATAAATAAGAATAAATTATATAGCTCAATTCATCAACCTCAAATCCCCTGCCTCGGGCTTATTAACCCTTGATGCAGCTTTTTAATATCTCTAAATACCTGCTTACTACCAAATAGCATCATTTCCTACTAAGAGGGTTTTTACTGCATGTTGGGGTTTTTTCTTGCCCAGGAACAATTCATAATAAACACAGAGGGCCAAGTGGATGGATTCTAGAGCAAATAATTCCATATTTTGCCCTTCATATGCTTATGTGATGGAAGTAAAATAAACTGCTGGCAAAGTTCAGCTGTTTGTGGTTCAATATTTGAAGACTTATCGACAGGCAAAGATAAGCTTGGCTCCCCCATGGATCCCGAAAATGGCTGGAATAAAGTCCAGACCTTGAAAATAAAATTAAAATATGCCTTTCACCGTTGTTTCCTGAGAGGATTTGCCTCTCCATTCCGTGCCTTTGCACTCTAAGGGGAAAAAATATCTGGGGGATTTGGACCTATTTGTTATCCATGGGGAAAAAGAGGGAAGGAATTGGCACAAATCAGCTCATCCCTGATGTGGGGTCAGAGCAGAAGGAGGGTCCTGGTGCTCCCTATTTACAACATTTGCTGTTGCACTCGAGGGCAAATCAAACCCCAAAGCCACACAGGAAGGTGTGGATTTTCAGGGCTCCTCTTTCGGATCATCTGCAGGCAGGACCGGGCAAAGCCACGCTGGAAAATCGTCCTTAATGTTGCTTTTTTTCAATTTAGGACTCATTTCAGCCCCGCAGGCAGCGAAGCCCCTGCTTTGCCTCTGCTGAAGTTAAATTTGAGACCAGCCAGGAGATAAAGGCCACTGTCACGGGTCTCCAAAAACATCCTGCAAAATATTTTTCAACAGCCTTTTTTAATTTATTTATTTAGTTTCAATATATATCTTTTGAAACAAGCGGTGCTTTAACTGGAAGCTGATGTGTGGACCAGCTAATTGTCCAATTATCGAATCAAAAGGCCTTTCTGTGCCCACTCCTGAAGATTTCCAACCATCAGCATCACTCTGCCCTCAGCTTGTCTTGGCTGCAGCTCTGGGAGAGCACTTGGGAACGGAGGGTGGGATTTTAACTCAGGCAGGGGAGACTGGCAGGATTCAATCCTCCTCACCAGTTCTTGGGGATGGCAGTGCCAAAATTCCCAGCCTTTTCCAGAGAATTAGGAACAAGAACTCCTTTAATGCCCTGGGGAGCTTGCAGGGATATCCCAGTGTTAATGTCTTCATATCCCAGAGCACAGGAGCAGCCTAATATTGATGCTGGGACTGATTAAACCCTTCCAAAATAGAGCATTGAGACGCAGCAAGAACAGGTTAGGGGATAAATCAGCATGAGGAGAGAGAGGGGGAAAAAAATCCCTGCCTAGTTCAGCTTGGGGGGTGTTATTTATAAATAAATCCCTGTGAGCTGTGAAATGGTGTGTTTGGAGAGCCTAAAACATGCCCTGAAATTCCACATCCCTCCCTCCTTTCCAGGGCACAGCTCCTTTATTTATAAATACTAAACTTTCGAGGACACAGCTCAATTCTTTATAAATACCAAACTTTCAAGGATGCAGCTCGTTTATTTATAAATATCTCCTGAAGTGAAAGGTTTGGGATTTTGCTCATCAAACCGACTCCAATAAGCAATGTGACCAAATCCTCCAGTTTTCCTGGACACTTCTTGCCCTGAGGGTTTATAGATATTTATATTATATTTATATTATTTTATAGATATATGCACATGGAATTCTGTCAGGCCAGGAGGGATAAATAGGATTAAAACCTGTATGATGCTCTCAGTCCCCTCTTCTTGCATGTGGCAAAGTCTCCTCAGTGTCCCCCCGCTCCCATAATTGTTTAATTTGACCAATTTAATGATATTGAGACCTACGAGATCTGACGACTTGATATCCCTCCAAAGGAAAGAACTGAGAGTGTTTCCTTGTCATATTTTTAAAGCTGGCAGAAAAAAAGAGTGTCTACACAGACCATTTATTCTCCAAACTCCTTTTTTTTCCTGAAGTTATTAGAAAAACAGGGGCTTGGAAACTGTGTTTATTTTACATGCTTGCTTTCTCTACCTCTTTAGAGCTCGATTTCCTCTCCTGGCTACTCATTCTAATATCACTGCTATAAACCCACGCCCAAAGAACTTCACATTTTTTCAATTAAAAATATTGGTTACCACCAGAGTTAAAGCACACATATAATCCCCAGCCCTCGAGCCCCCTCCCTGTTTAATGAAATAACCCCAGGGCAGATATTTTGAGAACATCCCGCTCTCCCTCACCTTCATCTCCTCGTTCTCCTCCCCTTTGCTATTTCATCTTTATTTCGCTTTATTTGACTCCGAGAAGGGTTTGATGCCCAACTATTTCTGAAGAAACCCTTTCTGTCCCTCGCCAGCCTCATGCAGGGCCCAGGGAAATGAATTAGGGATTTTTCTCTTGGATTTCAGCGAGTTTTGGGGTCAGGTGCCACCAAGGGATTTCTGTGAGACATTTACAGACAAAGGTATGGAAACTCACATTCTGCAATAAATTCGGGCTATTTGCCCTTGTGCCTATCCCAAGAAGGCCAAAAAAAGTGAAAATAATTTAGAAATGTCCATCTAAGGAAAAAAACCCCAATAAAACCCCCTTATGCTCCTTGTGCAGAACAGTAGTAAACCGAGTTTTATGAGTTCTATCACAACCATATAAAACGCTTTACTGAAAAGACCACTGAGCTGGAAAAACTCAGGCGAAACTACCCTGAATTCCATGTGAACACTCATAAATCTGCCCCCCTTTTTTCTTTGCCTTTTTTCCTAAGGCACATTTTACCATAAAACTCCTGTTCCACATCAGATTGCCTCTCCATTTCATAGCGAGGCTCAATATCTTACACAATCTCCAAGTTACAGCCTCGGGTTCGGAGCTTTATTTCAGAGGGATTGCGTTACCACGCAGGCAGGAGGGTTGGGTTTCAGGCCCTGCCTAGATCTGCAATTTGCAATATCATATTATTTATGGCCCTTCTCAAAGGTAATGAGGAGTAAAATACAATGAACAAGAAAAGATACAAAGACAGGCCTGATGTGGTTGGAAGTGAAGGCAACTTGACTATTTTACTAAGGAAAGTCGAACCTTCAAATACCCCTAAAAAAAATGATCTTATATAATGGCAAGATACCCAAATTTGGATTTAGCAGCTGATTTAACACACCACTCCTACCTGAGATAAGCCAAGATGCACAGATGCTGTTTCAGAGATGTACATTATTTTGCCATCTGATGCTACCACGAAAACAAAGCCATCCAAAGTCTGAAATAAAGAGAAACACGTAGGGTAAAAGACAAGCCCTCTGGGAAAGCACTTCCAGTGAAAATAAAGATAAAAATTGAAGGAAGATTTCTATCCAGCAAAATGAAAGGGAGAGAAACCTTTATCTCATCCACCACACAAGATATGTGGGGAAATCCAACTCATTCCCCTGCAGATGCAGCTTCAGTGCTCCACTTTCAGTCAATTCTGGCTATTTCAGTCCTTAGCCCAAATCCTGAGCTCTTGGGGGAAGTTTGACCCTCCCTGAGCCATTTTTTATGGCATAATTGGCAGGCACAGCTCGCTGCTCTTTGCAGTGTATTTAATGATGCTTTTTTAATAAAGCAATGCTTTCAATGTGACTCTGTTTTCCATAGTGTATTTCTGAACAGAGCTATCTGCTCTCTAGCCACATGAACTTCCAAAAAGGGAGCAGAAAAAATGAGCTTTCAGAACTTTATCCTACTTGAAGAGAGACATTTGTGCTGGTGAAGTTGTATCTTTGAAGGCTGGGAACTTCTACCAGTGACAATACTCGGTGAATCCAATCCAACCCTCCAAATTCTTATTGCCAGGATATTGGCTGGAAGGCAAATATTGCTTGTGGGTGTAAAAACTGGAGTTTAATTCAGTCATGTATCGTTAGTAGGTGTAAAAGTGATGCAAGTGGTACAGCTTGGCCAAAACTGGACATGATTTGGACTCAGTTTAGGGGGGATTTGATTTTTTGGTTCCCAATTTAAGGCATTTTTTTTCAAAACCATCTGATATTCTCAGTTAGAAAAAAAATCCATTATCTCTAACCAGTTTAGAAAGCTTTAATTAATACATACATGTGTGCATCACAGGAAGATATATTTGGAGGAGAAAATAATGTTTACAGCACACAGATAAACCAGCCACCTCTTTTAATTCCTTTAAAGTTACTGAACCAGAGGAGAAGCAATAAAATCCTGTATGCTTCATGCTCTCATAGTGCCACCCCAATAGGAAAATATTCCAAATTACTCCCTGGCCTACCAACGATTCTACAGCATGTAATTGAAACCAGATTACTCTTTGCCTTTAGTCTTTTTTTTTTTTTGGAACACAAATTCAATTTTTGCAGAAGTATTATAATGGGAAATAAATTGTTGCACCCTTAGGCGTAGCTTTGCTTTTAAAACGCTGTCATCTCGCAATTGTTCCACCCAGCATCACACCCAAAGCCATTTCAGTGCTGCTCTTCCTGCCTCGTGTGGTGCAGCAGGTCCCCAAAATCTCCTGGGCAGAAAAACACCTTGGAGATGAAACTTCACACGGGAGGTTTCAGTCTAAGAACCCCTTTTTTAAAAAAAAAATAAAGAAAAAATTTACGGCAAGTGTGGGTTTATTAAAACCTTAAGAAGACGTCATTCAGCAATAACTGGACTGTAAAAGGAGTGTTACAGGTGATCAGCAAGTAATTAAATGTAAGTTCAATTAATGCCAGGCAAAACGTGGAGTAGCCAGCAGGGAGGAGGAGCAAGTGCCACAATGGTTTGTGTGACTGGGTATGTATTTTAATCTATACATTATATTATGCATATATACTGTTATCCATTATTACCAGTGCATTTTCCAGGAGGGCTGGTGACTCTGAACCAGCTGAGAGGACACCAGCTACTTAGAATAAAATTCTCAAGGCTAAAAACACCTCCCCAGGAGATAATTTTGAGCCTTATCCATCCCCAGATGTGGCCAGTACCTCACCCTTCAACTCAGCCTCCCAAAAACGCTCTCCCTTTTCCCTACGGGAGTGGGGGGATGTTCTGCAGGGAGCAAACAGTTACCTGTGCCCATCCTTTCCAAATTCGGGGGACCCGGCACAGCTTTCCCAGCTCTCCCACTTTCCCAGCTTGATCTTGGGGACAACTCGCCCCGCCGGCGGCGACAAAAAAAAAGCGGCCGCAGACCCCGAACAGAGTTTTTTCTGTTGAGGATTTTTATCCCCAGCCGAGCGAACAGTTAAAGAACAGCTCCAGCTCTGTGACCAGGAATTAACCTCCCACAATAAAACCGGCCATTAAATCATTACGGTTTACTGGCTCTTTAAAATCGGGGCAGAAAAACCCTCGCTGCATTAAGTTCATATATATAAATATATATTAAAAAAAAACGGAGTTAAACGCGGTTTATTTTTTTCCCCCGCTCCTGCTGGAACACTCGCCCCGGCTACGACTTCCTAAACTCTCCTGGAGCTCAGAGGAATGCCAGGGCACATCAAGGGGCTGGTGAACAGCGGTATTTTCAGGTGCTGACTCCCCAGGGAGATCCAATCCCGGTGTTCCCCCTTCTCCCTGTGCTCCCTTTCGGGATTCTCCTCCCAAAATTCCCCGTGTCCTGCTCCCCTCCGTCGGGGGAGGGGGGCCGGGGGCTGCCTGGCCACAACCCCGGCGGATTTGGGGTGTCTGATTAACGCTTTTAGGGTGAAAAAAGTTTTTTAGGACTGAGGAATAAGAGGAGGAGGAGGAAGAGGAAGGAGGCGGGAGGCAGAGCCCACCGCACCCCCGTGTTTCCGAGGCGCCCACGGGAGGGGAAGGATTCCAGCTACCTGCAGCAAGTGGGATCCGAGCTCCATGGCCACGTTATCCAAGGGCCCTATCCTGCTCGGCTGTCCCCACGCGTCGCCCAGACCTGCAAGGGAAGCAAGGAGCTGGTTAGAGCGGGGAGCGAAGCCGGGCCGACCGCCCCGTCGGGACTGCGCTGCCCGCACCCCGCTGCCCCCAATCCCCCCACAGGAGGGTTAGGAAGGTTGGGGGGGGCTGATTCCCTTCCACACACACGCGTGGGGAGGGGATTGCCCTTTTTCTGGACCCCTCCGGACGCTCCTTCTCCCTCCCCGCAGAGCCGTCGGTCCCCAGGGAGGGGACCCGTCCTGTCGGGATCCTCGTCCTTTCTTCCAGCAGCACCTCCGCCCCCGGTATTATTACCGAGCACCCCCCCGGTGGCCAAGGCGAGTCCCGGCCGAGGAAGGGGCTGAGGAGGTGAAAGGGTTTAGAGAGAAACTGCCCCGACGGCCCCTTCGCCCTCGTAGGGACGGGACGGAGCCACGGGCAGCGCCTCAGCCCAGCCCGGCCCGATTCGAGGGAGCCGTGCCTTGGTGGCAGCGAGAAGGCATTGACGGAGCTTGGGGCTGGGATTGGGGTTGGTTTGTTTGTTTGCTGGTTTGTTGGTTTGTTTTTCATTTCCTCCCCGCACAGAAGGCTCACCCAGCTCCCCGGTGGAGCCAAAACCACCCCGAAGAGTGGGGCACTCGCCTTGGCACCCGGCGACAGACGGAGGGGAAGGGAGGGACGCGTTTTGGGGGAGAAAGGACAGCCCTGGCGGCTGCAGAACGGGGAGCACGGAGCCCTAAGGGCAGGGTGCAGGCAGGGATTCGGCGCTCGCCCCGAGGGTCCCGTCGGTAGCCCCACAGGAGTGAGATGGATGCTCAGCCCGGGCAACCTCCAGGATCGCTTCAAAACCCGACGTGTGACCGTGAAACAGAGCGCCTTGTTTGCCTGTGGAGTTTTTTTTTTTTTAAAGAAACCTGCCCCCGGACACTCGCGGGGGCAAAGGGGGCTGCGAGGGGATCCCCGCTCTGAATTTGGCACCCAGGCAGAAATCCCAGCCCTGAGCTCCAGCTCCGGGGCGTGATTCTGAACGCCCCTCCTGAAGCCCTCAGGGATCCGCGGATCCTTTGGCCACTTAGACCTGGTCTAGAAGTGATGGATGCCGGGCTTTCCCTCCGCTCTTGGGGTGTCCCTCGGGATGGACAGGACCTCGGCCGGCCCTGACACCTCCGTTCCGCCGTCCTAAGGCGGTAGCAGCACCCGGGGTTATTCCCAAGGAGCATCCCCACCCGTGTCAGTGGCTCCAAAGCCCTGGAATCAGCAGTGTGTGGCTGCGCTTCCCTGCGGGAAGAGAAAGGGCACCTTCCCTTTGGCCCCGCACTGGGGAATCCGCTTGGATAGAGCCAAACGAAAACTCGCCCTTTTCCCCGCCGTTTTCCAATTCTCCGTTTGGAGAAGGCTCCGGAACTTCCAAGGACACGTTAAAATGGTCTTTCTGTCGAAAAGCCGCTTCCTCCGGGGAGGAAGGTTTGGGGATGGCTGAGACATCCTGCGGTTCCTTTGCCGAGACGGCAGGAAATGCAAACGGCAGAGCCTGTGCCGCTGCCGCTCCGCTCGCCCTCAGTTCGATGTATTAATTAGCAGCCACAAAACGTGGGATTGCAATAGTGAAAAGGGGGTCACACACGGTGGAGTGACAACTGTCCCGAGACAGCTCTAACTTTCCGATTTATTCCTTGAGCCGCTCAGGAAGCTTTTTCAAGACCGAGCCGTGTTTTTGCCGCACACTTGCGTGGCAATTCGCTCCGTCCTGCCCGTCACGGCAGGACAGGTACCATTCCACAGCATCCCCCCAAAATCTGCACTGGTTCTGAGCTTCTTTCCTAGTCCGAACTAAAAAAAAAAGGAGTAACTTTTCGCAGATTTCTTCCCTTTGAAATTTTAAATCGGGCTTGCAACTGCGAACTCGCATGAAACGCAAATAAGTTTGGTGGATCAACCTGGCATTCATCGAAGCTTATTTTAAAGCCGATGATTTTATCGTTTAATCCGCCAGCAGATCGCTTTAAAGGTGGAAACGAAACGAATAAAACCTTGCGTTCAAAAACAGGTCTAACGCCCATTAACTCCTCTTCCGAGAGATTTGCAATCGCGCAGCTTTCTTTACGTCCTGCAAACATATGGATGCAATAGAGCCCGCCGGGCCGCTCCTGCCCAGCCAGTAAATAACGCACATTTTCACTCACCGGCCTGGAGCGAGGCCAGAATTGCTGCCGATACACAAGAGAGCGTTTCCTGCATCGCTCCATCGCGGTGCGGCTTTGCCGGGGTGGCCCCGGCCGGGCGGGGACCCCCGTCGGGCCGAGCTGCCCGGTGTCCCGCCCGGCTCTGCAGCCGCTGCCGAGCATTCGTTTGGAAGGAAACCTTGCAAAATGCCCCATTGCGGCACGGATCACCCGCTGCCCCGGCCCGCAAAGAGATTTCCCTGCAAGCGAGTAGCTGGAGCATCCTTCCCGCAAGTGCTGGGAACACCCGTGGGAGCGGACTGTGCCTTTGCCGTGCTCAAGGGTGAGGGATCGCCCGGATCCAGCGGCTTGGGGAGATTCCGGCAGAGAAAAGCTCGGAAAGGTTGAGCCAGGCTTAGCGGCAGAGCCAGCCCCGGCCGGCGGAGCTGGCACGGTCAAGGGCTGCCCAGGGCAGGGTGATTTGCCAGTCCCAGCTCACCCTTCTCTTTTTTTGGCACCCCGCCGTCGGCAAACATGGGTGAGATGAGCCTCTCTCCCCGTTTGTCCTCTTTTTACCGGTGTCTGTACTGGTGTCTGTCCCCACCGGGAGCAGGGCCGTGCTGGGAGGGCAGGACGGGCACGGTGGGAAGCCCGGCAGGGGAAATAACCGGCCCTAAATACAACTGTGCCCGTCAGACCCCTCCGGGCGGCGGGTTCGGCTCCGAAAACGCCGTCCCGGAGTCAGAGAGGGGGTTTTGCACCGACACCCCAAAGTTCGTGCTGTTTCTCCGTTTAAAGACCGGGGGTTCTCGTACGATCGCGTCCCCTCCCTTTGCCAAACCCGGACACCATTCCCCCCTTGCCGTCTTTTGACACCTTCGGCTGCTTTTCAAAGTCCCTCAACATTCCCTTTGTACCGCTTCCCAGTTTCCAGGGAGGAGGGAGTGTGAGTTTAACTGTAATAAGAGCTAGAAATATTTGGGAACAACTCCCACCTTTGCTCTCCGCATACATAAATTGGTGCGCGCACACATTTTGAAAGCCCGGTAGCTTTTCTGCTCGGGATTCTGCTAAAAGAATTACTTAGCGATGCATTATGTTAAGTATCGGGTTGCCCTGTAACTCGGAGTTATTTCTTTGTGTCTGCTGCGCTGTTCCCCGGCTCTCCCGGAGCGCACGGTCCCCCCGCGTTCTTCAATCGCCATCCTTCACAAGGAATTTTGGGTCAAACTCCGGGGCTTCGCCAACTCTCCTGGTTTTTGGGGTATTTTTTTCCCCAGCGAGGTTGTGCCTCTCTCGGTGGGGAAAATAAAATTATAGGGGGAGCGGCCCTTGTCCTCCGTCGAGCTTTGTCTCCCTCGTTTAGTCGAGGTCTAAGGTCGGACTGGGTTCCCACGTCACCCCGTGTTGTGGGGCGAGGGACACAGACGACACTTTGCTTTAAGCGCGGAGGGCGAGGTGTCTCAGCCCCGACGGCACCGAGGGTCGCACCGCCGGACCCGAGGGGCACGGATGAGTCTGGAGCCCACCAGGAGCTCCCTGTGCCCGTGGGAGTCACCTCTGCTGGCACTGGGAAGCTCCCACGTCGGGGTGGCTTTGGGAAGGAGCAGGGCTGTGTAAGCCCGGGGTCGGCTGGGATGTCGCCTCCTCCCTGCGGGCATCAGAGTCAGCGCTTGGGAAGGCGGTGGGAACGGCGGGCGTAGAGATCAAGACTTTCGGTTTTATTATTTTTTTTAAAGGAAAAAAAACCCAAAAAAGGTCAAGTCCAAGGTGGGGGGGCGGAAAAGGCCACAACAAAACTGCTCTTCAAGAAGCCCGGACAATCCCAAACCCGGCTCTTTCCCCTCGAGCCAAAAACACCACACCGTGATTACAGGCCCCAAGGCGGGGGTTCTACAGACAGCGAGGACACGGGCAGACCCGCAGCTACCACGGCAATGACCCTGGCCCTCCCTCCTTCCCTGCCTCCTGTGTCCCTCCTTCCCTGCCTCCTGTGTCCCTTTGGAGCGACCCCGCCGCCCGGGAACGGCCTCGCAGCTCCAGGGAAGCCCCCCCAAAAAAGCACTTTTGTTTTAGTAAGAACCTTTCATGTCACCATTAGCGGTTTAGCGACAATAGAGGCAGCGCGGTTTCGAAAAGGGATTACTCACTCCTCGGGCTTTATTTATTTTTTTTATTAATTAGCCAACCTCTTGCGAGCGGGGATGATTATTTTCATAAACAGCTGCGAGTCGTCTTTATTTTCTTAAAACATACATTTATGGTTTAAATGAGAGCAGAAAACTCTGTGCGTTCCTAATGATTCCCATTGTCTGCGTCTCGGAATAAGGAAGGTCTAAGATCTCCCGCTCAGTCACTTTATTCGGATTATTTTGTATAGCGCACATTATCTTTTGAGTCACATACTAATTAGCTCGCTCCCATCCGGTTTAAACAACCATAAATGTCCAGTTTTATAATCAGGTTTGGATAGTGCGTCGGGGATGGAGGAGGGAGAGGGTGGCGATTTAACCAGTCTGCCATAACCGGAGGGCAGAGAGACTCGTGAATTTTAAACACGATTTATTCTCGCCTCTCTTTCTTTCATTAGCTCATTTTCAGGAGAGAGAAAAAAATATGCGGACAGTCGAGACAGAAGAAGTTCCGTGGTGTATTTTTGTTCTACAGCAACAAATGCCTTGACAAAAAAAAAAAAAAGGGGGGGGGAAATAATCAGAACTCGAGAGTCGACGGTGTCACAGAGAGGGAGCGCGGGGGAGGCTGCGGGTTGCTGTCTCCTGACTTTAACTCCTCAATCTCAAGGTCGCAGCGATACCACAGCCTGTGATACCCGAGCACCAAACTGTGCCTTCCGAGCCTTGCACTGCGAGGGGCGAAAGGAGCTGCGCTAGAAATTCCCTTTCGCTCTCACTCCTTGGAGTCTGAGCGGGCGCCTCTGCGGGAGGGTCTGTGAGCTCAGTCCAGAACGTGCATCTTCGGGAAAAACCCCGACCGGAGTGAGCAGGAGACCTGTCTGAACCATTTCACAAGCCCTGTCGAAGGGCTGGGATCGGTCGGGGTCAAACTTTCCCGAAATTATGTTTCGTCTAGCTCTGGAAATAAGGGAGGGAAGCCATCCACCGAGGGGTTTAAGAGCACGGCCCTCCCTCCCTCTCTCTCTTTCCCTCCAGTCTAGACAGAGCTGGAAACCAGGTTTGTGGCTGGACAAGGTTTCTGCTCGCCCTGGCCTCAGCTAGTCCGGGCCTAGCACACATGCTGATGGCATTTCAGGCCTGTTCTCCCCACCCTGCCACGCCATTAAGCCTGTCGGGGGTGATGCCAAGGTGGCGGCCGGGGTGTCCGGGCTGCTGGACCCGTTCTCCGGGGACAATTCCCGTGGGAGCGGGGACATCGCGGCCCCAGTGCCCGGGAGCAGAGCCCGGGATGTGCCGAGGGCGCCTGTTACATGCCCACCTTTATTTCAAGCCCCAAAACCTCGGACCTGGGTACCTCCTACCCTCTCAAAGGGTCTCTTTCCTTAGGTTTTGATGCCCTAGGGTTTAAGATGTTGCCTGTTCTGGTTATTTGGCTCCCCGTTTCCCGTCCCAGTAAAGCCAACTGGAAACCAGTATTCGAGTACGGGGAGAGAAGGGACGACGGACGGACAGACGGACGGACGGACGGACGGATGGGGACCCCTCTCCCCTCCTCCTAGAGACAAATCCCGAGGGAGAGGGAAGCTGGGGTGATGCAGGAAGGTGCCATCGAGCAGCTCCCCACCAGACGCCCTATATTAGAGCCCGCGGGGTGCGGGCACTGCCCGCAGCCTCCTCTCCCCGCCTCGCCCTGTCCCCTCCAGCCTCCCAGGCACTGAAGGCACGGCTCGGGGACCGGAGGCTGTTATTCCCCGGGCCTGTCATCCCTGGATGCAAAGCTTTGGTTTTAAACGTATTTCCACCCGTACTTAAGACGATGAAAGATCAGGAATTCGCTGTATGCATTTAAACGTTGCCCTTAATAAGCAGAGTGTGCGGAAGCGCACGCCCGGCCTGTTTAAGGAAGACAGACACATAAAACACACCCGAGCTGCGGGTATAAACCTGCTCTCGAGGTCGTCTTGTTGCTCTCGAGAATCGGGAGGGCTGGAAAAGCCGGGGCCACATCCAGCAGCATCTCGAAACGTGCCGCTTTCCTCCCCTCCTAAATCAAAGGCAGCCGGGGGCACGTTCCCCGGGCAGGGCCGGCGAGCGACCCCCCGAAATGACGGCGCTCTCTTTCTCGCCGGGAAATGTCCCGGTGGGGGATAATGGCTGGAAAATGCAGCGGAGCAGCGCCTCGCTTCCCTCTGCTCCGCTGGCTCGGCGTGCCCCGGGAGCGCACGGCAAAGGAGCCCCCGTTTCCCGTAGCACGGCCAGCCCTTGCTCCCGAATTTTCTGAATTAGATGGCCACAACGGTAAGCTTTGCTCGGGTTGGGAGAGAGGGGGGGTTTATTTCGACCCCCTTCCCTGTTTTTTTTTCTTTTCTATTTTTTTTTTTTTACGCTTTTAATAAAGCTCCTTACAAACCGCGACGGAGAGCAGACCTTCCACTCCGGAATTTGCTGATTCCTTCACCCTCCTCCTAGCCCGGAGAGGCACAAACAAATGACAAAGGTGGCGGTGAGGGGGTGGTGGGGGGGAAGACGGGCTTTATTTAGCCACCCTCAACCACTAACCAGCGTTTCATTTCACGTCTCCCATCAGCTCAGCGGCGGCACGGACAGCACGGGCGGCCCACGGGTCCCCTCGGGTGCCGGCCCGCTGCCTCCCCTCGCCCCAAAGGCGGCCCCAAAGGCTCTCGGGGGGACGGTGCGAGCCTGCCGAGGGGCTGGTGTTCACCAAACCCCTGGGGAAGGAGAGAGCCGTGCCGGGTCTCGCTGCTGGGTGTCTCCGAGAAGAGCCACAGGACCCGGCCGGGGAGCTGCGGGGTCCCGGCTCCTCTCGGGGCCAGGCTGGGCTCGGATCCCTCTTCCCCTCTGTCCCCGGCCCCTGCAGAAGGCGGAGGGCCTCGCCGAGGAACCTCCGTGTCTTATTTCCCAGCCTACCCCCAAAAACCTCGGACCTGAACCAAATAACCACAACAGCCGCGCTCTTTCTCCCCGCCGGGCCGTGCCTGGACGCCGTGCCGAGAGGCCACCCCGGGGGCCCGCAGGGCTCCTCCCGGGGCTGCAGACGCCGCTGGAGCCCAGCCGAGCCCGCTCCCTTCGGGAAGGTCCCTCCGAGCGAAGGGAACTGATCCGGCAGCCCAAGAGGAGGGGGAGAAGGGTGGAATTACCCGGCCGGGTCTGGCCGCCACCGCAGCCGGGTTTTTGGGCAGCGCAGCGCTGCCTCCCCTTCCCAGGCAGGCTCCTTTCCGTCCCCGCCGTCTTTTCCCTCGGGCTCTCCTCGCTCGCCACCCGATTCTGGGACCCCTGCGGGCATCTCCCCCCTCCTCCCAGGGCGCTGGGGCGATGCGGGCTCGTCTCGGGGTATGTGCCCACCCCAGCACCCCCTCCCTTCTCTCTTTCGGTCCTCAGTGTGCCCCCCATCCCTCCCCGGAGAGCCCCGGCGGGGTTTTACCTTCGGGGAAGACGGCTCGCATTTTCAGGTAGCTGGTGGTGAGGCGGATGATGGACGCCTTGTCCAGCTGGGAGGTGATGGCCGAGGGCAGGGGCAGGAGTTTGGCCAGTTCGTAGAATTCTCCATTTTCTTTTTCCCGTCTAGTCTTTGCCGCGTTCTTGGATTTTTCCTTCATCGCGACTACTGCAAGGCGGAGATGTCACTGGCATATTAGACCCGGTTCTTGCGAATTGCAGGGGACATGGATTTCGGCTTCAGGGTTGGTATTTTCGTTTAAGGAAGGGAGAGAATTCATCCAAATCAAATCAAATAATTATAAGAATAGTAATAATAATAAAGGGTGAAAAAAAAACAAAGACAAAAAGGGGAGGGGGAAAAAAAAGCCAAACCAAGCAAACAAAACCAACACCAACAGAAATGGTGCGAGGAGGGGGGAGGTGATTTCTGAGCCACAACCAGGGTAGGAAAGACGCTCGGAGAAGGCAGTTCTGCTCCGACCCTGCAGTAGCCAGAGCTTCGAAACCCAGCCTGAAAGAGCCACGCGAACCTCCGTCCTCTCTGCCTGCAGCTGGGAATCGGACCTTCTCCTCAACGGGGAGCAAATCACCGGCTTCCCTTCACTGGAGGATTTCTTCTACTCAATCCTTCCCCGTCCAAAAATAATAATTAAAAATAAAATACCCCAAAACTATTAAAAGTCGAGCGTCCATGCGAGAAATCATTGAGCTAAGCAGGCTGAACCATTTTTGGACATTTCTGTTTCTTAAAAAAAAAAAGGGGAAAAAAAAAGAAAAAGAAAATGAAAAAGAAAGGAAAAGGAACGACCGCGCTGCTCGTTCAACGAAGTGCAAAACGATGTGGTCCCGGAGCCCGAGATGCCGAGGAGAGGACGAGCCCCTGGCTAAACCAAAGTCAAAGCCGGTGCGGAGGGAACCGATGGCTGGAGTGCCTCGGAATGAGGAGCTCGCATTTCCCGCAGGCTCCGGGCTCCGTGCGGGCTCTCGGTGCGGCCGCCGCCGGCCCCTCGGGGGTCCCGCAGGGCTGCGGGGCTGCTCCTGCCGCTGCGGCCGCTGCTCCCAGCTCCAAATGTGGTTCTCATGCGGAGTCAAATTAAAGGATCCGTTTTCCTCGGGACCGGTGCCACTTCAGCGTTGTCTCTTTCCAAACAAGTCCGAGCGCTGGCAAAGGCGCGGGATTGATTTGCTTGGGTTTATTTATTGTTGTCCGTTTCTCTCTCTTTCTTTCTCTCTCTCTCTCTTTTTTTTTTTTTTTCTCCTTTCGAAGAAAAAGAATTTGCAAGATCAGGAATCGTTTGTTTTCTTCCTTTCTTCTCCTTTATTTTTTTTAATTTTATTTTTTTTTATTTGTCACGTATTTAAAGAGCAAAGCGGTGGCTCTTTGGCATAGACATGCCTTTCAAAGGCAAGGGGAGGGTTTGCTACATTCGCCTCCCTCAAGGAGCAGCGATCCTCACCATACGGCAAGGATCGAAGGTAAAATTCCCCTCCTCTCGGAAATCATAGCCTGAAAGCACCGATATCTCCGCTTTTTTCTTTCTTTCTTCTTTTTTTTTTTTCCCTTTCTTTCCTTCCTTTTTTTATTTATTTTTTTTTTCCCAGGGGCAGCAGGAGCTCTGGAGTGGACCTCTCGGTTAATTCTTTAGCGGAGGCTGCAGAAAGCCAGGAGAGCCTCCAGAGGGGAGGGGATAATGTACCCGTGACGTGTCCTCCCTCGCAGCGCCCTCCGAGGGACCCAAATACAGCCGAGCCACAAAAGAGCCGCAATTAGCACTTGCGATGGGACGGGAGGCCGGCCCGGGGGGAGCCGGGGGTGGGCGGCAGACCCTGCTCCCCCAGACCCCCCTAAGCGACCGGAGGGGTCCCGGGACCCCCTTGCCCTATAACCTGCCGTGACCCACGACTCCTGGTGCACCGACAGTGACCCCTCTGTGCCGAGGGGGCCCCTGGTACCCACGCCGTGTGGGGGGCACAGGGATGTGTGCGGCCTCCCCCAGACCCACGGCACCTCCCAAAAGCCACCCGAGCCCTTTGCCCCGTTGTTTTGGCTCTGGGTGAAGCGTACCTGCACACCCACAGGTGTGTGTGGCTCGTATAGACACACACACGTATATCCAGGGCTCATCATTTATGCCATATACACTCATTCTATACAATATGCATATACATCACGCGTGTGCTATGTGTGAGTGTGTATATATATACACATGAGTCCATGCACACACACACATATATTTACGCGTGGCCCCTCGCCCACGCCGTGGAAGGGACCGAGCTCCTCGGGGGCAGCCCCGCCGCCCTCCCCTCCCGGGGCAGCCGCTGCTCCTCAGCCCCCGACGTGACTCCCCGGGCCGGCCCTGACCGCGGCTTAACCCCGGAGCTGCCGAACCACCTCTCGGGGCCAAGCTGAAGCAATTCCCCGAAAACTCAGGCTTTGCCGGGGCTCCCCAAGCCCCCCCTCCCTCCAGGCGGCCCCGCGGAGCTCACGGGGCTGGTTCGGGGCCACCTTTGCAGGGCTCGTCCCAGGAGCGATGCCCGGGTGTCCCTTCCCCGCCAAAGTCATGCCCTGAGGGGCGGAATTAACCCCATCCCGGCAGGATTTAGCCGGGCTTTGGCACGGCCCCGACCCGACGGGAGTTCCTTCTCTCTCCGAGGTCACCCGGGCGCTGCTGCGGGGGACACACACCCGCACACGCGTGTCCCTCTGCCACTCCGTGGGGCGCACACACCCCCTGCGCACGGACACGCGTGGCTCCAGCCCAGGGCTGAGCCCGGAGATTAAAGCAGTGAGGAAAGAAGGAAAAGAGGGACCAGCCCGGCGAGACGCGGCTCCACAGGGAGGGCGCCGAGGGGGATGGGATCGCCCCTTCGTAAAAACACAATGCACCGGTCCTTAATATTAATCCCCGGGAGAGGCCTGGCCGGCGGGCGAGAGTGTTTGCTTAAGCTCGCCCGCCGTTCTGTAATTATCCTATTACAGCAGAAAGAGCCCCGGCCGGCGATGCCGAGGGAAAGGCCACGCTCTTTCACCTCCCGGCCCTCCCCGTCTGGGCCACGGCGAGTAGGGAGACCGGGGCACCTCCTGCCTTCCCCGCTTGAAATGTGGGGCAAGGAGAGGGCGAGCGGAGCCCCGACGGGGCAAGAGCCTCTTGTCCCGTCCCAAATCCGTCCCATCCTGGCTCAGGTAGCCGGTCCCGTCCGTGGAGAGCGGCTTTGGTAGGGAGGACGGAGGGGATGGGGAACAGGCTCTTTGCCCCGCCGTCCTGGGTGGGATTTAGGCTGGAGCTGGCTTCCAGGTCAAGGAAACCCGAGAGAAACCCTCGCACCGGCGAGCTCGGGGGATGGGACCCGTTTTACCCTCCTGCACTGTCCTTTTTCCCCGCAAAATCGGAGCAGCCCCGTACCCTTCTCTCAGGGGGGATTTCTCTCCTGGGCACACTCGGAGCAGGCTTGGCCACGGCAGATGTAGCCGGCGATTAAACCCGCCGCTGTGTTTTTTCTTTTTACGGAAACGTGTTCTGGCTGGGACTTTTCGCCGAGCAAAACAAACCTAAAATTAATTTAGGAAAAAAAAATAAAACCAAACCAAAAAACACCCGTCGAAAAGAAACTTCAGCCTTACGGGGAAATTCGCAAAATTCAAAGCAACCTCCGCCCGCCGCCGAAACTGGACGCGTTAGCAGAGGTAAAAAAAAAGTATACGGGGGAAAAATATTATATATATAATATATTTTTATATATGTGCGGAAAATTAGCCGTATATCAAGGCAGGTCCTGACGGGTCCGATACAACAAGCTCTGCGATCGCTAACCCCGAGAAGGAAGGAAACTCTATGGGACATTTCTGCGCCCAGTAAATTAAATATCTGAAGGAGCCATTGGGTGGCAAAGGAAAACGTGAGGGGAGCGGGTTCCGTTTCTAACAAATTGCGGTGGATTCGAGAAAGGGCAGGTTTGCGAGTGTTTTCAACGTAATCCCGACAGGAAAAGAAAAATCACGTTGCTACAAGGGTGGCCCAAACCTATCGAGGTGGATTCGCGGTACGGAGCTCGGTGAGTCCTGAGTGGCTTCAAGGACTTTCGGGCAAGGGCTTCCCTCGGACTCTTAATAAAAAACTCCACCTCAGGGCCGAAAATAAATAAGGAGAATAACTCCCCCCCAGTTAATTATTTAAATATTCAGACCATGTTTTCACTGATACATTATTGCTCGATGATAAATCGGGCGGCGGAAACTCCGCTATTCTTTAACATTTCCCCCTCGTCTAGAGGTGAAAACCCTCCAGAGGGTGGGGGATAAAAGGAGCGCGTTTCTTTCCCAGGTGAGCTGCGTGGCAGAGGAATATTTCTCCTTTCTCCCTCTCCCAAGGGAGGGGAGGAACAGAGGAAAACGAGGTGTGAGAATAACTCCCAGCCCCTTCCAAACAAACTCTGAGTCCCGCCGGGCTGCCCAGAGCGCACCCCACGCTGGGGACAAGCCCGACGGTGAGCGGAGCGCAATTCCCGTGGGAAAAACTCGGAGGGAGGGGATCCAGCACCCTTTTTTTTTGGCAATCCGGCCAACAGCACCTTGCAGAATGGGTGGGCACACTCCTGTGGGCAGCGGGATGCCCTCCCGTTCCCTGCCCCAGCCGGGAATCGCGGGGGATTCCAGGGATGCTCCAGGCGAGGTTTTTTGCGGGAATCAGCGTGTTTTGGTGGGGAAGGAAAGGCCCGGGCAGGGCCAGGAGCAGGCGGCAGGACGAGGGTTGCGGTCCACCCGTGTCCGTGAAAGCCGTGCCCCTCCAGCTCTTGGCACAAACCCCTTGCCAGGGCAGGGGCTTTGGCGGCCGCAGAGTTTTCCTGCTCCCCTCGTTATGTCAAACACACGCCGGGGTGGATGGGTCGGGGCTCGGGGAATCAGCGCTGCGGGGCCAAGCACAGCGCCGGTCTTAGCTTTAGTCTGCTGGGCTTAGCTAAAGTATTAACTGTGAGAAATACCAGCGAGTTCCACAGGAAAGAAAATATCGTCAGATACTTGAACATTTACGGTCTGCAACATCAGCACTGCCCTGAGCCCAAGAACTAACAGTGCTTATCGTCCCCGGAGGAATCCCTTGTATTTTTTTTCCTGTAACTACTGTTCCCAAGTGTGGGTGTATACACACACACGCTCACACACACAAATCCTATAAATGCTAATAAAACAGATTCCTCAGGATTTGTTTAACTTTCCCTGGCACCACAATCTCATATTGATATTCAATGGGGTTACTGGTGTGCGTGAGGATTACTGGTTAAGTGTAGAGCACGGGATCAACCTTCTAGGGTGCCACTTGGACATGTCCCTACAAACAAGCAAGGTAGGAAACGTAAGCGGTGGCCACACGATTCATTTGCACTGAATACTTGAAAGGAGAGAAAAAAAAAAAGAAAAGGAAGTTAAACCTCGGTGCTCGAATTATTGAACTATGCAGAATCGAGGCCTCCGGTTGCAGGGGATCGTTTTCAGCTCTTTACTGGGAGCTGTATTGCTGCCATTGTCCAACCTTTGCTGGCCGCATGGGACCACGTTTGGCAATAGGACAGAAAATGATTTCTACTGGGCATGAACTGGAAATATCCAGCTGGGGCATGGATCCCATTTCTAATCAGAGCGGAGGGAAGGAAAGCTCAGTGCTCTTTCTTGTTACTTGGAGAGTTTGTCAAAAGCACCCCGAGTTAATTATCCAGAAAAAATACGGCTGCTTCAAAATGAAACAAAGGTTGTTTGGGTGGGGTTTTTCCCCCCTTGGAACTTGTGGATTTGTTTGTTTGTTATTTTCCTGTACGAGATGTAGAATAAGGTCCATGGCGTGGGCAATGTATGCAATGTAAAGTGATAAGATAGGCGTGCAAGGCTGCAGGAGCTGTCAGAGTTGATGGACTGATCCAAATGGATGATATTTGCAAAAAATATGTCCGAGTTAAAAACACTGAGCGCTCATGGTCGGGTCAGGTTTTCAGTTTCAGTTTTCTAAGGAGAATAAAGTTGTTTTGTTAAGGACAACTTCGTTTTTATTTCCCCCTCCCAACCGGACCTGGAAATTGATGAATTTACTGCAAGTATTTTCATAAAACTCAGATAATTGATATTAATTATGATACCCAAACTTTCATGGCCAGACATTTGCTTCTGCTAATATAAGCTGTAAACCATGTTTCTTTTAGCTACAGTTTAAAAGGCAAAAGCTGTCCTTGGGAATAGGAGAGGGAGTGTATCAGTCAGAGAGAGGAAGCTTCTAGGCTGTAGAAATTGGAAAAAAACCTAGTAGGAAAAGCACACAGTGGATCATTTTTACTCTATCTGTCTGAAATCCTTTGAACATTACGAAAGTCAATGTAAGTATTTTTATTTACTTTTTTTTAAAGTTATGTTCAGTGACTTGTTTTCTCAGTGGTCCTTGGCTTGTATGAATAGTGTGACTAATCTAGTGGAGATGAATAATGGATCTGTGAGGAATAGAGGAATTCTGATTCAAAAACATCTCTCCTTTTTTTTTTGGCGGTATTTTATGCTTCTTGGCATTCAATACATTATATAATGGCTGTCAGAAGACCTTTGGTAGTACTTTATGGTCAAGTTTATAAATACTTTAATCATGATACAGAAATGATGGATGGAAAGTGCTATTTATGCATAATTATGTGATGTTTTACTATGCTCTAAGCACATTCAGAAGCAAATGTATATGCTTTCATTATTTACTGTGCCTTTGATTTCTAAATAGGCATTTTACCGTGCACAGGCAGAGAAATTTAAGTAAAGAATGATCTATTCACATGGGACTGGAACACGAGGGGCAGCAGAGGGGCAGCTCCATCTCTGCTCCCTGTGACAGGGACAGCACCCAGGAAGGGCTGGGGCTGGGCCAGGGCAGGCTCAGGGGG
>JAWWMP010000001.1:116341091-116351442 GCA_035047865.1 Dendrocincla tyrannina
TGCCGTCTCTGATGGGCTCAGCCTTGGCCAGCAGCAGGTCTGTCCTGGAGATGGTGACATTGGCTCTGCTGGACATGGGGAAGCTTCCAGAAGCTTCTCCCAGAAGCCACTCCTATAGCTTTCCCCTATCCTTTCCACACAAACCCAGTCCAATTCTCCACGAAGCTCAAGGTACCAATCCTTGTCCATTCGAGTGTGTGGGGGGTTCTTTCCTACTGAACTGACTTCATTGTGCACAGAAAAATCAAGTTTCTGGGGAAGAGGCAAAGGTTTGATGTCTTTTCCAAGGGGTTTTTTATGTGTTTGCTTTAAATGTCTATTATTTGGGGGCAGACATTGCACACAAATGCACTAAAAGTCTTCAGAACAGGATGAGGAGCTGGACTTCCTTCTGCTCTGCCAAGCAGGCTTGGATCACATTATTATTTTCCCTTATCTTTATTTTCCCTTATCTTTTTTTTTTCCTTTATTTCCCCTTTAGTTTTTCCAGGCAGAGCAGCCCAGTGTGGACAGGAGGGATGACAAGTCTCAGCCTCATTTCTATCCTCCTCTTGTTGAAAAGATGGAGATTAAAGGTTGAACTTCCTCAAGGACCATAAAAATCTTCCCTTATTTCATCAATTCAAGGCCACTCCGTGGTATGGCAGAGAGATGAGGAAAAATGGTGTTGTGCCTCCAGACTCAGGGCTTAAACAGTGCTTTCTTTTATTTTTTTTTTCTCTTAAAATCCCAAATCTAAACAAAGAAATACAAAGAGACCCTGAAAAACAAATTAAAAAGTCAGAAAAAAAAATCCATTCAGGGAACAGCTCACCTGTTTCACTTTTAACCTTTTTAATGCATTCTCCTTAAAGAGCCCAATCCCAGAGCAGTTTATGAGTTTGGAAGTGATGGATTGGATTATCTACAAGAAACTACAAAACCTACTTTTATGTCTCCAAAGGAATTTTTCTATCTAACTCCCCAAACAAACAAACAAATAAAACTCCAAGCCAACCAACCAACCAACCAAAAAGGAAGGAGAGAAGGAGGGAAGGAGGGAGGGAGGGAAGGAGGGAGGGAAGCAAGGAGGGAAACAAGGAGGGAAGGAAGGAGGGAAGGAGGGAAGGAAGGAGGGAAGGAAGGAAGGAAAAGGAAGGAAAAGGAAGGAAAAGGAAGGAAAAGGAGGGAAGGAAGGTTCCACATTGCTATGGAGCAACACATGGAATTATTCAATTATTCCACTGTTTTCTGGTGCTGTACATAAGATGTCTGTCCTCACATGTATCCATACATCCACCCTCAATCAAATACAATTCTTGGCTTTAATTCTCCCCAAAAGTGGCTACCAGGCAGCAACGGGAAGAAAGACACGTCCTCTCCACCTCTTCTTCCCCTCAAACCAGTGCAGAATTCTCTTGCCTTCCCAGCAAGGCATTTATTTCCTGGGAGAAGAACACAGCAGATCCCCTACACCACCAAAACCTGCCACATATTGTTGTCCCCAAACCCTCCTTTTGTCACTTGAGTGGTTTCAACAAAGCTTTTATTTCTCCGTCTGCTGCTAAAAGACAAACTCCAAAGGTGTTTTTCTTCTCTTTCCTTCCTTCTGAACTCAGAGCCTCTTCTGTAGCTATTTCCACCCCCCCCAGCTTTCTTTCCTCCAAGGTTTTTCCAGCCCTGGAGATGTGCTATTAGCATATCTTGGGAAACCTTCCTCAGTGGGGATTGGCAGACAAGTGTTTACCCTGAATAGATTGCAAGTAGCAGGCAGTGCAAATACTCATGGTGGGATTGATTACACCGATGTCTCTGACCCTCTGAACACGTAGAGAGGACCAGAGAGTTCAAAAAAACCAAAACAAAACAGAGGGGATTTTAGACTGAGCTGAATTGGTGCAATTAGTGTTAATTAATTATTGGCTGTATTGCCTAGCTGGTGCTTTACTGGCTATTACAGACCCATCGCCGAGGAAGTGTCTGCTCTAAATCCATAAATGTGGAATTTCAGGCAGGTCAGTAGAATGGACATTAAACTGAGACATATAAAAGCAGAGTGAGGGGAAATAGGGGCATGAAGAACATGAAGAATATTATTTATCATGAACATCACGGAGAATCAGCCAGAGAGCTGAAACGAATTTAGAGGGAGATAAAGCTGACAGGTAAATCTTGGCCAAATCTGAGCTGAGAGAACAGCGGGATGGGAGCAATAAAATCGATGTAGTGATGAGAGCTGCTGGAGGAGCGGGGAAGCTCTGCAGAACTTCAACCCCCTCCTCCTTCAATGAGGAGCTTTGCCCCTGGGGATGGCTCAGCCAGAACCTGCAGCTCTTCTGGGCTTTGTCTCCACCCCGGTGGAAACACACAGGGCTGGTGCTGCCAACAGGGTTGTTGTGAAGAGCCAAACTCCTCATGAATCACCATCGTGGCCTTCAGCATTAACGGGGCTCTCAGTCAAGGGGAGGCTTTGGGGGATGATGTAATGTTTGTAACTCGATATTCCCTAATCCCAGCGAGGACAGGGAGATTGTGGATGCAGGCTGGGCTGGAACAATCACAGGCTTGTAGGGTGGTTTGGGTTGGGAGGGACCTGAAAGATCACCCAGTCCCAACTGTAGCGACACCTCCCACCAGCCCAGGTTGCTCCAAGCCCTGTTTGTCTTTGATTCCCTGTGAGTTTTTGGTTAAATGGTTTAATAATTCCCTGGGTTCAGCACTTTGGACACGCAGATTGTCTCCAGAGCTTGACATACCATTCAGTGAGATCAGACCTGATGCTGAAATAGTGAAAAGGGGGATTTCAACCTCTGTACTGGGCCACCAGGAAACTAAATAAAGGGAATATTCAGACTGTGCATGGACATCTATTTATAGAGAATACTCAGACTGTTTGTGTAGGCACATCTATTTATGCATATGCTTATTGTAGGCCTTTTGATAATTCGATTTTAATAACTGAAGGAATCTCAACTCTGAATTTCCTGGCTTTTGACAGATTAAATCAAATCCTTAAGGCCATTTTACTGTAGGTAGGTTTTTTTTCCTTTGGGCAAGCGTGTGATTTATGCCCCCTTTTTATTGCACGACCCTTTGTCTCAGCACTGTTTGATTCAGTCCATAACGGCCCTCGGCTGATTTTATTTTAGGAGCTGCAAATTTCTGCACACAGGGCTCGACAAAAGCAGGGCAGGGGTAAATTAAATCATGGAATTCAGCGAGAAAACAGGTTAGTGAGAGAGCAAGACTCTGAGCGTTGATGCAAAGCAGCGCTGCGCGTAAACAATGGCTCCTTGGTGTTTACTGTACATTATCTGCCCAAATACAGGGATTACTGTTTCCTCTGCTGTAGCGACTGGCTGGAGGGTCTCACTGGTAGCTGCTATTAGTAGCAATGACATCTTAATTGAACTTCAGTGCTTCCAGGTGTGTGGCACACTCCGGGGTCACCCGGAGCACCAGCATTTCATGTGTATTCAATTACGGCAGCGTTATGAAGGAATGCGACATGTCATGCATTAAAGTGCCAATTACCACGTTTTATGGCACGGAGGGTGAAAGAAACCCATCAGCCTTTCCCCAGCAGCGCTTTGGTCTGCTTGGGTGCTGCAAGAAGCGTGGATTTATCTCCCACCTCGTCTGTGCAACCAGGAGAGAATGAGAAATGTGTTATTAAATGACTTGTGTATGAACGAGAGGCTTGGCTGGATGGTTTGGTGTTGTTATCGGTGACACCTCATGGAATGGTGGAGCAGTTTGGGTTGGGAGTGACCTTGCAATGAGTGGGGACATCTTCAGCTAGATCTGCTTGGTCAGAGGTCTGTCCAGCCTGAGCTTGAACCTTTCCAGGGATGGGACATCCTGTTAGGAGTGAATGAAGCAGCCATGGTGTGTCAGTGCTTTGGTCTGAGGTGCTCAAGGTCATGGGCATGAAATCTCAAGTGTTTCCAGGGCCACAAAACACTTGACACTCTGCCCTCTGTCCAAGACATCCTAGGACAGATCCTGTTGCGTTCCACAGCAGTCTTTACAGGGTAAATGCTCATCCCCACACTGGGAAATGTTCCCCTCTGAAGAGAAATGCCTTCTTTGGGCAAGGGTTTTGTTGTCCCCAGGAAGGTCTCCTTCCCTCTGCCCCTTTAGGGCTGTTATTGTTGGGAAATCACTTCAACCCCAGTCTTTTGGATTGGACAGAAACTTCTGGAGCAAATTTTAGCTAAAGGAGATGGACTAAGAAAAAAATATCTCACAATATTTTTGTCGTGCAGTATTTTCACATTTCTCATCAAGTTCCATGAAATTTTGATACTCATGGTCTTTAGTGGTGAGTTACTTTTAAGTTCTTCTTTTAAAATTATTTGTTGGCTCTGAAGTTGAGTTTGAGGAGTGAATGCCACGCCATGGTCAGCTGAATATTTGGCAGCAACATTTTTTGGGGTGGCCGCTTAAGCCTTTTGTGGGTAAGGTTCATATATAGAGCCTCATGAGGGGCAAGGTAAGCAAATTACTAAATGAAAATAGAGATTTCTTTCAAAATTTAAGCTGAGGAGCTTTTTATCCTGTTTCTATGGACATTCCTGACCTTGGGTGCTGGCAGGGGTAGAAACTCCTGCACTGGTGGTGAGGACACTGCCATCAATAACATCCCAAAGAATCACTGGCTGCTTCTAACCAGGTATTCCAAAAGCTGGTTGAAACTGTGGCTTAAGACATGAATCTTTTCTATGAAAACCTGGGAACAATGGAAAATACCCTGGTCTGAAATCGTCCTGCATTCATGAGGATATATTTGTATATAAACTTAGTATATAAGCTCTGTGGGTTTTATTTAGCTCTTTGGTACTCCATTAAATTAGAACTGAATGTGTTTCCTACAACTCCAGGAGATTTCACTTGTGTTTTTGAAAGTCCTTATTGAGAAAAACCCCACCAGGCTGGGATGACAAACATGCAGCAGACCCCAAACTGGGAATAATGCCTGAATTCCCAGAGCCTCTTAGTTTCCCAATTCCCTGCTGGAAAGGGGCTGTGAGAAAGTGTCATCCCAGGGAGGCTCCTTGTCTGTCATGCTGAAGGAACAAATCCATGCTAAACCCAACTTTTCCTAAGGAATGTGATAAATTTCCAGTGGTTGAGGCCTTTCAAATGAACTTGGGTGTGGAGATATGTAACTCATGGAGTCAAAAGCTCCAAAGTTCTTTCCAGCTCTTCAAATTCCACACCACCCCCATGAGACTCAACAAGGGTGCCATCCCATGGCCTGGATCCTGCTGGAGATCCAGGGACACCTCGGAGAAAGAGAAGGGAAAACTGTGATGATCCCTTCGAATCTTAAAATCCACAAAATCCACAATCCCATCTGGGATGATGGAGATGCTTAGAAAGTCTCCCAGTCCCCTCTTTTAGCCCTAAATAAAATAGCCACAAGCAACACTTGGGTGCCTAGAAGATGAATGTATATAGATTGGATAATTCAATATACACAGGGTAACTAAATTCATCTTGCCAATTTTAAGCAATAAAAAAAAGGTTAAAAAAAGACCCCAAACCACACTAACAGTTCTTGAAGCCCCCGAGTGCCCAAAAGTGAATTTATTTTAATGATTTCTTCAAAAGCTTGCAGATGCCTGAAGAGTTGTGTGAATATTTCCTGTTGTGGGCAACCTTTTAAAGATTGAAGGCTGAACACGCATTCACAATAAATAAAAGTATCTCTGAGCATACATATGTTGGAATGCACATATGAATGGTCATGCAGAATGCTGAGTTGCACATCATTACTTCTGAAACAGCATAAATGGCTCTTTCTGATCTCTCTGTTTGGGAAAAAAAAAACCCAAAACCCATCAAATTTTAGATCACGCAGCACTTAAGAAATGAAAGTGCAAAGTATGGACTGTGACCGTGTCTTATTTATAAATTCGTGCCCTAAAAAGGCAGAATGGTCACTTTATTTCTAAATTCAGCACACAAGGGGACATTGTTTTTAGCAGGCACTCAAAGCAGCTCTCTGGAAAGATTGATTCTTAAAAGGCAGAATAATACAGATAATTTGAGTAGCACCACTGAGGGGGAGGCAGCTCTGAAGGAGCCTTTGATAAAACCATTTCTTCTTTGATAAAATCATTTATTGCTGGCACACATGAAGGGTACGACACAGCCCATCGCCCTGGGGGTGGCAGGAGACAGACAAACCTCCTGGCAAATATTTGTGCCCTCTTATTGTGCCATCCACAGCACACTGTGATTCCTCAGAGCACCTGAAGGACTTTTCTTCGGTCTCAGTCCTTTTCCAGGGATAAAACTCTTCGTCCCCTCGCTGAAATCTCCCCAATTCTCTCCGGCAGGGAAGTTTTTCTGCTCCATTAAATACCTATTCTGCCCCGGTGTTTTGGGAGAAGACCATCCATGCATTAAGAGCTGGGCACAGGCAGTTGGGATGAGAAATGCTAATGGGGTTTGGAGTTCTGTTGACCGAGGTCTCTGTGCAGGCAGGCTCAGCCTAATTTTCAGTGGCCTCCCCTGCTGCTGGGACCGCTGACATGATTAAAATTAAGCGCAGGTTTCAGGCCCTTCCTGAATCAAAGTTTAAACGAGACTCGAAATGGTTGCTTGACTTTACATGGCATTAACATTAGCAATTTCCTGGCTATTGTTTTTCTTTCCCCACAGTGGTGACTTTTCCAAAAGAGATCCCTCATCTGACTGTAAAGGCAAATGAAAATCAGGCCCATTAAATTTACTGTCTGTAAAGCACTAATGCCTAACAAACAGTATCTTTACATTTAGATGGCAGTTTTTATCCTGAGGAATCTCAAAGCACTCCATAAACCCTGACCTTGATCCTAAAGTCCCTTACATATGGGAGCAACTTTATATTGCACATCCAACAGGATTACACATAAAGGTATGATTGCCCATAGTCATATTGAATATCTTAATGCAGCAGGGTCACTCTGCATAAATACTAGCAAATCTGTACTTCATACACAAGCAATTAATATGCTAAATTAAGGATTCAACCTGCTTTCACCCCCTTTATCACACACCAAATAGTATTTCTTGTCTGCATCCTCCCAGCTGTTGCCTCTGTCCCTTTTTAAAGGAACACCAGCAATTGCAGGATTTATTGGCGACTGTCACAAGGAAAGTGTTAATGAAAATCAGGGCTGCAAGCCACAAAAACGAGGCATCATTTGGGGTTTTTCACATTTCATTCCCCAATACTGTAAAGGCCAGATTAAAATTCACTAAGCACGTGCTGACATCTGGCTGTTTTGCCAGATTTCACAGTCCTATTACGTTGACTAATCTGCTGAAAAGGTAAGTTGACCAAGTCCATAACAATATCACTCATAACTATAACTCCTATAAATTCTCTCTGCAGACCCGGCTCGATATCCACACAAGGAGTTCTGATTCAGAAAACAGGGCACCCCAAAATTATCATTATTTTTCCAAGTTTTACAGCCTTCATCACCCTTCTGGCTGTTGCCCACCTCTTATACATAAACCACTAAATAACCCACCATTTTTTTTTCCTAATTCTAAGCTCTACAAGCACAGAATTTTAAAGACTCTCTGGTATCAGAAAGCTGAGCCTTTTTTGCTGCAGACATTAACAATTCTGCAGCCTCTTCACAGCCTGAGCACCCTGCAGTGTAAATGCAGCCAGGTATGTTTTGAGCCCCTTCCAATCCCAAATCCTCTAGCCAGGTCCGAGGTGACAGTGTGTTTCCAAGGGCTTCTTCTTCCATGCCAGGCTCTGAGGGAAGAGCCTCGTGGGCAGATATTCCAATAAATCTTTAAGGCACACTTTTCTCTATGCTAACTGCACTGTCCCTTGGAATTAGCAAAGTCTCACAACGTGGTACCCACCAAAAAGTCCTGATCCTGCTGCGAAAGACCCGCTGATGTTCCCCAAAGGAGTGTCCTGCCTAAGGTCGACTTCATAATTTTAAAGCAAGATATCAAAGGCAGATTCTTCTCTCTTATTTCTTTCATTCATCTTGACACTTGACAGCCGTGCCTGTGCTGGGGTCAGCACGGGATTTGCTGTTTTACTCTTGTTGGACAACATTGCTCCTGGTGGGAAAGAGTCTGAGATTAGCAGCTGCCTTTGAGAAACAAATACCTTTCCCCTCCCTCTCCTTCAGTGGCTCTGTCACTCTTTTGTTCGGTTCCACAAACAACCCAAACAATGTTGACAATAGCAGAAAATACCCTGTATCAAACGTTTGTCTTCTACAAATTCAGTGGAACAGAATTTTGTCGCTGTTTGACTTGTATAACCAAAGATGTATCAGACAACAAGGGCGCTCAGGCTTTTATTTTACTAAGCTCCTTAAAAAAAAACCCCTATTTTCATCCCAGAGAAAATATTCAATGTGATTGTATCCCCTCGATTTGCTTCAGCAGAAGAAATTATCGGTCAAAATCACCCAGATGAAGTGTATTCTTCATTTTCCTTGTATTACACACTATTTCACACATAAAATACATCTGTCTGGAGGGCTCTGTCTGTATTCAGCACTGGCACGAGCACTAGATAGATGCTGATTATTCTGCTCAAGCACTTCTCATTATTCTATTTAAGTCCTGATCACTCAGCACCGACTGGAGATAAGATAAAAATCAGCTTTATTTCTTATTCTGAGAAAAGCTGACATCAGGATCAATAAATCCTGACAGAAGCTATTAACATTTTAATGAGTTACTCAATAATATTCTAAAGATGTGCTGGCAAGTCAAGCCTCCTTTGATTAAGGACAAATTTCTTAGACTACTGTAAATATATATTTCAAGGTCCAGAATGCAAAGCTGTCACTTATCAATCAAGAAAAAAGGGCAAAAGTCATGACTAAAGAAACTAAGGAAGGGGCTGTCCACATGATTATCATGATTACTGTACATGATGGAACTTTTTAAGATGCCATTCATCTTAACCAAACAGAGCCAAATATCAGGGCTGTGTTTGGTTGTCACACCACTGAAGGGGTGTCCAGGACTTCTACAATGCACAGAAACCCCACAATTTTGGGAACAGTCAGACATGGCTGAATGGAAAAGCAAATAGAGGCAGAAAACCAGGTGGAATGGGAAGGAGAGTGGCCGTGCAAACTCTGCTGAGGCTCAAGAAAGGGGCACAAGGGGCCAAAAGGGTGAAATATTCTTGTCCAAGGGTGAACGTTGTCCTTTAATTGCACGAAAATCAGGATTTGACCTAAAGGAGAGATGCTGACATAGCATTAAACTTTGCAATAAATCTGTTGTCAGCATCACGTTATTGAACTTCATGCCAATAGGTGAGAGGAAAATCCTGGCTGGGTTTCTGTGCTTGCAGAATATTGACTCGAGGGCAGCATTTTAATAAACAAATATGAGTCTCTGAGCACAAAGTCAGGCGTGACTTTTCGAACAGGGGAAGTCCAAGGGGATCCAAAGTCCTGCCCAGCAAAGGGCTGGAGGGGCTCTCCATCAGGAACTGGGCAAGGCTGGGGAAGGTCCCATAAAATCACATTTAGCAAGTCTTCCCTGTAAGTATGACCATATGGAAACAGGAATCGTGGCACAGCAACTTCGTGGGCCTGCCTGGCTCACAATGAAGGCATTCATTGCTCCGAAAGGACACGAAACTCCCGTCAAACACAAAGGGAAAAGGGCTGGAAGCACAGAAATGGCAGCAAGATATTTGATGATAAACTCCTTGGAGATGCCTCGTGATGTTCTAACACCTGAGTTTGCAGTCACAATGTAGGAAATATGCACTTGTGAGCAAGGATGGACTGCAAAAACCTCCCAGACACTCTTTCTGCACCAGCAGAGGATGTGTTAAACTCCCAAAATGTGGAGTTGAACTCTGGAGTTCAATGACCAGAATACTGACAGTTCCTAAAATATAAATTTAGGTGTGCACTCAGAACTGCCTCATGCAGCGTGGAGCCCTCTGATGCTTTATAATGGAGAAAACTTCCTGTAAAAGAGAACAAAGAAAAGGAAGAAAGATTTTAAAAAGGAAGAAAAAAAATTGAATAAACCACCCAAGATTGTCTCTTTTGCAACTGCCCATATTGAGGGGTTTAAAATGCTCTAATCAGTCATCCCTTGGTAACTTCTCCCAGGCATCCTGCTTGGAAATGAGGAGCAAAAGGGACTTCACAAGCAGCAGGTCATGCAACTGTTGAGTGGGTTGAACTCCATCACACTGCAGAGGGAAAGAGCCCACATTTCTTCCCTGCAGAGGGAAAGAGCCCACATTTCTTCCCCTGCAGAGGGAAAGAGCCCACATTTCTTCCCCTGCAGAGGGAAAGAGCCCACATTTCCTTCCTGCAGAGGGAAAGAGCCCACATTTCTTCCCTGCAGAGGGAAAGAG
>JAWWMP010000001.1:116405788-116420097 GCA_035047865.1 Dendrocincla tyrannina
CCCAGCTCCGTTCCCTTCCCTGCACACCCTCCAGCCCCTCGGGGTCCCTTCCCTGAGATCCCAGCCCTGGGCACAGCCCTGGAGGTGCCCCAGCAGTGCCAGCACAGGGGACAGTCCCTGCCCTGGGGCTGTGCCCACACCATTCCTGACCCAGCCCAGGTGCCCTTGGGCTCTTGCCCACCTGGGCACACCTGGGCTCGTGTCCATCCCCTGTCCCAGCACCCTCAGGGCCACTTTCCAGCCCCTCTGTCCCATCCTGGATGTGCAGGGGGTTGGTGTGACCCAAGGGCAGGACCTGGCACTTGGCCTCGTTCACCCTCACACCACTGGCCTCATCCCATGGATCCAGCCTGTCCTGGTCCCCCTGCAGAGCCCTCCCACCCATCCCACCAGCTGCCTTTCTCCTGGGGGCAGCACAGATCTCTTGCTTGCTGCTGAGGTCCTGCCACCCCTGTAGGACACGTGTCAGGGATCCCTGATAGCACGGCACATTTCAGCAGCTTTCCACATTGTTCACCACGGATTGTCATCCATAACTTTTCCCTGAAATGTGGTTTTTGTCACTCATAGAAACAGTCACCACCCAGACAGCTGGGAGTCCTGGTGGCTTTGAAATCCAGCGTGTTCCTGGCGTTTCAGGGATCTTTGGAAGGCCCTTCACACAAGCCATGCTAAATATGGACTGTGTTATCCTCCCACAGCGATATCCTGCAGCTGAGCTCCTGTGCTGGGGGCTCGAAAGAAACCCTTTCCTGGGCTCAGAAAAGTCAGATAACACAGAGCAAATGCACACGCAGGTGATTAGCACCCATTTGTGTGTCACAAGAGAACCCAGATCTATCTGAAAGAGCTAGTTCTGCCATTCACTTGGCTATTTTTGCCTCTGAGCTCTTGCTGGAAGGGCCTGAATGGAGTTGGTCAAAAGAGCGGGTTTGTTTCTCCACTCCTTTTTTTTTTAAATGTCTGTAAAATTTGCAAATGCTCTGTGCACCCTTATTTACTTTGCAATTATCCTGCGAGAGCAGGGCTTGCTCTCCTGGCCACATTGCTCAATTAGTGTAATTCTCTTTTGGGAGATTTCCCAGCTGGTGAAAGATGCAGCCACATGGTCCCAAAATGCCACAGCCACAGCACAAAGCCTTGTTTTCCCCATATTTCCTTCCCTGGCTGAGATTTGACATCACATCATGGATGATTTGACATCACATCATGGATGATTTGACATCACATCACGGATGATTTGACATCACATCATGCTTAGGGCATGGCCAGAAAGATCTGGGTTTAAATTGGTGCCCTTAGAAGGGATCCAAGCTCTGTCTGGAATTGGGAAATGTGGGAATGTGTTCCAAGCACTCCTCCCAAAGGACACTCCTTAAGATCATCAAGTCCAACCATCAGCACCACCACCATGTTCACCATGAAACCGTGTCCTCAGGTGCCACATCCATGTGTTTTTTTGGACCAGGGATACTGGAAATGTGTCTTCTCTGCTCACAGAGGGATAGAAAGAAGGGCCCAGTGTAGTGGCCTCTCCTTTAGGACCCAGAAAGTGCCCAGTGTCCCCAGTTCCCACCAATTTCAGCAGCCCCTCAGCAGCTCATGAGTGATGGGACCTGCTGCGATGAAAACCCTACTTAAATTTGGTCCTTCCATCCTCAAGTGCACGTTCATTTGTGTTTAGCTGCTCAAAACCAATGCCCTTCTTGCTGATCTGCTCTGATTTCTGCCAGCAGCAAGGATAACACTTTCTGTGTGGGAGTCTCCATGGCTTTGGCATCCTGAAGGCAGCTTGGGGAGGGGGGTAAGGAAAAATGTGCTTTTTCGCTCTGCTCCCTCCTCTCTGCAGTTCAAACGAGCTCCATGGTAATGCAAATCCACTCAAGCAACATCCTTCCTCAGGCTTTGCCTTTAGATGTTTTCAGTGTGGGGTTTTTTCCCCCCCCTAAAAAGTGATTTCAGCATCTCCCAGGACCAAAGCGGGTTGCTCCCCTGCTGAACCAGAGCAGTAAAATGGGAGAGGTTTGAAGTTCAGCCTTGCAACTGTAATTATTGGCAGATAATTTCTCATTTTATCGATTCCACTTTCCCCCCATGTCACTGATTGTCAACAAGGGCTTTTCCTTTCCCCCCCTGGACCATTGGGTGTAAGGTAAAATAACCTGCAGCCCAGTAAAGCAGGAATAATGGAAGGCTGATATGCACAGACGTGGCTGGGGAGCTTGCAGGGTTATTTTCTCAGTGGAACTTGCACACAATTCCAGAAGTCTGAATTTGTCATTTGCTCTTTTGTTTCGGGGGTTGCACTGCTCAGCCTAACAATATGTAATTTTTAACAAACAGAATCTAATAGAAATAACATACATATTTTTTCTTTAAAAAAAAAATAAAAACCCCAGACCTCCAGTATTTTAAAGATATATGTAAATCCTCGGTGCCAGCTACTCAAAACCCATTTAGAGAGCAGCAACACAAGCTCAGATTCTGCTGCTGCTCCTCAGTTTTTTGCTTCAACTCGAGTCTTTGGAGGCTGATTTTCAATCAGATAAAACTCTGGGAGAAAGAGCAGCAGAGCTGGGCCCTGAGTCACCTGGCACTCAGGAAAAAATTGGAAAATTCCAGAGGCACCTGAAACTTTCACTGAAGACTGGTGGTCACCAGCAAATAGTTATTGGAATAGTGGTAACAGTGAGCCTTGGCTTCACTGGCCTTTTACTGCTCTGAGGAAGGAGTTACCTGCCAGATTATTATTATCTTGGCACTGGATGCAAAAAAACCCCTGTAGTTTTCCATGTTCCTTAAAGCTGAGCATACATTTATTGAATGAAAGCATTTATTAAACATATGGGGACAGATTCTCAGCAGGCATTAAATAACTTGCCTCCATTTGCCAAGAAGTCTTGCTTGTTAGGTTTTATTATTGCTGAGAAGTGCAGGTTGAAAATGGGGGAGAATGGGAAGAGGTGGAATTGTAGCTTCACTGGGAGAAGCCAAACTGTGTCCTGGTATTTTCTAGATTTCAGCTCTGTGGGCTTGGATTGTCCTCCCAGTTGTATCTGTGTTATAAGGTCCTACTGAGAGGTTAAATAGGGGATGGATCCTCTAAAGGAGCATAAAATGAAACTGGGACGTAACAGGTCCAAAACATTAAGGAAAAAAAGGAGGAAACTTGATATTAAACGCTTTGATGGGTTCAAAATTAATTGGGCAAAATAATGGAAGAAAAAATCATTAAGGTGAACCATTAAGGTAACATTTCAGGGGCAAGGAATCGGTGATGAGCAGCTTGTAGGGACAACATTCTGGAAAAGCAATGCTGGATGCTTTTCCTGGTTTTCCTTCTTTCCCAAACCTCAGCTGTTGGCACTGCTGGGACAGACTAGAGGCACGGATGGGTCTTTGATCTAACTCAATACAGCTTTTACATTCGTAGGTAAAACACGTTTTTTGAGGCAGAGAATGAGAAAAACTCATACAAAGAGACTTCTGTGTATTGAAACACAACTCAAGCTACAAACTGGACTTAAAGCACAACCCAACCTCCCAAACTAGATGTCTTCAGGCACAGGATTTGGTGTGACCCCATGGCACTCAGAATTATTTGGTGTAGGGATATCCTGACTTCAGAATCCAGGCTGATCACGGGTCCATGGGGTGTTTGTGCTTTCTGGTAAAACTTTGTCCATTCCACAGACTTTTGGCCTCCAGGAGAAGGGGCAGAGCCTGAAGCCATGCTCAGCTTCCCTTACCCTGGCTCAGCTTCCACTGAAACAAGTAGTTTTGCCCTGGTAAAAGCATTTTGGTTTTGCCCAGCAAGGAGAAAGATCAGTGGACAGACCACCCTCCTGGCTGAATAGGGGGTGTAATAAGGGTCAGAAATTAAGATACTGCAACGAAGGAGCCCTGGCTGTGGGACAGGGCTCAGACACAGCAGAGAACACGCCCCAGGTTGCTGGGGTTCCTTCCTCACCTCAGGCAGACAGCACCAAACATAAAATTTGGTGTTGCTTAACACTGCCTCGCATTAAAATCATCTGCTGGCCCAAACTGTGTCAGTGCTTTGTTCCTCTCGGGGTTTTCCATCAGCAGAGGTCGGCTGGTGTCAACTCTGGAAGCTTATTGTGGTCAGCAGTGACAGGAGAATCACTGGACCCCACCCAGAATCAAAACCCTGGCCCAGGACCCCTCAGGAAGGGGTAAGAGCAGTGGCTGCTGAATTTGGGGCTGATGCTTTTCCATCCTTGTTTATTTGCCCCATCTGTGCAATAGAAATCAACCCAGGTCAGATTTTGAGGTGAAGTCACAGCAAGGTCACACAGGTGTCACCAAGAGGCCTGTAGGCTTTTATTACCTCCTTTCTTTTCTGGCAATAACCCCTTTTCTAAGTGATTCAGCAGCCGTGCAGGGCTGCTCTGCTTTGTCCATCAGCATCCACACGGGCTGCTGCTACTGGGGACTCCTGGAGGATGGTTATTCCACAGCATCCATTAAGCCACAGGAAGAGGAAGGTGACTTGGTGTGCATGGAAACCACCTTAGATCCATGTCCTTAATGAGGCTTTAAAGCAGTCGTGGAGAGCCAGAGGGTTCTCGTGGAGAATCTGATACACCATGTGAGCAAAATTTGACCTCTCCACGGCACCTTCATCCCGGGCTGTGATCTTCACAGGATGCATCACAGGCCAGAGATACGTGGTGGGATGGAGGACAAATAAAACAGAAAGGGGAGGGATTAGACAGTTTGCATCCAAAAAGCATTAAGTGGCCCTTGATAACTCCTGGGAACTATTTATTGATTCCTTCACCGCACCGCGCATTCCCATTAAATGATTTCATTTCCTTATTTCCCCTAATCACATCACTTGGTTTAGAAGCCTCTTGCTCCCTGAGACCTGGGGGGACACAGATAAGTTCAATTTCTCACGTGGCTCTACTTTTTATTGCATGTGAAAAGTTGATCCCGTAAAAGTAACTCCTTGGAGCCAGCAGGTCTGGAGCTTTCATCACCACCAGTGCTGCTTCAAGGAAGCACTGGTGGCTTAATTGCTGTGTTAGTCCCAGTCAGACTAACATATGGCTTTTTCCAGGCACTGATAAAGCCTTTGGAAGATGTGGCTGCCTCTGAAAAGTATATGGACACCTTGGAAATAGTACTGGATCAGTAATAACAAGGCTATTAAGACAGTGGTGCTGTAACAGTGAAATCCTTGAGTCCCTGCAAGAGCTGGCAGTGCAAATAATCTCTGCCCTGGGAAAACCTGCTCCACACTGGGCCACACGGCTTGGAAACAACCCCTTCCTTTTAGGGGAGACTGGGGAAAGAGAGAGGGGGTGCTGGTGCATTGCTTCCCTTTGAAAATAAGCAAGGAAAGGGAAGGTCTTAGGGGTGGGTTTAGATTAGATATTGGGGAGAAATTCCTTACTGTGAGGGTGGGGAGGCCCTGGCACAGTGAGATTGTGAATCTTCCATCCCTGGGAGGGTCCAAGGCCAGGTTGGACAGGGCTTGGAGCACCCTGGGCTGGTGGAAGGTCCCTGCCCATGGCAGGGGGTGGAACTGGATGTTCTTTAAGGTCCCTCCCAACCCAAACCACTCCGTGATTCTGCGACTCTGCAATTAACATTTTCATTGGTCAAAATGGGAGAAAGCATTCCTTACTCCAGCTGGCTCTCCCATGTCACCCCAGGACCATCCAGATGCCCTCAGTGCCCTTCCCTTCTGGAGCTGCCACACTTCTCACCAGCCCTGCACACCTGGATCACGGGAGGTTCCCCTTCCTTCCCTGGGAGTAGGAGGGGAGTCACCTGAAGAACAGCTCAGGGCAGGGTTCTCAAGGCTGGGGCTCACCCAGCCTGGATTCTGGCACCTCTGAGCCATGGTAAAACCTGCAGCTGGAACACAAAAGAAAGGAAAACAGACCCAGAACACCTCGGGGCTGTTTCCATTGGCTCTGGATCCTGGGCATGGTGGGCCAGCAGCCTCTGGTTCCCAAAAGGTCCCTCCTTGGCAGGTGTTTGAAGAGGCACCTGCAACTGGCACCCGGATGGCACCGAAAGGAATGGGAAACAAACCTCCAAAAAACGTATTTCCCATTCTTTGGATCACAGCAGAAGGGTCTCCTGCTCCTTCCAGCACCTAAACTGGAGGCATTCACCAGCACAGGAAAAAATGCTGGCACACGGTTTGGGGAGACCCGTGTTCAAAGGAAACAAACTTCCCAAAAGAAAACGTCCCCAGTTGTACAGAGTTTTGCAAACCAGGCTCCCAGCAGCGTGGATCACCTGCTCCTGAAGGATGCTGAGCCCTGTGGATCCTTTGCTTCCACAGGTTTTTGTGTTTTTTGTAGCCCTCGGTTGTTGGTTTTCCACTGCAACTCTTAGTCCTTTTCCTAGGGGTGAGTCCCTGTGGGGAACACGGGGGTCACCTGAGGGTAGGGATGAAACAGAACATCAAAGGTGGAGTGTGACCTTGTGGGACCCTGTGATTCCTACTGCAAGAGGAAGAGGATGGTTGGGACCTTGTGGGACTCTGTGATTGCTGCTGCAAGAGGAAGAGGATGGCTGGAGTGTGACCTTGTGTGATTTTGTGGTTGCTGCTGCAAGAGGAAGAGGATGGTTGGGACCTTGTGGGACTCTGTGATTGCTGCTGCAAGAGGAAGAGGATGGTGAGCAATGTGAGATGCAGGTGCTCTCCATTCCGTGGCTCATCCAGGTGGGGCTGAGGGACGTGGCCCTTCCAGAACTCACATCTCAAAAACCCCCCTTGCTGTGGAGAGGCAGCATGAGCCTTCAGACACTCCCAAAAACTCCCCCAAAGTGAGTTTAAATATTGGGCAGGTCCACGAAGCGCCCTCACAAGGGGAAAATTTGCACCTAAGAAGACCTCTTAATAAAAGAGCTGCCACTCTCTGCTCAGCCCCCGAAAACCAGCCAGAGGTGGGCACAGAAACCCATCCTTACCTTGCCACGCAAACCCCTCTGCCTGCAAATCAAGAACAATCCCTGTTGGTTTCAGGTTAACATGGTCTCTCCTATTTATGGTGTTACTTTCTAATCCCATATGGACAGAAAGGATTCCTTTCCCACTCACGCTCAGGGAATAGGCATGCTAAGAGCTCTTAGATGTAATTTGTCATCTGTTTAAATCCCATACTCATCAATAGGAAAATTAAATTTAATTTCAAGTGTAAATATCTCTAAAGATAACCCCCAATTCAGCAGGGCGCCTAAGCAAGTGCCTCACCTTAGGCACGTGAGAGGTTCTAGGGATGTCAAGTGCTTTCCTGGACAGGGCTGTGATCCAGAGCAGATGTGCACCTGCACCATGGAATGAGAATCAAGCAAATACAGACATTTTAAAGCACCAGGGTACTAGAAACACGCTTGAATATTTTTGAGGTCCTGCAATTTTGCTCCTGTCTGCGAGTTTTTCAGTCAGGGGGAAAAAAAACCAACCCCAACCCTCCAACAAAACGAGGGAAATTAGCTACAGAAAGGCCACGTTTGCAAAGCACATGGTTCTCTCACTCTCCTGGGGAAAATTTTACACAGTCCTACTTTCAAAATAATGTTCAGGTTGCAAAATTGAGCAATCATAAAAGTCAGGAAATTTAAAAAAGTTAGTACGTGTCTTTCAATGTTAGCTCAGCAATAGCAAATATATGTAGTGTGAGAAGTTTATACTTGCAACCTCTGCGTTAAATTTAAACTTTAAAGTATTCTTGTTGACCATTAATAAGCAGCATAAACTATATTGGGTATTTAATGTCTGTAAGAGGCATCTTAATCGTAAGAATTTCCTGGCCTTGGAATTCGGACGAATTTGGTCCCGAAATAAAATGTCACTGCTGTGCTGGTGAGTGGTTTGGGCTCTTTTCTCATTTATGGGTGAAAGTCAGCACGGGGAGAGAAAGGGAATTCCACCTGTGTTCTAATCACGGCAGAGCAACTTTGGGATGCTTATGAAAAGCTGTGATTTATGGAGTTATGGCACTGCCTGACTCTTGTGGGGGTTTTTGGAGACGTAAAGAGACCGCAGCGCTTCCCCCTTGCTGGCAAGAGCTGGTTTGGTTAAACCTCCCCAAACAAACGTGCTCTACCTGAATTAATAACGCCGAGCTGCCCCACGGAATGTTTAAAATACAGAATGATATTTCCAGGCCAGATGTAGGACTTTCTCAAAGCCCTGTGCCGTGGTTTCACTTACCATGAAAGCCTAAATGCAGTGTGATGGCAGTGTTTAGATAAGACAGATGTAGAGCCCAGCTCGGGCTTGGTGTTGCAGGAACACTGATCCTTATAAATGAGCTGTACCGCGCTCTGGGATTTGCCTGGCTGAGCCTTTCAAACCCCAGGCTAGATTAAATCATCACAGCTGGGGAGAAAATATCAAGACTTAAATAACCGCTTTATGAGAGTTGTAAGAGCGTGAAAGGTTTAGGAAGCTAAATAATTATGGCACTCTCTGAGAGCCCCAGCAAAGATGAATGAGTCTGGGGCCGACAGGGTCGGTTCTGCTGATGCCGCCTTGAAAGACAAGTGAGACGTCAAAGATATGGGGAGAACTTCACACATGGCCAAGGGCACAGCTACTGAAGGTGGAAACGTGGCAGTGAGGAGTCCCACACATGCTCAGCTCCAGGGAAAAATGACACTTTGGCCTTGGGGCTTCCACCAATTTTGGTGTGACGTTTGGTGGCCCAGGTCTTGTGCAGGAGGCCAAGGACATCCTGAGCTCTGTCAGTCAGCTGGTCTGGGAATAAAATATGTCTCCCTTTGACGTATGCAAGTGGGAGCACCTAAAACCTCATGTCCAACCATGGAATCATAGAACGAGTTGGGTTTGGAAGGATCTTAAAGATCATCTTGTTTTTACACCCCACCGTGGGCAGGGACACCTTCCACCAGCCCAGGTTGCTCCAAGCCCCATCCAACCTGGCCTTGGACACTTCCAGGGATGGAGCATCCATGAGTGGGGCTTGCCAAACCTGGGCAGACATCAGGTGTGTGTGGGGACCCCCAAGGCAGCCCAGGTGCCACCAGTCCTTCCTGCTGCCCAGCTATTCAGGCTTGGTGCAGCACACACAGGTCTGCATAAATTCAGGAGGAATTTCTTCATGGAAAGGGTTGTCAAGCCTTGGAAGGGGCTTCCCAGGGAGGTGCTGGAGTTCCCATCCCTGGAGGTGTTCAAGAAACAGCTGGGCATGGCTCTGGTCTGGTTGACACGGTGGGAATAAGTCACAGGTTGGACTTGGAGGTCTTTTCCAACCTTAATGGCTCTGGGATTCTCTTTTATAGGATTTGCTGCTCAGAGACTGCCTGTAATTCAGTCTGGGAGCCTTCCCAGTGGAAACACGGGAACCAAAAAAGACAGACAAATAAAACAAGGGATGTGAGAGGACTGGGAATGTCCACAGAGCTGTGGGTGGCTGGGATAAAACCTCACTGGGCTGAAATGGGGGCAGAAGTGAGAGGAGAGGGCTGACCTGAGCCCGTGCACATGGAAATCATGGAGAGCCATCCTGCTGACTCCAGGCAGCTTAGCCTGAACCCAGCACATGGCCTTGCCCTTCCCCTTCCCCCTCCTCCCTCCGCTCGGTGCCTACCCAGATCTGATTTCAGGGCTTGCAGTGGTGCATATTTTCTCCCTTAGATCTTTCCACAGGGAGCTCCAGCCTCTCCATGTGGGAGCATTAACACCCCTGGGAGTGAGTCAGGAGGGGTCAGGAGGGGAGGGCTGGCTGTGCTGCCAGCCACAGCCTCTGGAAAGCCACGGGCAATCCTGGGATGGAGGGATAACCAAAGGGGCAGGTTCTGCTCCTGGCAACCCCCTGAATTTGCTGCCCCTCTTCAACCACAAAGCAATGGTCGAAATGCTTGGAAGAAGCTCCTGGGAGCACCTGCAGCACAGGATGGCAGCGAGCAGGAGCCATAAACAGGACGGTTTCATTGAGCCAGGGTGAGCATCACCATCCCCTTCTGGGGCATAAAGCACAGAGCACACAGAGCCTGGCAGCAAAACTGACATTAAATGGGGCTGAAAGCTGCTTTAAGCACTATTAAGTAGTGCAAATAGCGTGAGAGTGAGGGGCAGAAGGGGAAGAGGAGCAAGCCCAGGTGAGACACGCTTAATAAAGAAGGTATGGTCTCTCCCCACAGGTATTTGCAGAGCACACACATTAACGAGGGGGTTTGTTTAGGCTGATTCGAGGCAATGGCAGCAGGGGTGTGAGGGTTTGGCTCTCAGAGGGTATTTCTGAACTGTGAAGTGCAGCAGACTGTGCAGGAGCCCACCACAGGGAAGGTCAGGAGCTCCAGGACCAAGGCATTGGAAAACAGTGGCCCAAATCACCCAGAAATAATCCAGAGGGAAACTGGGCAAGCACAACAGAATAAAGCAGAAATAAAACAGAGGAACTCAGACACAACAGGCCACCAGCACACTGCACACTCGTGGCATGGGGGGCCAGAGCTCCAGAGCTCCCAGCAGTAAATGGGGTAAATCGGTGACCGTCCCCTGGGTGATGGAGCGTGGGACTTCTGACTTGGGGGCTGGAAGAGCTCCATCCTCTGCTGGCACTGCTGGGGAACAAACCCCCTGGTTTAGCTGTCAGTGCTTCCCTTGCCAGGAGGCAGCAGGCAGGAATCCCCCAGGGCACGGAGCCCCCCGTCAGCCGTGCGTCACTGGGGCCGCAGCCCGGGGTGCAGATGTTGCTGCCCCCCTTCCCTTCCCTGCCCTGCCCTCGCCATCCCAGGGCCTGATAAAAGCCCAGCCTACGCACACACTTCCCCTGCTTCCAGCAGATCATGTTCCACCACTGGATATGGTTGTTTCCAGCAGGAGACTTTCTGATGTTGGCTTGGCTGCTGTTATTCTGGAAGTAAAAAGGGACCCGGTGCACAAACAATTAAGCTTTTGGTTCCCATGTCTCCTCTTTTGGGTTTTTTTGGGGGCTTTTTTGGATCAATTTGTTTGCAGCTCAACCCTGTGCCTGAATACTGAGATAAATTCTTATCTTCTCTTTTCCCCTGTGCAGCAGCTGACAATAAAATGCCACATGAAGTTGAGAGCAATGGCTTTGTGTAAACTCACTGTAAAACATCAGTGTTTCAAACCCTGAGAATTCGCCCCCAGCTGGAATTATTTTGGGAAGAAAAGCCAAAATGAGCAGGGGTGTCACCCAGTGTTGAATGTTTGGGCAGTGGAACCACTGGCCTGATTTTCATAGCACTGAGTATCTCGTAGCACGTCACCTTGTCCCATTTGCCACCGAATTTCTTAATTGCTATGCTTGTCATGTTTGGGACCCCCTGGAAATGAAATCTGACATCTGTGATTTGCCCAGCAATCCCCGGGAGCTCTGGGAATAATTAATTTCCCTGATTATGACCCGTTACTTCAGACCAAACGAGGAGCGAGCCCTAAAGGGGGAAAAAAAGGGTTGTTTTATCATGTACATATTCCACAGGAGCTCAGAGTGTTTGTGTGTTTGCAGACAGACCCCAGACAGGCAGCATTTCTTCCAAAGCCACAGTCAACATGTGAGCAAAGAGCCCATTATTGGTGAGATGTTAAAGTGACTCCTTCAGTCTAGCAGTGTCCCACAGGCAAACAACCACCAGCTGAAGTGGAAGGATTGACTTCCTGAACAGAATTGAAGGTTTCTGGTGTGTGTTTGCTGCAAGACTCTTTTAAGACATGCACTAATAAAGGGCAGGATTAAGTAGCCCCATTGCCTGTAGAGTGCACTTCATAAATGTACCAGTCATCATATCCTTGTGGATGTCTTTTATCATTCAAAACTGATAACTTTGGCTAAATTCAGTCAAAAATGAGGTCGTGTGAGCTGCAAGAGCTTTTGTTCACACCCCAACCAAACATTTGTGTGCTTATATCCCTCTCTCTGAACACAGCAATCGTTTTATAACCAGGTGACTTTGTTCTTCCATTCTTTTTTTTGCATACCATGGACTTTATGGGAGGACACTGAGAGGCAGTCACAGGTGGGACAAATTATTTGAAGTTTCCCTGTTCTTTGAGTTTAAATCTGCCTATTGTGGAGCTGAGCATTTGAAGGCTCCTCAAGCTGAGTATCCAAAACACAAACTGCTTGAAATCCCTGGGATGGATTGGTCCAGTGGCCCTTGGAAGGTCTAGTCCAGATGAACAGTTTCAAGAATATCTACAAGGAAAAATATACACATATATAGAATTTTTGGTTAGTGCTCCTTCATCCCTTAGCCCTGTTGCCTATTCATGCCATGCCAACCATTTCGGGCTGCAAATCCTCATCCCTGAGAGCTGGAATCAGGCTGGGATGAGGCTGGGATGAGGTTGGGGTCCTCCCAGCTGCCCCTCTTGACCCCAAAAAGCAGGTAGCAGTTTTTGAGGGCAAATCATCCCAGTAGTGCCCTAAAATTCTCTCTGAAGGTACCTGCCTCAGGCCCTGGCTGTCTGTAGGACTGACGTGGCAAAACTCTAAAATTGGGGGAATAAAATTAAGTGGAATTGAAATGTGGACCTGACTCTGTCTCCTTTGTGGCCTTTCTGGTTTTTCCCAGGGCTTTTATGTAAATTCAGGGTGAAGATCAAACTTTCTGTTCCCTCCTCTAAGGAAAAGCCCAAAGGACACGCCACAAAAAGTGACATAATTCCCTGATGGAAAACAGTTTGCTGTCAACTCAAGGCTGTTTCTGAGAGAGAGAATTTTAAAGCCAGCAGGAACAAAGCCCTGAAAGGAAGGGCAGCACCCACCCCCCAAAAGCTGCCCTGGCACCCAGGAGGAGGATCCTGCCCATGAAGAAGGAAACAAGGAGGGGGTGCCAGGCTGGTGCCAACCCAGTGGAGCCACCCAGGGGAGGTTTTGGGGGCTCTGTGGATGCGAGAAGGGCTGGGGGCTCCTCCTGCACATCTGGCAGAGCAGCAGCTGTGGTGCCCTGATCCCTGTCAGCCAGGAGGACTCATTTCACACAGAGGGGGTGGGAGTAGGTGTAGGATCAGGGCTGGGGACAATGTGCCTTTCAAACTTTTATTGATTTCCTAAGCTCTCCTTTCAAGACATAAAGAGGGGGGACTAAAGAGAAGAATTTTGCTGTGAGCCAGGCGGGCCTGGGTCCCCCTCAGATCTTCCTTCCCTCGCCCACATATGAGGAGAGAGCTCTTCTTACCAGCCAAATGTGGGGGTTTTTCTTTCCCTAAAAACATTTGAGCAGGATTGAGCAAGGAGAGGGCCTGGGAAGTGGAAGCAGCTGAGCTCACAGTGTCACTGTGTGGACCCTCACTCACCTGCCAGGCAAGGCTGCTCCCTGAGCACACCTTAAAGCTCTGATCCAGCAGGCACTTACGTATTAATTAAGCAGGCTGTGTGAGGATAATCAAATAAAATTAATTAAAAAAAGTAAAATGAGTGTATTCTTAAAAGCCTGGCTCAGCTGAGGCTCCTTGGTCTGCAGGTGGTAGGGATGTCTGGAAAGGACATCCCATCACGTTTTGCCCTCCCAATGCAGAGGTTGAAATGGATTTCTGGAGGTTCTTTGGGGGGAAATTGGTGCACAGTTAGAAGGTGCTGAAGTTAAAACACAGATTGGTAAGGGGGGCACAGGGAAATACCCAAATCCCTGGGTTAAAACCCATTCTAGCCCAGGGGAGCAGAAGCACCACAGCCCTCCCGAGCCCTGGAGAAAGGGCTTGGAAAGAGCAGCCACCAAAGGATGGGAGTGATACAGGTGGGGGGAAACAGTAAAATGAGAACCAATGGAAGAGACAGCAGTAAAAACCTGCATCTGTTCTTTAATCCTGCCTAAATACCCCGATTAGTGACATCAGGCTCTGCTGTTGCTTTGGAGCTTACTCTGGAGCCGGCTCTCCCAGGGCTGCCCCAGCTGGGATAGAGCCCAGCCAAGGATTTCTCCCATCCATGGCTGCTCCTGCTCAGCACAGACCTCGGGCAAAGCCAGGCTTTGTGTGGAAAAGTTGCCTGTCCAGCCCCTGTGCTCGTAGGGATAAAGCTGGGGTGACATGGCAGAGAATGGAAACGCGAAAGTTTTGGTGTCTTGTCACAAATTGTCCCATCATTTTGCAGTCCCTGCGTGCTTAGATGGGCTCTGAAGGTCGTGGAGGTTGATGTGGACATGGCCTCTTTTTATCCCATTGTTTTTTATCCCAGACTGATGCCATCTTCACTTCCCCATAAAGGTTGGCTCTGGTTCACAGAATCATAGAATTATTAAGGCTGACAAAGCCCTGCCAGCCCAGGGAGCCCCCCCTGTGCCCGATGCCCACCTTGTCCCCCAGCCCAGAGCACTGAGTGCCA
>JAWWMP010000001.1:116435898-116448223 GCA_035047865.1 Dendrocincla tyrannina
CAGGTCCATCTTCCCAGTCCAAAGGAAAAGCCCATTTCAGTAGAGATGAGCTGAATTATCTGCTACATCTGATTTCAACTTCATTATGCTCCCTGGGAGCCAACTCCAACTCGGGTTTCACCTGAGTGCCTGTGGAAAAAGCCACCTACAGCTCCCTGTAGGTTAATCCCAGTATCCCAAAGGATGCAGCCCATTGCTCCTTTCCTACTCAACCCCAGCCTGAATTGGGTATTAACTACCTGCTGTGTTTGGCAGATCTCTGATTCCTAAAATAAATAACTGCATGAAGAGCCATAAACTCTATATTGGACTTTTTAATAAAAAAAATAATAATAATAATACTAAAAAAAAATCAAAGTAGTGTCAGGATTTGAGCAGCCTCACTGGCTTGCACAGCTGGTCCTGCTGTACTGTGTCCTCCAGCCAAGAGGAGCTGCAGTCCAACATTTCCTTCTTGAGTTCTCCCTCACCCAGAGCAAAGCCAAGGGAATTTTGGGCAGGACTCGCCTGCTCGAAATTATCAATGTGCTCTTATTAGAGCAGGTTGCATGTTTCATATTAAATGCTCATTCAAATAGCAATCCCACACAACGTTTGTCGAGATGAGAGTTGCTTTGGCCAAAAAGGAACGCATTTTTCTTCCAGTCTCCATCCAAACTCACCCCTCTGTATCACCCTGAGGGGCTGAGGACATTAATGAAGGGTCTGCTTCGACTTGGTCGAGCTCCTTCACTGGTGCCAGATCCTGTTCTCCTGTTTCATAGTTGCACCAGTGCAGAAATTGCCTGGTTCTCACCAGGGCCAAGCCTTTTACAGGTTCCAATGCAGCTCATAAAAGGAGAAAAAAAAAGAAGAAAAAAAAGGAAAGTAGCATTTTCTCCTCCTGCCTGTTAAAAACCTGCCTGTGTTTTGTGCTGAGAGCCACAGAGTGTCTCATAAAGGGGTTTGATTTCATACAAACCCAGGAGGGATTGGGCTGGAAGGGATTTTAAGGATCATCCATCCCACCCCTATCATGGGCTGGGACACCTTCCACCAGCCCAGGCTGCTCCAACCTGGCCTTGGACACTTCCAGGGATCCAGGGGCAGCCACAGCTTCTCTGGGAATTCCACCCCAGCCCTTCCCCATCCTCACAGAGAAGGATTCCTTCCTAAAATCCAACCTAAACCTCCTCTCATTCGATTTGAAGCCACTGCCCCTCGTCCTGTCACTGCAGGCCCTTGTGACAAGTCCCTCTCCCAGTCAAACCTTGAAGGAAAGGTGTCCTTTAAAAGGCAGAGAATTCCCCACCTTGTTCTCAATCACAAGTTGGTGATTCAGGTCGGTTAAAGGAAGTTAAAGATTAGCAATGTTGCCATCATGTGGCTGCTTCCAGCAAAGGCTCAGGCATGAGCCTGAATTTATTAATGCCCAGGAAGCAGAGTGCACATGGATTGTGCTGGGGAAAGTAAGAGACAATAATTCAAGTTGTTACTGCATAGAATATAATTAGCCCTTTGTCACAGTAATGATTTATACAGCAAGAATGGGCACAATAAATAAGGTTATGCTACCCCTTCCACCATGATTCTCCCCCTTGTGGATTTATAGGACATATTTTTAAAATTGATCCAAAATTATGTTATTCAAGCAGAAACCATGAGTTGAGAAGTGAAAATCACCTTTGAGAGCAGAAAGAAAGAAGGAATTAAAGAGGACAAGGAGTCAGTTTAATGCCCTGCACATTTGAAATGGCTTGTTAAATAACATTTTCATGTTCTAACCCCTGAATTAATTTATCTTATTATTGCTGTAATAATTTGTGACTTTCAGCAATTTTATTATGTTTTCTCTCTCCCTACTCCCATCCCTTTTTTCAGTATAACATCAAGTTCTTCTACACGGACAAAAACCACCCAAAGAAAGGAATTCCCACAGCCCCACTGCAGACAAGGTGGAAGCTGCTTTCTCAGTCAGCTGGAAAAATGAAATTCTTTGTATTCCAGCTACCAGAAGTGAGGTCAAACCCTGTCACCTGATAAGAAATCTCAGCTCCTGGCAGGAAATAATACAAACACGACTTGGACTTGCTGATTTTGTAGGAAAAGAAAGCGTGGGAACACTGGGAAACAGCCCTGGGTCACTGCAAACTTCCAGTGACAGGGTGGGCAGAGAAGCTGTGGCTGCCCCTGGATCCCTGGGAGTGTCCCAGGCCAGGCTGGAGCACCCTGGGCTGGTGGGAGGTGTCCCTGCCCATGGCAGGGGGTGGCTCTGGGTGGGCTTTGAGGTCCCTTCCAACCCAAACCACTCTGGGTTTCATTTGGAAAATTGCTTCCCTGCACTCCTTGCAGGGAATAGGAACCCATGAATGGTGTATTTCCTGCCATCCCAGGTATTGGCAAAGCATCCCCCCCTTTTCTTTGGTGCAAGGACAGGGGGTGGGCACAACCTGCAGTTGTTTCACACACCCTTTCCCACTGCAGAGGATCCACCAGTCCAAGGAATGGCCCCCAGCTCTGTCACTGCACTCTCTGCTCCCAGTTCCACAGGGAATCTCCCAAATCCTGCAGCAGGAGACTGGTTTGTGCTGTTCCTGCATAACCAAGCAACTGGTTTAGCTCATTGCTGGCTCCTGACTTTGCCTCCTTGTCACAATCCATCCCACAGCAGAGATGCAGCACTTTTATGGGCTCAAAATTGAGAATCCTGGAGCTCTCAGCCAACACCTTCTCTCTCCTCTCCCTGCCCAGTAAATCCATACCTTCTTTCCTGCCCTGTTCTTTATTTATAAAGTATATCCAGCTGGTGCAACCTCCCTGGTGCCAGGAAAAGGGAAAATAAAAACATCCACAGGCTCCTGCAGGGATTGAGCTCAACCTACCCCTTTAAACAAGTTGAATTCGACAGGCTGAGATGCCACAGAAAGCCACAGCCATTCCCACTCCAAGCTGGCCTGCTCCAATTCCCCTTAGCAAACAAAACTCTTCAGGATTCCTTATTTCAGCTTGGCTGAAATCAAAACAACAAAAAAAAAGCCTGCCCAGCTTATTTATTTACTTTTCCTGGTTAAAGGGGGGAAGTTTATGCAGGGACAAAACCTGACATTATTTATCATCACCATTTATCATCACTGTGCTTATCATGGGAGGGAAGAATCCACAGAGGGATGGCAGGGAAACAACAGCCTCCAAAATTAAACTTTCCTGGTCAAACTCTTGGCATTTTAAATGGGAAATGCAAAAGACTGAACAAGCAGTTTTCCATAATTGGAGCACAGAATAATGGAAGCCCAAAGAAATTCCAAACACAGAGGTTTGGGGCAGTTAAACACCCATCAGCCCTCACAGAAAACGATGGCAACAAGTTAAAAGACACAAACAGGTTCTTCTTCTTCCAAGAGCACCAGGATCAGGTTTTCAGTGCCTGGATGAGCCCCAGTTTATGACCAGTTTCCAGACAGAACCAAATCTGTGAACCTTTTTAATTATTCATGCCCTGAGAAGCCAAACCCTCTCGGGTTGCAGGGCCAGGAGGCCTCAGGGCAGTGGGTTTTTTTGGGATTTCCAGCTCAGGGAATAAGCAGTTGGATTCTCAGCAAATCTCCCTTGGCTCCAGGAAAACACTGGGCTGGCACAGAGGGGAATGGAAAGGCTGGGCTGCTCCCAGTTTGAACATTCCAGCTCTTGTGCTGGTGTTGGAGCACCTGCAGCCCTGGCACCGAGGGCAGGATGCCAGGCAGGTCACACAGAGATGATGGGACTGCAGGGAAGGGCTTCTCCTGGATGGCAGTGGGAGGAAGGAGGGCAGGAGATCCACCAGGCAGGGCAGAGCCCAAAGAAAAGCCATCAGAGTCCCCAAAATCCCAGAGCTGAGGAAGAAGAGAGCTGCTGGGTGGGGCTCTGGGTGCTCAGGGAGGAGGATGATGGGGACCAAATGTGGGGGTTTTGCTCCAGGGCATTTTGGCAGAGTGAGTGGTGCCAAGGGAGGGCTGAGAGATCTCCCAGGCAGGTCTGTTTGGGACCTGGAGAATCCCAGAACAAGTTTGGGTTGGAAGGGACATGAAAGATCATCTATTTCCAACCTTCTGCCATGGGCTGGGACACCTTCCAATAGCCCAGAGCATCATCAGCCTGGCCTTGGACACCTCCAGGGGCAGCCACAGCTTCTCTGGGAATTCTATGCCAGCCCCTGCCCACCCTCCCAGGGAAGGATTTCTTCCCAAAATCCCATCCAACCCTACTCTCTGCCAGCTTGAAGCCATTCCCCCTTGTCCTGTCACTCCAGGCCTTTGTAAAAGTCTGTTCACAACTTTTCTTCTTCACCAAGTGGAAAGAAGTCAAAAAAATCACTTTTAAGATAAAAATATATATATATAAAGATGGTGAGGAATGTCTTTAAGTACATGGAAGTTTGGAGTAGAGGGGAGTTGCTGCCTCGTTTGTCTTGTACTGGGTAACACTGTCACCTGCTGGCAGGACACTGCAAAACCAAAGTTTTGTGGCAAGAAAAGAGCCTGATTAGCCCAGAATTTAAAAACAAACCCGAGTAAAACCCAACCTGGAAAACAACATGGTCTTAGGTAAGAAGGATCACCACTGGTGATCCAAAACCCCAACGGTGCCAAACCCCCTCCCTACCCAACAACTGAGCTTCCCATCCACTTCTTTTGCCCAAATGGCAGTTTCTTCTCAAGTATCTCTCTAAATCCCAGCTCGAATGAATCAATACCTGTCACTTTTCCCCTCCCAGCCACCTCCATCCTCCTCCTTTTGAACAAGCAAGGAATAACTCCTGACAGGAGGGAGGGTTGGGCTCTTCTCCCAGGGAAGAAGGGACAAGGACAAGAAGGAACAGCCCCAAGTTGCACCAGGGGAGGTTTAGATGGGATATCAGGGAAAATTCCTTCCTGGAAAGGATGGTCAGGCATTGGAAGGGTTCAAAAAAACACGTGGATGTAGAACCTGAGGTTTAATGGTGAACATTAACATGGATGCACAGATGGACTTGAGGATCTTAAAGGTCTTTTCCACCCAAAATGATTCCAACAGTGACATTTGGGATTTCCACAGAACGACCCCCAGTGTTGGAGCTGCCACAGAAATATTTGTGGTGGCAGGAAGAGAGGGATGGTGTGGAAAGCAGGAAGGTTCCATATCACAAATCCTGGTATCATAGAACTCGTGATACCTTGTCAAAGAACTCCAGGCTGCCTCTTCCTCCTGGTCCTGCCAGAGCAGAAAACACACAAAGCAGTTACTTGGAAAGCCTGTTCTCCTCCACAACCAATTTTGGGGTTATTTCATGCTATTTACATGGTAACAAAGTTTGTATGGTTTATATAAAATAGAGTCTGTTTGGAATCCATAGCCAAGCATCAGATTTTGACAGAAAGGCAGGGCTTAAATAAATAATTACAAGATATATGAATATAGGCAGCTGGAGAGCAGAAAAATTGAAAATTTAAAATTTAATAGCACATAGGAGCAATGTCTGGCTCCTAAAAACTCACCATCCTTACACACCAGGAAGTCTTTCAGTCATGAACCCCCAGCCATCCAAAAACCTGCAAAATCTCTTTGGAACCCACCTAAAAAGGTGCAAAATTTGAACCCCCCCATGCAGTTACCTGTAAATCCTTGTGGAGCAAGGTCTTACCAGCCCAGGATTTGGATTTGAAGGTGGGATGTCCATGTGTTTTTGTGTAGGAGCAAGAGATCCTCAGGATTTGAATGACATTTAATTAGTAACTCAGCCATGGAGGAGACCTGCCACTGATTTATACTGTCACACTGGAGATGACCCTCCCCATCCCTCTTCAAAGAGCTGCTCAACAGAAATGCTGTTGAAGATGCTTTTTGGAAAGGTTGGCATTGAATGTGGCATTTCAGGTTTATCATTTTGCACCTCCCAGCAGAAAAAGGCTCTCAAGGGATGGATTAACTTTCCTGAGTGGATTTTAAAATGTAATTCCTAAGAAATCAAACACTGCCTTCCTAGAAGGAAGCTCCTAAAAACAGGATCAATTTACTTGGAGGGAATGGATGTTTGTACAAAAAATAAAGCAGAATTGGGACATAAAGGGGGTGAAAACAAACCTATCCTTAGTTTCCTACAACTCTTTGCTTGTTGTTGTTGAAATTTAATTGTGGGCTACATAATTCATTTCCCTGAAATACTGACACAGGTTGGTTGTTAATATTTCCACCCTGTCAAACTTTCAGGAGTCATTTCTGAAACTATTTCTGCTCCTCTGAAATATTATTCCCCTTTCTTAGAAACCATCAGAAAACAAACACTAATTAATTACACAGCCAAGTCCAGGGAAGAATTAAAAGTCAGAGAGGTTTAATAGGAATACATACACACACTGGTTTGTATTTTATTGGCTAAGGGAGTTAAGTTTGGGAGAAAAGGGAATATTTCTAATATATACACTCAAATCCTGCTGCCTCAGGAAAATCTCATGCCTGCATTTCATTTTAAAATACAGACACGAAGCAATTAAGAACTTTCTCCTGCTGATGAATTGGTTTCTTCCTTTTGCTTTCCTGTTTCAAACTTTCCCTTTGTGTTCCCACCCTCCCAGCCCTGACCTGGGTTGCTGCCTCCACTCCAAAGCTACTGGGGGGAGCATCATTTTACACTCTGCTGAACAAATAAACCAAGAGGCTGCAATGAGACAATTCCCTCTTTTTTAAGGTCACAAATCACATCCAACCTTATGAATGCATTCTCTTCTTTTTGCCAGACAGGTTACTGGAAGACATAATGCTCTGCAAACGTGAATTTAGGAACTCTTGATGGATGGCTTTTTAACACCCAGATTTCCCTGAGCATTTCTTGAAGTCAATCCCCAACTAGTTCTTCTTCTGCAAAACTACCTTTGTGCAACCTGTGTCTTCTACTGGCAGTTCCTTCTGCATCAAATATGCACCTGAAACATGAACTGGGAATTGAGGATTTCACACTCAGATGTGGCTGCATTGCCTTGGGACTGTGAAGAGCTCGCTGAAAGCTCAGCCTTTATTTGAGTCACAGCTGGTTTGATCCTCTGGTGTAGAAAGGGACATTTCCTCAGTTCTGGGACGTTTGGGGGCTGGGGCATTCTGGAGACTCTCATCACATGGCAGTGGCCTCTCTGAAACAAGCAGACAGGAGAATGGTTTAAGGTAAGAAAGTTCAGATTAATGAAGTAAATTGGTTTGCTGAATTCACAAACAATTCAACACTCACCAAAAAAAACAACCCTGTTTGAGTGTCCAGCATGGGAAATATGCTGGAAGTGTAAGATTCTTTAAAACCCACATGTAGGACTGGAGAACATGATTTCCAAGTGAATTTATTCTGCTTTTACTATATTATTTTATACCATAAAACCTGCAGTGACAGTCACAGAGGCAGCTGCACAAGAGCCACCTCACTGAGAACACATTTCATGCTGCCAAAAGCACCTTGCAAACACATCAAGACTGTGAAGAAGCTTCAGAATTTGCACCTAGGTTTAGGTTTTCTTATTAATTTATAACAGAAGGAACTGACTGGCAGAAGACTTGGCTGGATATTAAGGGCCACAAAAGCTTACCATGTTCCTGTTCTGAGGGAGGAGGTACAGGAGCTGTGTCTGTAGATGCAGGGGTGGGTGTATCTGGCTTCAAAGAAATCAAATTTATTCTCCTTTAAAAGAGCAAAAAAAAGAGGTTCAGTTGCTTGGTAGACAACATTTCCACAAGTATTTTATTTAAAGATTTAATTCCTCCAGAATCAGTTAATTGTAAAGGTAGTTTAGGTATATTTTACTGCACATTTTTAACTCTTGTTAAATGCTGAATGGAGCTTCACCCAGTGCCACCCCTGCCATGGGCAGGGACACCTCCCACCAGCCCAGGGTGCTCCAAGCCCTGTCCAACCTGCCCTGGGACACTCCCAGGGATCCAGGGGCAGCCACAGCTTCCCTGGGAATTCTATTCCTGTCCCTCTCCACCCTCACAGGGAGGAATTCCTTCCCAACAGCCCATCTAACCCTGGCCCTCCTTCAGCTTAAGGCCATTCCCCTTGTCCCATCACTGACCTTGTCATAAGTCCCTGTTCAAATACAGTATCATTAAATATAGCTCCCCCCTCCCTTAAAAATAAGAGATGAATTAGCTCCAGCTTTCATCCAACCCTCCAGGCAAAAGTCACTCTCCACCACCTACAACCCTTGGACTTGTTAGTTACAGGTCAAATGAAACTGGTGTGTAGAAAGTCATCATCTCCAAGATTTTTCTATCTGGTTGTTGATGGAATTCACCACCCTGCCTTCTCATTCACCAATCCCTCCCCAGCCACCTACTCATGACAACATTCCTATGAAAAGCCATAATAACTCTCCTTTAATTCTTAAAGAGCCTTGTTTTGCTGCCAAGGTCTGGATCTCTGATTTCATGGCTGCTGCACAGGATCTCATGCTGCAAGTTGTTTGATAATCACAGGATCATAAAATCACAGGATCATAAAAACATAGAATGGTTTGGGTGGGAAGGGACTTAAAGATGACCCAGTTCCAACCTCCCTGCCACGGGCAGGGACACCTTTCACTAGTCCAAGTTACTCAGAGCCCTGAGACAATCAATACCTGCAATAAGAACTAGATCTTCATCTTAGAAAGTAACTTTAATCACTGCATTAAATGCCACAACCACAACTGTGCCCACTGAGGGCCAGTTAACACTTGCACTCCACTTCTTGAAGTATTTTTTGGCTGAAGTGTCTTTAAGTAGTTCTTGTCAGCTGAAGCTTTCAGGTACCATTTCAGCACAGAAAATGGGACCTGGAGACAGAATCACAGACCATTCCAAGTTGAAAGGGAGCCACATGGATCAAAATCCAGCTCCTGGCCCAAGACAGACACCTATTGCTGCCAAATGGCCACGGTGCAAGAGCTCCTGCCTCCCATTTCAGGCACAAATCTAAAAGCTGCCCCCTCAGGGCTCAGGAGACATTCTGACCCAAAATTAGAACAAAGACAGCTCCTACCAAGACCCAGGGCTGGGAATTGCTGCCTAAACCCCAACCTTAAAGTGCAGCACAAGCACAGCTTGTCTTGGACTTCACCTTTAGGACTGGAAAGGGCCACATCAATCTCACCTTGGAGTCTTGAAGCAGCTCTGTAAAGTGTTGAGGGGGATCCTCCTGGGCTGGCTTGCCTTGGTGCCCTGGCTGGCTGCCTGGCTGCTCCTCCTCTCCTCTGAGCATGAGGCTGGCACACTTTTTATGCCAAGAGGTGTGGAGGGCAAGTCCTTCCCTGCAGTGCTGGGTGTTTGGGGCTGCAGGGGGGGAGTGCTGGGATCACTGGCCCTGCTGGGGGGAGTCCCCTCTGGCAGCCTGGGGCTTGGGGACATCACTTTGTGGAACTGGCTCTTCTTCACCTTCTTCTCTGCTGCTCCAGGGGTCCTGACACTGATCTGTGGCTTCTCCTTCAGTGGAGTTCCCAGCTCATCCTTCTCAAAGGTGACAAAGGAGCAGTAGCCATCCGTGGAAGAGATGGCAAGGAAGGATCCATCACTGGACCTGTTTGGGATTTGGTTTTTTTCATTAAGTTTTCCTTCAGCCTTCACCCCCCCCACTCTTCTAACACATGCTATCCCTTTTTCTCCCCCTTTTCCCAAGGTCACATGGACATTCAAGCCTTTGGCAGCAGACAGGGCTATCCTGACTGGGTGCAATTTTCAGCTCCAGTTCTGATTTCCCACATTACACTGAACGTGGGGAGTCAGACAAAATTAAAATTACTTTGCCCCACACAGGAAGACCCACTGGGGAGGATTAAGGTGCAGATAAAGCAGATTTTGACCAGAACACACAAAGCTGAACTCAGGTGACTCCCAAAACCTCCAAACAGCTTCATTATTCCCAGTTACAGTGCCTGAACAATGAGGACTTTTCCTGAGCATCTAACATGGTTGTTTCCATTGAAGTTGCCATCTGTTTGATCCCAGGGAAGTTGCACCTTGTTTCCCAATTGTACAGGAACCAGAATTCTCCAGCTTACAGGGCAAAAAAGGGGTGGGCTGCTGCTCAGACACTGCTGACAGTGACCACACACGTGTCACAAATGAAACAGAAACCAAAGCAAGACACAAATGCTGCCCAGGACTTGGCCACGTTGAAAAGGACAATTTCCCCCACCCCAACAAACATAAAGAATGTAACAGTGACTTACCAGGAAATGTCACTGAGGGTGTGGTAGTGGATGTTAGAAACATAACCAAAGGGGAAGGACTGCTCAGTGTCATAGAACAGCACAGAGTCCTCTGAAGCCACAGCAAACACCAGTCGATAGGGCAGGTTGAACAGAGCAGGGGGGGATTTCTCACTGATTTCAGCTGGAAAGCAAAGAGAGGAACACACTGAGAAGTTCCTCTTGCATGTACTGCAAGGGAGTGACTGCAGATATAATAAAGATTACAGTATTAATCAGCTAAACACTGAGAAGACACACCTGTATAACATGTATAATTTAATATCAAGTCCTAACATTTCTGGTGCCTGAAGTTTGTCCTTTATTGTCTTAATTGAAGAGAAACTGGCAGGAGCTTTTCCCCTCTGGATTGTTATTATTTTGTAATATACTTTCCAGTTGAATTTTTTCAGTGTATTTATATAAACTCCAGAATTCAAGTCCCCCTTTAGAGGAGCTACAGGAACCAACTGCAGACACTCATCTCCTTCCTCTGCAAATCACCATTACAAGGGATCTAAAGATGATGATGAAAACACAACAGGTCATCTCTAACCCCTCTAAGGAATCCTGAAAATTGACCCTCTGAAGGAAGGAGCAAAGCTCTGCCTTTTCACCAGGGTAACACTGGTCTTGTTAAAACATAATCACTCCTGGCCCCACTGGGCTCACTGTAAAGCTGAACTTCAGTCCCCAGGTAAGTTCTTGGGCAACTTCACCCAGCCCTTTCCCCACCTCAGAATTGCTGTTCTGGCCAGGAACACCCAGCACTGCTTTAGGTTTGGCTTCCTTGAACAAACACCAATGGTTGTTGCAAACTACCCCAGCTCTCTGGTGCTTCTCTGATGTGGCTGGGATGAGACTGAGAGAAAACATTGCACTGCATTGCTCCTTTGGTGCTAAACCAACTCATTTATTTTGAACACAGAATGGTTAATAGTTCAAGACAAATATCAAACAGTGTTTCTGTAGCTTGAGAGGCCAAGTAACCACATTTATCCACCATATCAAAAGCTCCTCACAAGGCACTTAAGGTGAACTGAGGGTCTCAGAAGCAGGAAACAGCTTTTTAAGATGTGGTACAACACTATCTTCATGGAATGTTGAAAGGCTTGGGGGCACAGCAAACAGCCACAGTGGCCTTTTCACATTCTTGCTGTAAATTCACCCTCCCTGAAGGGCTCACAGTACCTTTATTAAATGCTCCTCTCAACTCAAAGTAGACTGGGCAGCAGCGAACAGCCAGAGTTCCCTTCCCAGGACATGGCAGGTGACCCACAGGCCTTGCAGGAAACAAGCAGGATTTCAGGAAAACACAGTTCCACTATTTTTTTATTATTATTTTTACTAAAAACATGCTTTTATCTTATGAAACCCTACCTTTTCAGGTTGTTTCTGGAGAAAACATACGTGGTGTTTGTAACGTTTTCCCCGGATTCAACACAGCCAGCTGCAAAAATAAAGGTTTTTTACACCATTACTCAGCCCCTCAGCACACATTTGGTCCTGAGCTCACATCTGATATGTCCATAAACATTTGACTTCTCAGGAATCAGCCTTGTCACTTGGCTAAGGGCTGTGCAACCCGAATACAACTTGAAAAGGCATCCTAAATATTTATTTAGTGCTGGTTTTGTTTCCCTTCTGTAATTTCCCCCCTCAAAAGCTTCTTTTGGGTGTTGCCAGACACCTCTAAAAGCAGGGATTACACAGGCACACTGATCCCCTCCCTGCAGAAGGACACAAACCACGAGGGATCAATCAGAAGAAACCCCTCATTATCCTTTGTTCCTATTTTAACAGAGTCCTGGTGTTGCAATTTTATATATTTCAGGTGAGAAAAGTGCCAAGTGTCATTTTTATCACAGAAGGAAGTTGATGTTATGGAGTGTTAATGGGAAACTCTTGTGGAGTCTCTGTTTTCTTCACTAGGGAAAATGAGGACTGGCATTATTAGGGAAAATCAGCATCCCTGAGCAGTCTGAAAGCAATATTGAGGCATCCTTCAAACTAGAACATATTAGAGAGGTTGAGGGAGTGTAAGGAAGCTGAAATCAGATGTAGCAGATAATTCAGCTCATCTCTACTGAAATGGGCTTTTCCTTTGGACTGGGAAGATGGACCTG
>JAWWMP010000001.1:116461594-116478447 GCA_035047865.1 Dendrocincla tyrannina
CCTCTTCTCCACACAAACACCCCCAGCCCCCTCAGCTGCTCCTCACAGGACGTGTTCTCCAGCCCCTTCCCCAGCTCTGTTGCCCTTTTCTGGACACCCTCCAGCCCCTCAATGTCCTTTTTGAGTGAGTGGCCCAGAACTGGACGCAGGACTCGAGGTACAAAGGCACCACTCCTGGCCTTGCTGTCGATCCCCACTTTGCCCTGTCACTCCATGCTGGTTGTTCTTAATCCCTCTGACTCCCCAGGGGCTGCAGGTGCTCCCAGGCAGGTTTGTGCCACTAGTGACCAGGCTGGGGTTGTGCTTGTCCTACCTAGGGGCATAACAACTGCCTTTTTCCAGGCATCAGGAATGTCACCTGCCACAACCTTTTGGAGAGACTGCAAGACCAGCTCCTTCTGATGTGTGTGCTATTTCTGTGTCTCCTTTTGTGTGGCTGCTATTTCTATTTACCAAGGGGTGCCAGCTCTCTGTTTGTAAGTTTAAACCCTCATTTAGTTCTAAGATACACTCTGGACACCACTCAGTTTTACAGGGCTGGGCCTGCAGCAAGGAGTTCTTACAGGAAAGTTAGGTTCAAACCCAGTCACTCTTTTCAGTCCAGTACTGTTGATTCAAGAATGAAAAATCAACTCTACAAGTGAAGTCCATTACACAGCATGAGCTAATGATCACTCTCTTCCCTGCCTCCTTTTCTCATCCTTGGCCTGCAAGTTGTGTCTAGAAATTACAGCACGTTTTTGATATCTTAACAAGTATCAGTATGGCATTTCTATTGTGCAATGGCCAGCCCTGCTCACACAGATACACAAATCAGAAGTTACACAAACCACCTGATAAAAAAAAACATTACCGAGTTTGGAGTCACACGAGGCAGCAAAAAGGAATTCCAAGCATCACATTTTATTATACAATTATCAAACATAACCTTCACGAAAGTGTTTCAGATACAATCAAACAGCCAAAAATCTTGCCTGAAATATCATCTAGAAAGAACAAAACTGATACCTTTCTCCATCAGAAAAATTTACAGTCTCTTCTACATTACTGGTGGTAGAATCATTTGCATGTGCTACTGCTTGTGGAATTGAAGCTTTTAACTGGGCGAGCTCTGCCTTGAGTTCTTCACACTGACAGGCCATTTGATTTTTCTCCACTTCCAGCAGTTCAATCTGGCAATAAAGACAAAAACCCAAGTTACAGAAGCCATGCAACACCTCGTGTATTAGAACTGCTATGAAACAGGCAGCAAACCCCAGAGCTGACTGAGCAGTGGCTGGAAGGGGTCAGTGGTGGAACAACGTACCTCACTTTTGTATCTGTCCCTCTCGATGGTGCACTTGTCCAGCTGCCTGAACACATCGTCCAGCTGCACGGCCATCTCCTCCACCTCGCTCCTGCTCTCCCCATCAGCACATTTGCTGCACTCAGTTTTTAAGTTCTGCAGGGTATTGCACTGCTCCTTGAGCTTTGCTATTTCTCCCAAGGCCTGCTCATAGAGGGCAGTCACTTCTGCCAAGCTTCTCTCGGTACCACTTTGCTCCTCGCACAAGGAAACCGTCTCCGTTGACTGATGGCACATTTCCTTTTTTACATACTTATTATTCAGCTCCAAAATCCTCTCTTCCAGTGTTTCCACCTGTTTGGTTAATGCCTGGCATTTGTTTTGGTACATCTCCTTCTCTCTGTGCAACAACTGCAGCTGGTTTTTCAGTTCATTTTCAGTCTCTGCAGCTGCCTCGGGAACACCATTAACACTGTGCCGTGGGGTTTCCACCCCAGCCCCAGGAACCTGAACTGGGATTTCATCTTCCACCTCCTCCTTTTTAACCACCAGGCCTGGATGCTCTGTCTGTGTTGCCGAGCTCAGCTGTTCACATTTGGATTCTGAGGTAGCTGCACTGCAAAGCTCTGCGGCCTCACAGTTTTCTTTCTGCTTCTCCTCCTGATCCAGATTGATACATTCGGTTTTGATGACGGGAACGTCAGGATCCACAGAAGGCTTTGGAGTACTGCTCTCCTCTAAGATAATGACATCTTCATCATCATCATCAGCATCATCGTGGTGGTTGAATGCTCTGTCATTCAGTCGAGGTGTCTTCACAGCCACGGGTGTCGCACAACTCGGCGTCTTCCGTTTGAGGCTGAGAAGGGCAATGTTAAACTGAGCACTGGACTGCACAAAGACTTGTTTCAAAGCATGTTTAGTGTTTCTCTAAGCACTCCCAACAACTCCCACTCCACAGCTAGGGAGGGGTGTCCCCCTGCAGGGGATCTGAAGGTGTGGAGCTGGAGTAAATCCCTGTTCTGTAGGAACAGGTGGCTGACATGCACACCCGGAGTTACCACCTGCACACACTGCTTTGAAACTGGATTTCCAGGAACATCCCACACTCCCATTCCTCAACCAGCAGAGCTTAAGGAAAACATACTGGGGAGTGTTATTAATCTTAGAAAGAAATAGGAATCTGCTCTGCACAGGTGCACCAACCTGTTATCAGGGTCTGGTTGAGGTGAAGATATTGTTTTTATTAAAACAGGCAGAGATCTTCTGACAGAAGCATCTGATGATTTTGGGAAAAGTAACCTTGGAACAGCTTCCTTTCCAGTCAGAGCTGAGAATGTTTTGAAGTCTTTACTTGAAGAAACAGATGTTTTTAAAAATATTTCATTACTGATCTATAAGATAACATAAGTTAAGAATGAAAATAAACAGATATTAGTAGATTCTTCAGAAGAGATTTAAGTTCTCCTAAGTCTACACTCACACCTGCAATTCTGACTGACATTTACGTACACAAGGATCTCCCTGGACCCAGGCTCAGCCTAACCAGACTCCACACTGCAAATCCCAGTTTTCCCATTTTAAAATCCTGTGCAGAATCCCAGGCAAGAGCTTTCCCCAAGTTGTATCTCTGCCCACAAAGTATGGGACAGACATCCCTGCTAAAGCTGCTCACAATTAACTCTGTTTGCCCAAAATGAACAGTACTTTACTTTTAGAAATTATCTTTGTACTTGGGGAGGTTTAATGGCAGGAAAAATAATAAAATGAGGTTAAAACAACATGTGTGACATCTCTTTCTCTAGAAATGAAGAGATCTTAGGTCAGAATTTGACTCTGAATGCAACTTAAACTGAATCACACTCAGAAAATTTGATTCTGGGTTACAATCCACACCTTCTCATCACTTAACCAAGTTGATTTGCATCTGCATTTGATTTGAATTTGAGTTCCTCTGGCACAAGTGTAGCTGCTACACCTCAGTCCAGCCCCTGCTCCACTTTTAAGGGCCTCTTTACTTTCACAGCCCCATCACATCTCTCCACAGAAAATCCCCTTCAATAATTAGGTGCCATTTCACAAAACCAGCTATGAGTGCCTGACATCTTTTCTACCCTATTTGTTGAGAGGCCTTTTCCCTCTCAAGCCCCTTCCCAAGTGCAGCACAGGAAGCAGTGGTGGATTTTCCATCATGGCACAGCAGAGATGGGGGATTTGGGGTTTACTTGTGAGCAAAACCTGAACAGCAAAGCAGGATGGTAAAGCAGACACTTCTGCCCAGGGCAGTTTCCAGTCAGCTTCAGGAGTTACCTGTGGGCTGTACTCCACCCTCTTCTTCAGCTTTTCCCTGTCTCTGCACAACAACAAGGGAAAAAACCAGAAATTAAGAGCTTGGATTCAAACTGTTCACTCATTATAAATTCAAAACAACCCCTGAATTTAAAAGCAAACACAATACTCGTTAGCTCAGCCAGATACAACACAGCTCTAATTAAAGTTCTGTTTACTGAATTAAATTCTTCTGCTCTTATAGCTTAAAGTTGGCTTAACTTCAAACGAGTTTCCCCTCAGATAAAGGTTTATTTTTAAAAAATTGAAAAAAACCCCAACAAACCAAACTCCCAATTCTAGAATATAAACCAGCATCAAAACTACCCAAATCAGGTTTTTTTCCACACACCTTGCCAAGAATCTTCTTATTTTTGAATAAATAAATTGAGATATTCAGCTGCTTCAGCGTGGACCTTGAAAGTGACAGTTACACTGCCAAGGTCTCCTACCAGCCCTCACAGTTTGCTTCTGTAACATCCCAAACTGTTCCCACACTAATTCCTATGGAAATACATCCCTCAGAGCTGAACTGGAAGCCCCCTGAGCAGTTTCTGGTGTAACAAAGCCCCCAGAACTCACTTTTTCTTGTAAGTTTTCTCATAGGTCGGATGTATCAAATCGTCATCCTCCGGTTCCTCCGGCACGTTGCAATTCCTGAGTGAAGGAAGGGGAGAGAGAAAACCCCCCACCACAAAGAGCTTAACATCCCCAGTGGCAAAGCAGGACCCAAGGGCAGGGGGTGGGTGTTCCCTGGGAGGTGGCATTACCTGAACTGGGGGTCAGGGTTCAGGGAGCAGTACCACTTCTCTGGCAAGTGCTCGATTCCGTCCGGGAGCTTCCGCCACTTGAGGCAGGCGTCACACTGCACCCACGTCTGGTCTGGCTGCTTCCTGGCAGGGAAAGGACAGCACACCTGGCACATGGGAGCCTCACTCTCAGCACTGAGAGTGTGAAACAGCAACCACAGCACGGGAAGGCCTTTGCTGTCGCAGGGGTTGGTACTCACTGGATCTCCTCAACTGGCAGGGCCAAGGGATATTCCTCGTTCTTCTTCCTTTTCATTTCGTTCCAGTAATCGTTGAGCTTCTCCCCTAGTGCTGCTATGGTGAGTCTAAAAGGAAAAGATTTTAAAAGGCCACCTTAAATAATCCAGTTCTAGCACAGAAAGAACCCTTATAAACTCCAGTAAGTGTATGAACACTAATATTTCTACTTGCACAACAGTGCAAAATAAATAAAGTTTTCTAAAAGCTTTCTCTTTTTTCCTTCCTTTTTTTTTAGAAAGCTTTCTGAAAGCCTTTTGCATTTAGAAAGCTGTAGAAATGAGGAACATTTGTCAGTAGTGAAATGACTGGAAACAAAGACTGAAATCAAGAGCGTTCAGTTCCGAAATGCTGCCCATGCACAGCACAAACCCTGAAGGGGCCTCACCAGTTCAACCTCCATCAGAGAAGCAACCAAAGCACAAACCCACCTGCCCCCCCAGCACCTGCCCCTGGGTTTGGCTGTTTCTGCAGCTCCACTGACTGCAAGTTCATGACCACTCTAAGCTTTGCTACGAGGAGACTGCAAAGATGGGATCACTTCAATGCAAAGTCTGCACGCTGCTCAAAGGGACAGGCCAGTCTGAAGCAGATTAATTTTTAGCTGGGTTTGTTCTCCTGCTCAGGGCTCTTGGTGCAGCTCGGTGACCACCAGAGCTGGCACACACAGGAGGGAGAGGAGGGGAGGAGTGACAAGCCCTAGGGGTGAGGAGGAGGTCAAGGCTGCCCCTTGTCAGTGTGTGGAATTCACCCGAGAGGAACAAAGTGCTGAGGAAACAAGTCAGTCCCTCCCTGCCTGGCTTATTTCAACACCTGCACCACCCCAGGCCTTGGACTAACAGAGGTGTTTGTGCATGAACTAGTCTGACCCAGAGGGGTTTGATCCAGATCAACTCTGAACCCAAGTCATGGATTTCTGTGCCAGAAAAGGAAGCACCAGAAGGGCAAAAAGGAGCAGCGATGCACAGATGGGATCACATCCCTCTTCTGGAGAGGGAAGAGGTGCAGTCACCTTACAGGGATCAGGAAATCACAGCATCAGGTCCATGTTTCTGTTCTGGGCTGGAAAATTACCTTTGGAAAGCCTGGAGCACTCCTGGCAGGGAAACCTTTGTAAAAACCCTTTCAAGTGTGGTATCACCATGCCCATGTGACAAGTGTGGGGGAAAGTGGCTGGGGGTGAAATGGGAGCAAACTGGGAAGTTACAGTCACATTGAAACAGAAATGAGAACAGTACTGAAGGTACATGTGCAGTTGCTCCTTCCTGGATGGAACGTGGTTGGTATGCAGGGAATGTATTCCACGGTGATTCCCCACACAACACAGCACATAACTCTAGATTTTATGGATTATATATTGAAGAGCAAAGTGAGACTTTTACACCAGTTAGTAACAAAAATATAGGTGACTGAGTCACTCAAGCCTCACTTCAATGCAAAGAGAGTGTAAAAGTGAGTTAAGGATGGGGAAAAGTTTGGAAAGACTCCACAGTAATTTCTGGGATCTGCTGACAGACTGAACGTGCCCTCTCCCAAAGGGACACCCACTGGATAAGAACCCAATTCTGTGTGTGCTGACTGATTCTTTCCAGCTTTAGTTTGCAAGTCAATCTCCTAAATTTCTAAATCCACAGGAAAAGCCACTGTTGGGGCCCATGGGAAGAAAGTGTCTCCTCCTTTATGGGCACGTGGGCAAATCAGCCACAAAGAGGAACAGAGACAAACCTGAGTGATGGAGCAATAGGAAGCAGCCTGGTCAGTCACATTAACTGGCATGGATATGGGGAGTGGGAAAAATGCTCATTTTTTCATTGGGAAGATAAGAAAAAGGAAGGAGACAAACACCTTGGAGAGGGTCATCAAACCTCACCAAATAGGGTTAACAAAGCCAGGAACCAGAACCAAACCTGGTCAGTCACATTAATTGACTAATTATCAAGAACTGCTGGAAAACCAGGATCTTGCAACTGCTAAGGATGCAAATGTGAGAGTCTGGGATGTCAGGAGAGGGTCAGTGGAACTCTGCTAACATCTGCAGGGGGAAGGAGGAGCAGGGAGGAACAAGGAGGGGCTACACAAGGAAAAGGCACAGAAGGAGCTGGTTGCACCTAAACCAGGGTTGGGCAGTAATCAAAAGCTTTCACTCTTCCTATTTAGAGAAGAAAAAGACTTTATCAAGTATTTCAGAATGAACAACACTATTGGATAGGAAATCTAGATAAAAATACCTGTATTCATTTGTGTAGTCAAAATCCTGCTTGTTGTGAGTTGGTTTTAGGAAGTTGCATTCAATAATCCCAACCACACCGACCCCCATGTTGTTTGCCTGCAAGAAACCAAGGCCTGTCAGGAAAACCAACACACACCCCAGGCCAATATTGCAAGAGTTTCTCAGAGCTAATTATTAACTACAGCCACACCAGGGAAAAAGAATTTTCTGGTTTATGGCTCCTCTCCAAAGAGGATTTTACTATGAACCCCCAAAATCAAGTGCATACAATTTAATATCACTTTGAACTGCTGCACACACCAAAAAAGGTGGTTTTGTCAAGGATACATCAACACCCTCCTTTCCATCTGTATCCTTTTTTAAAATCAGTGTTCAAGTGGCAATTATTTCTTAAGATGTTAAAATATTTTGGAGCCTTAATCTCTTACCTTTAACTGGCAGCCAACTCTTTCATAAGCTTTGATGAGTCTGTTTTTATGGTACATCATTATGCCATAATGATCTTTGTTTCTGCAGTTAAATCCAAAAGTAATTCTTACAGTTCTAGCCTTTTTCCACGCATTAAGGAAAAATTTGGTTAATCTCATGAAAAATAAAAAATAGAGTTATTCTGAGTACTCACTCTAAATTGGGTCCTGCAACTTTCTTATGTTAATTCTCTAGTGTGTCTTTACAATTAAAAAAAAAACCAACAAAAAACCCAAACAAACACCAAAAACCCCCCAAACAAAAATAGCCCAATGTGAATGTCAGCAAAGGATACATTCAGAAATTTGGGCCTATATATGTCACGCTCAATGAAGGCCAAGCTTTTGGAAACCAGCTGTGTCTTCACTTTCTGTCCTCTCAGGATGATCTGCATAGTTGGCTTCAGGTACAAAATGCTGCAGTAAGCCTACAAAACATATATTATATTAAAACAAAAAACATAAACCCTCCAGTTGCCAAAAATAAAGCCAATTTTAAAAAATCTAATACATACCCGGAGTGAATAGTCGCTTTCTGGAACAATCTGGTCCAGTCTCTCTTGTTTTTTATATCCTCTTTTGCCTGTTTCATCCAAGTCTTCTGGAATTCTGATGTCATATCTGTCCTTGTCAAAATCAAACTCTGGTTTTTCATTTTTATCTCTAAGAAATAAGATTTGACAAATACATTAATTATAGGGGGGGAAAGCTAATGCAAGGTGAGATGTTTTGGTGGGTATCCCAAAGATGGAAAAAGGGGAATTCCTTGGATCCACAGTGGTTTTCCTCCCAGATTTCCTACCAGTCACAAAGTTCAGCAGTTCTTTTCTGGTAGCCAAGGAATACAAGTGAAGTGACCAATTTTAACTTGAGTGAACTGCCACTGCTACAACTGTTTAAAAATAAACAAAAGCAGCAACATGCAAGTCAGGCCCAGAAAATGCTGGAAATAATCCCACAGAGGCAAGTAGATAAGTAAAATAAATACACACAACTATTTTACTCCCTTGGATTACTATTTGTTTAATGATAAACAATCAAGAAGTTTAGAAAGGTCTAGATCCCTCCAGAAGGACACTGCTGGCCCTGAACTTTAAAATCCAGCATTATTTGCCTGTACATTCAAGCATTTTGTGTTTGAATTTCTGCATTCATAATGTCAGAACTCTGAAAGAAGAGATTTATCATTTAACTACTTCAGCTTTCCTTCTGGCAAAAGCAACAGTATCATGCCAGCTGGAGTCCAGTTTCCCAGTTAAATTCCCCACAGCCTTTTCCAGTTATTCCACACAAAAAACCCCAAACCTCTGTATGTTTGCACCCACTGAAAGAAAATACAAACTGAATGAGCTGTAAGAGACTGGGCTTCATCTTACTTCCTAAGATTCCAAATGATAATCCTGGTTCCTTTTTTCCCTATGATGGCATCAAGCTCTGCCAGCAGTTTCTCCTCAGTAGAAAACAGGGAATGTGTCAGGATGGCCTTGAGGCTGTTCCTGGATTCTGCTGGGTCACTGATCTGTCGTGAGCGTTGTGTCAAGGAGAGTGACTGGCAATGAAGTCAAGCTTTCAGACCATGAGGAAACTTCTGCCCTCACTTCCCAGGTTCTCACTGCACATCCCAGAGCTCCTATTTAAAGGCTTTAACAAATCACAGCCATCCTTGCACCCCCAATCCACAGGACCAACCAAGGAGACCCCCACTGGTGATATCACCCCCCAAGTCCTGCCCGCGCCCACGGCGACCGCTGGAAGGATATGTTGGTTGGTGAAGGTCACGATGGGCACCATGACATGCTCTGCCTTGGTGACCTCCAGGAAGGTCTGGGACAGGAGCCCCACGCTCATGGTGTCCCCGTTCTTGGTGAAGACGATGGCGTCCTTGCCCAGGCGCATGGAGCCCGACTTGAAGCCGTTGCCGTAGAGTCCCACCGGTACGCGCCCGTTCATCACCGACTTCTCGCTGAAGCCAAAGCTGCAGGGCAGCAGGACAGGGACAGAGTGAAAAAAAACCCATCAAACAGGAGATGGACACACAGGGCTTGCCAAGTTAAGCTTAACACAGTGAGTTTCTCTCTTGTTTTGGGGATCAGGGACTCCTGTACAATTAAAGCACGTACAGTAAGAGAATCCTGGAAGTCACACGTAAAACCATAGCAGAAAGTCAGGGAAATCCATTTCCATCTCCTCAGTATCATCTGCCTGGAGTCAGGTGTAAGCATTCTTATTGGATTTGGAGAGTTATCCTGTGGCTTCACACTAAGAACTAAGAAAAATCCCTAAACCTCCTTTTTTCCCTCCCCTCTATTTGCTATAAAATGTTTCATCTACAAGTTTCTCATTAGTAACTACACATTACACTTGAAATAAAACAGGTAACTGCATATGGAACACAGAACTCAGCTGTTAATGATGGCATCAAACAGAAGAATAACTGTTTGAATCCAAGTTTGCTCACGTTTAAATGTGCAGGCAGAACAATCTTTTATACTAAGGAAGAAATTGGACAGAAACCTCTTTGCCAACTGCAGAAATAAGAGCAGTCCAAACCTTACAGGGTATTTAAAGATAAACAAGACAGGTCACATTATCATTCATTCCATTTTTCACAATACCTTCTATTATTCATATTCCAAAGGGCTTGAGCTCAATCTCCCTTTTTTCTTGTTTGCTAACTTAAAGTAAACCAACCTTTAATAACAATAATAAATTCTCCTTATCTCCACTAATGGGCACTCCACAGAGAGAGATTACACAGCACAACCAATGCATGGAAAGTTAAAAGGGAAGGCTGAGACAAAGGATAAAAGGAAATGATGAGACTGAAAGTTCACTAAGAAAATTGTGTGGAAGTTTTAGTAGCATTTGTATCCTCTGGAGTCTCACTTGGATAATCCCTGACCTTCAGAAATGTTGAGTTTATGAACAAAATGAGCGAATTATGTATGAAAAAAGGAATAAGCTGAGCACTGACAGAACTAGAAGCTGGAATTTTCACAGCAAGGGGTTCTCCACCTTAGCATTTTGTGCAGCTTCTCCGAGTTCATGCCATTCCCATTGTCAGTGAATGTCAGGCAGATGTTGTCGTTGATGACTGTTTTGTCAATCCAGATCTGCTTTGCACTCACATCTGGGTCATAGGCATTATCTGCAGGAAAAGAAGGGAAGGAAGGGTGGGATACTAAAAGTAAAACTTAAACAGTTTAAGTACGACCACATTGTGAAGTGTTTAAGCTGCCAGAGAGCAACTGTTCCAAATTTACTGAAATCAAAATGTTATGATGGAACAGCTGCATCAGAACCTGGTGAACCTCATCCCAAACCAACACACAATTCCACAGAGACTACAGATTTGTTATAAATTATACATGATTGTATATATGTTTATTATTATATAGTATTTATTATACACGGTTGTAAATTATTATTATACACAGGAACAAAGAGGCAAAAAAATGTAGGGTGGAGGCGAGTGGCTCAGCCAGGAGAATAGAAAATGAAAGCAAGAGGAGTCTCTGGTTTTGTTTCCTGCCCCCAAAGCAGCTGGTGCAAGATTTACTTTCTCGCAGCCACGGGGTGGCTCTCACAGAGGGAACTAGAAAGTGCTTGAGACTAAACTTTCTGTTTACAGGATGTGAAAGAGCAGCCACGAGTGAAACAGAAACCTCCCCTGGCAGCAAAGCCAGTTCAAATCTCACCTGCCCTGGCACCACTTCCTTGCCTTTCCCTTCCCCTTCTCCTGGAATGTGTGAGGGGAGGGAGCACAGGGAGGTGGAGAGGTGGGATTTGATGCCTCACTGCCTGTTTTGCAGGTTCAGCTGAGGGATAATAAAGAAATAAATAAACAGCACAAGCCTTATAAAAGGAATCACAGCTTGGGAGGTTCCTTCCCACAAACATTAAGTACAAATTGCATCCACAGTGAAAAATTCCATAAAATGTATTTCAGTGTTAACAAGAGAGGGTATTTCAGGTACAGCTGACAGTTTGGAAGTATTTGGGGTGTTAAAACAGCAGAAATAACATACTGTTACCCCCCAAACAGCCAGTGGTTCTGGTCTCCTCCTTTGTGGCAGCTCTGGCCTTATCTGGACTAAAAACTCCTGTTTTCTTTTGTTAGGTTAATTTTCTGGGGAAGGGAAGGAAAGGAGTGTGTGACCAGAGGAGCTGCTCCCCTGGGCAGCCGGGAACTGCTCAATAGACTCGGCAAGTCTTCCCAAGCCACACCTTTATTTTGAGGAACCAGTTAAAAGTCTGCTAATCATGCCCTGACTGTGGAAAAGAGGAACACTGGAGGTATCCAGTTAACTGCTAAGTAAAATCAAAGGCAAGAGATCACCAACACATAAAAGAAAAAGTTAACCTGGCTGCACCAAAAAAAGAAGTTGCAAGACCCTGAATGGTAACAACAGGATCAGCTCCTTCTCCTGCTTGAGGGAAAAAGGTTTTATGGCAAGACAATCAAATATGACAAACTATTGATCCACATACCTATGAGTTCTGCAATTGCACTGAAGGGCCAGGTGTGACTGGTGGAGTTGGTGTGCAAAAACTTGGGGCAAAGCTGAAACAAACCACAAACAAGGGCATCAGTTTGTGCTCTCCAGTGAGCCAGCAAACAGGAGGTTAAACAAGGGAACATTACATGAAGCTGTTCTGTACAACACTACAAAAGGCAGTAATTTAAGTGAGGTAATTTCAATTTTAGATACTGGTTTATTAACACCGTTTAAAGGGAATGTTAATACAGCTCTTGGAGATGAAATTCAGCACAGTCTCATACCATATTCTGAGAATTACAGGTTACATTGTCAAAAGTCTCTTAATCTTTATAAAAATAAGGAACTGTGGCTGTATAATGACACCAGAGGTTACAGAAACCATCACAGCCTTACTTCAAATCTAGAAGCACAAGCTCTCAGATGTTAAAAACTCCTATCTTAAACCAAGACTACTCAAACTTAATCTGAACAACGACCAGCACCCAACACCCTCCGTGATTTACTGTCCCTGTCACGGCTCCTTTGCCCACAGTGACCAAAATCACTCTCAGACCTCCAAAGTTTGTTCTTTCAGCACTCTGATCTCATACATTTTATCCTCATTTATGACGAGATGCAGCCAAAGGCACTACTAGAATTAGATGAGAATATGCCAACAAAGAACCTGATTATGGGGTGTATCTTAGAGATGTCAGTGACAAAAGCACTCCAAGTGACTCATGAAGGCCTGGGTTCACATATATTCACCTAGACCTAAAGTCTAGAAAACCCAGAACTAACCCAGACACTAAACCACACATTTCCTTTAGCCCCTGTAAGTTAAGAACCTGTCCATGCAATGTCTGGAGGAACTTTAACTCCTGAAACCAATGGTTGTGTTTGCATTATCCCTGAGGAAACTGCAGTTAACACTCTGAGAAGGCCTTGAGGGCAAAGCCATGCAGGTATTTGTTTAAGCCCCCCTGGCAGAGTCGTGTTGATGGCAGGAAAATGGCACTTAAGAACACACAACACTGAAAACAGTCCTTGTACCACTGAGTTACATAAAAACCATAATATAATCCCCATTATTACACACATAAAATCAGAAAGATTATCTTAAAATACTGCATACATATCCACAATTCACAATTTTTACAGAGCTACTTGCTGAGAAGCACTTTGCTATAGCCAGTAAAGTGTAAATAAAAGCAAGTAAAAATAAATAAGGTCTAAAGAGCAGCAAGACCACTCTCCCAGTTCATTTACCAATGGAAAGGAATAATGCTAAAAGAAATGCTAGAGCCACAAAGCAGGTACCAGAGCAGGAGGAGGTGACAGCAGCCCTAGCTCAGATCAACATCCCCTCGATTCTCAGGTCAAGGAGCACATGACACACTTCCAAGTGCAACTTAATCCCTGCCTTTCTGCACGGAGCCAGAGCACCAGTGTGAATCCTTCACAGCCATCGGTGCTTTCCAGCTCCAGCTTTACAAAACCCGGGCCCTTTGAGCCAGGCTGAGCCACTCTGCCCCAACACACACTTGCAAATAATTCAGAGTCCACAAGAAAACTCGTGTAGGCTCTTCACGGAAGCCTCACATTTAAAAGGATCTTTGGAGTTCTTCCTCTGCCACACAGGAAGTCAGTGGATCCCAAGATCCCTGTGTCATTCTCTCCACTCCCACAGATCTGGCAGCATTTGCTCCTCTGTTCTCTAAGCTTCATGATCAGAATACTCAAGAAACTCGGTGGGGTTTTTCTGGCTGAAATTCCTCCTTGTCAAAACAAAACTGTGGACACTTAAAAACCCCAACCCACCACAGGGACACACATTCAGGCATTTGGCATCTGCTCAGCTCCCTGCTGAAACACTGGAAAACTCCAACCACCCACGAGGCAGACTGGGAATGCTGGAGGTACTGCAGCACTGGGGGGATCTCAGCAATATGGACTCGGGAAAGTCCCAGCTGTAGTTCTGCCAGAGGCACAAACTCACACTTGTGAATGTCACAGAATCACCGAGGCTGGAAAATCCCTCCAGCATCATCAAGTCCAACCCTTGTCCCCCAGCCCAGAGCTCTGAGTGCCACGGCCAGTCCTGCCTTGGGCACCTCCAGGGCTGGGCACTCCAACCCTCCCTGGGCAGCCCCTGACAATGTTTAATCACCTTTTTCATAAAGAAATTCTTGTGAAAAGAAAGAAGAACCAGCCTGACCACCAAGCAATGCTGAGGAAGGACAGAAAGAACCTCAGTGTCACCAGCACTGACATCACCACCAATAAGTGTCCTTTTTCTCCTGGGAAGCAAATCATACGGGTGCACAGACAGAAAACCCCATCACATTCACCTCATTCCACCCCCTGCCATGGGCAAGGACAACTTCCACTCGACCAGGCTGCTCCAAACCCCCTCCAAGCTGGTCTCAGTCACATCAGGCCTTGAAACAAGGGCACACGGCAAAACCAGATTTAAAAAATGTTGAACAGTGGTTTAAGGCTGCTATTTTTGTAGTTTTCAGAGCACACCCAGCTGTCAGCAACCACTCCCTAATTCCTGATGAACTCACACGGAAATATTTGAGTCCATTTGTCCCCTTTCACTTCATTCATCAATACACCACTTTAATTGGCTCATGAATAACTGAGGTTCAGTAACAGTTTGTCCACCGGTGAAAATGACTTTGACAATCCCATTGCTTTGCCCACTGAACCCAATATATCTTGTTACTAATTGTGTTTTGTTCAGTAATTTCATTTTTCTCCTCCCTTGACCAAGTGCAGCCAAATTCCTTCTGGACATACAACTAAACCTCCCCTTCCTTCAAACTGTGTATGTTTTCATGACTAAACTGCTCTGAGAAAAGCATCTCCTACAACTGTAACCAGCAAATATTTAAGAATAAACAGGTTATCTCTCAAAAACGACAGACAGCTTTGGGAACATTAGTTTTCCAGGAAAACCTGAGCTCTTCCATCCCTTGCAGATGGAATCCAAGTCCCACTGCAGAGGCTGCTTTATCTCAGGAACTCATCATTTGTACACAACACATTTTTGTTGTGTAACACCAGATCACTGCAGGAACTTGAGAAACACTCGAGTGGAAAAAAACACATGTTGGTGTATTCTCCACTTATTCCACAACTTCCCACTGCCATTTCCACAGGATCATGGAATCCCTGAGGTTGGAAAAGCTTCCAAGGTCACGGAGCCCACCCTGTGCCTGATGCCCACCTTGAGCACTGAGTGCCCCACCCAGTCCTGCCTTGGGCACCTCCAGGGCTGGGCACTCCAACCCTCCCTGGGCAGCCCCTGCCAAGGCCTGACCACCCTTTCCAGGCATAAATTCCTCCTGAGAACTTCCTGAAATTTTTCCTCCTCTCCCTCCTGGCTGCACTATCCCAGTTCCACACCTGTGCAGTGAACCACATCAGGCTTCCACTCTTTTATTAACCTGGATTGCTTCCCTGACCCATCTCATCATGCAACCAACCCCAACTTTTACCAGAGCCACAGCAGGAGACAAATTCCAGGGTGGGAATGACTTCCCAGGCCCTCACATGGTCTGTGGTGTTGGTAAATGCTTCTGAAACTTTGGGGAAGTTAATGTCATTCCAAAGAGCAGAAGAGCCTGTGCCCATCAGCTCTCCCTATCACTCTCTGGATTACAAAGCCTTCTGCCAGCCTGTTAAAAACAGTCTCAGCTGCTGCACTTGAGCAAAACCTCCAGAAGCCACAGCTTTCACTGGAAACCCATGGCATGCAAATTCTCAGCTATGCCTGGGGCACACAAAACCAAAGAGCAGCCTAAAAATAATCCAGAAAGTTACGAAGTGCATCAGTTTCAGCCTAAACGTCTCATCTGTACCTCTAAGAATTCAGTGAATTCAACATGAGAATGATTTTAAACTGCTGTTTCACAAAAGGCTGGTTATTAACTCTGATAATTTCCAATCAAGGACACAAATAACATGTATAAGATATAAAACTTTATCTAAAGGAGAAGGAGAACATTGTTTTAATAAAGTATCAGACAAGAGAATTAAAGACCTGAAAGGAAAGTACCATTTTTGAACTTCAGGTGGGTGATTTTTAGAGCTCACCTCTACAATCATGGCAATCTTTATTCAGGTAACATACATTAATATTTAGGTAACATAAATTGATATTAAAGCAATATAACGTCACAGGTTGGACTGGACCTTGGGAGGCCTTTTCCACCCTAAGTGACTGTGTAATTTAAGCAGTGCTGAGAATACACTGATACACCTTTTTCACTCCAATATTTAATAAATTACTTCCTGTACTGCTCCTGCTTTGTTCCACTATTCCCTAAGCAAGGTGACGAGCCAGGTGTGTGTAACTAGAGGTGACACCTACAGGCATGGACGGCTGGAGCCAAAAAGGCTTGAAATGACATCCCGTTTCACCAAACACCGCAAAAAAATGTTTTAAGTTCACTTGTACCGGCACAAAGCAGGAAATGACCCGCTGCTGCCACCGCAGCGACACCGTGACCGACAGGCAGAATTTCCCTGCGCCAACACTCACCGCCCTCCCGAGCAATCAGGGTGGTTAAAGGGCAATTAGGCCTCTCGCAACAGCAGCAGCGGAGATTTGAAGGTACAGATTCGGAATTCGGAGGTCACAGCGCTGCTCGGGCGATGCGGGTTTTGGGGGCCGTGAGGGCCAGGCCAGGCCGCTCGGCCCCCTCAGAGCCCGGCGGAGGGAGTGACCCCGGGCAGCGCGGGGCCGGGGGGAGGCAGTGGGGGTCCCTGGGGGTCTGTGGGGGTCCCTGAGGGGTGTCTGGGGGTCTGTGGGGGTCCCCGGGGCCGGTTCCCCCCCGGCTCTGCCCCCGCACTCACCGCGCTCAGGCGGATCCCGCCCTGTGTTTTCGCCGCCATCTTGAGGGCCCCGCGCGCTTCCGGCAGGGCGGGACGGGAGGGGAGAGGGAGGGAGAGAGGGAGGGAGGGGAGAGGGAGGGAGGGAGGGCGGGAGGGACGGGCCGCCCACCC
>JAWWMP010000001.1:116529168-116539997 GCA_035047865.1 Dendrocincla tyrannina
GGCTGGCACAGCTGGGATTGTCCAGCCTGGAGAGGAGAAGCTTTGGGGGGACCTCATTGTGGCCTTGCAGGAGCTGAGTGACCTCCAAGAAAGATGGAGAGAGACAATTTCCAAGGGATGGAGGGACAGGAAAAGGGGGAATGGCTTCAAACTGCCAGAGGGCAGGGTTAGATTAGATATTGGGAAGAAATCCTTCCCTGTGAGGCCCTGGCACAGGTTGTCCAGACAAGATGTGAAGATGTGACTTTCACATCCCTGGAAGTATCCAAGGCCAGGTTGGAGCACCCTGGGCTGGTGGAAGGTGCCCCTGCCCATGGCAGGGGGTGGGAATGGATGGGCTCTAAGGTCCCTTTTCCAACCGAACCCATTCCATGATTCTGTGCACTGGGAAGTCTCGTTCCTGAGGGATTCTGCTGTGAGAAAACCAGGGAGATGGGACTGAACAGCCAGCAGGAGTAAACCTGGCAGTGTTGGGAGGCTCACTCAGATGGCAGGGAGCTCCTGAGGAGCTGCCCTGGACACAGGCCCTCTTCTCTGCTCACAGGATGTGTCAAGTGTAAGGTAATAGTAAGTTTGCAACCTGAGCTTCCCCAGCAAAACTACAGATGTTCCTGTGTTTGAGGCATTTGAAAGTAAAACAGCCAGAGGCACTTTTTACATGCTCCAGGAAATTCTCTATCAGCAGGGAGCAGGTTCTCTCTCTTTTGACAGCCTTCCTTCCCTAAGGAACCAGCATTTTCTAAAGGCCACAGAGCAGACCTGCCCCCCTCCCTGCTCTGAAAGCAGCCTATGTTTTAAATCTGTGTATTAGATTTTCTTTCTAAATTGTTTTATCCTCCTCTTGAAAACCCAAACAATTCCCAGACAGTGACTCGTGCTGACTAATCCAGTCTGGGAGACTTCTAGGTGTCCCTGTAACTTAAAACCAGAAAACAAGCTTCCTAATTCAGTAGCTAGACATTCCAATGGAGACCTGTAGGTTCTGAGCTTTTATTTTCCCTCTCCTCAGGGTTAAACACGCTTTTATCTCCGCTGTGCCTCCCTCCCCCAGCAGGCAGGAGTTGAGATGAGCTGTAATTCGGACATTCCTTCCCTGCCTACACTTACAAGTTCTGCTCCACGGGGCATCCCCGTGGCAAAGATACTGTGAGCCCTCAACAAAGGTGAACAGGGAGTAAAGGTGTTCCAGGGAGAAGAAGGGCTGCCTGAAATAATAGCTGAGACATCCCCAAGTCACTGCAGGGCTCTGTAAGAAGCCCAGGGTTGTAAAAAGATGGAAAAATTGTCCTTTTGGCCCATTTACAGTGCTGGGCTGAGTCATGTTTTAGTCATGTCTGGAAACCCCAGAACCATCACAAGGCCTTGCAGTCTGACAGCTGCAATAGGGACAGAGTTCTCAGCTCTGAGCGAGGTCTGTCTCGGAGCAGATAATGGAGTTTATTGTCCCTGCAGTGACCACACGTGCTGAGCCAGTGGCCGGCGTGTCCACGGCTCCCAGGAAAAAGGGACATCACTCTGGGCCACGGGACATTGCACCACTGATCCCAGCTCATCTTGCCACTGAAAAGAGGGCAAAACCCCCTGTGCCCCAAAGGTAACACAGCTGGGTTGTTTTTCCAGCCCCTCTGAGTTGCAGGGGATGGTGTTTAAGATGCTGCTCTCGCTCCAAGCCCAGCTCCTGGCGCTTCCTCATTGCACAAGCCAAACAAAGCCATGTGGGAGAACACCCAGGACAATGGCCTTTGTAATTAAAGGTCATTAAAAGCTGGGTGTGAGGTGCCACAAGAAGTCAACAACCTCTTTGCATACAGCCTTGGCAGCCCCTCCTCTCACAAACAGCAGCCTCCAGCCTTGCTCTTCATCACCTTCCCTGCCCTTTCCTCTTCCTCCCTCTCAGCAGCCAGAGGGGCAGGATTGGCCTGGACATTCTCAGCTGCCAAAACTGGCACGGTGGGGTCACCTCGAGTGCCTGGGCACTGCCCTGTCTGCCCACGGGGTCTCTGCTCCCTCCTTTTCCAGCTGCCCTGGGCAGGGAGGGAGGAGAAGGAGCTGCCCATAGTCCCTCCCTTCATCCCACAGAAAACTGGTGCCACTGGCTTGGAATGGCACAATCTCTGTGCCAGCTGGTGGTTTTGGGGGTATGAGTGGCTCTCCTCAGCCCAGCTGGCCTGAGCTGCTGGTGGCAAGGAAGGGAGACCCAGCCTTTCCCACAAGGACATGCAGTGGGATAGATGGATCTGGTCGGAGTGGCCGTGGCAGTGACGCCTTCCCTTGCTCTGCTCAAGGAGAACTCTGCTGCTCTGTCCTCCACAGAGTCTTCAAAATCCAGCAGCAGATATTTCTGTTGAGATGCCCTTGGGTGTCATATTTTTGGGTTTGTTTTGACTGTTGCTATTTGTGTCCTCTTTTCCTGTCGGGTTAAAGCAGGCAACAAAATAAAATAAATATGTGCTCTGCCTCATCATCCACCTCGAAAGAGCTCTTGGGTGTCAGAGGGCAAGGAGAAGAATCTGCAGGGTGGTTCCCTCAAAAATATAAGTGCAATAATTTGGGATAACGTGGGATTGTGCTGGAAAGAAATGTCAGGGGGCCACACTGAGCAGGGTAAGCAGTAACCACATCAGAGGGAGGGGTGTGTCGATGTTTCTACCTCTAAAGAGGCACCTGGAACTTTTTCTCTTGGTGCCTCGGCCCTGATTTTAAAAAGATACTCTGAATTTTCATTTGAGAGATGGAGGGTTTCCCCACGAGTTGTCAGAAGAAAAATACACCTGTAGTAGTTTGCTTTGTAGCTGGTTTTCCACTTCACCGAGAGGAGCAGGTGAAAGTTAATCCTTGTACATGTAGACACTTTATATGTAGTATATAAAACCCTGGTCTAGTGGAAGGTGCAGGGGGGTTGGATCAAGGTGATCTTTAAGGTCCTTTCCAATGCAAATGATTTTGTGATTCTATTATTGTGTAGAAGGATGCTGCTAAAAGCTCCTTTAATAGAATGGCATATGTTGTGTAAAGGCCAATGTTAGAAGTTTTTATGTATAAATATGTATGTATTCAAAATGAACTTTCAATATTTATTCCAATTTTTTTTTCTGCTTTTGAAAGCATGGTACACCCCATTTTAATGTTTCATTCCACTACTGCTTCATTATTTATTCAAAGAAAAAAACAAATAATGTTTCTATTAATATGACTCCAAAAGTACCTGTTTTGGTGCTCCTGACAAACCATCAGCACCAAAAAGCATCAAACCCAAGGGGCAAAACGAGAACTAAAGCTGTCAATGACCTTGAAATATGGAAATTTAATGAAGAAGTCAGGGATATAATGCAATTACTGAACTTCTGTGCCTGCAAAGCCTCATTTCATAGAATTCACAGAATTTCAGACTGGTTTGGGCTGGGAGGGACCTTAAAGCCCATCCAGTGCCACCCCCTGCCATGGGCAGGGACACCTTCCACTATTCCAGGTTGCTCCAAGCCCCATCCAGAATGCCACTCCTATTTTTGGGGTCATGCTGGATTGCATGACCAGGTTACTCCCCAGCAAGAAAATGCCATTTTGTTAAAAACCAAAGAAATCAATAAACTCAAAAAAAGGTGGGGAAACCCTTTTGATGTTGGGAGTGACTCCCCGTCCACAGCCTTTTCCTCGTGGCTCCTTGTTCTCTGAGAGGGCTGTTATCCCCCCATGAAAGAATGCACCAGGCCCATGGGCATACTTGCCAAACATTTTATTTGTCATTCACACTAATTATGATACTGAATTTACAGAGGAAACTGTGGTACAAAGAAAGAAAGAAAGAAAGTCTTCATTAGAACTAACGCAGCAGTCCAGCTGCTCTGGGTGTAGTTGTAATGAATTCTCCTGTGGTGCTGGACACAGCCATCCCTATGTACAGCAAGAGTCTGGTGTGGTATTTAGACACTTTCTGTAGTGGGGGGAAAAAAAAATCGACTCTCTACTCTTTTCCTATCTGGTTCCAAAAAACAGCAGCCACACGTTCCTTCCCTCCCTCCCCAAGAAGAAAAATCCTCTGCAATCAGCCCCCAAAACGAGCCAATTTCCACAGCCTGGCGGGTTCCCCTTCTGGAAACTTTCAGTGTCAAGGGAAAACGGGGCTGGTGCAGGATGGTGCAGCATCTGTTTTGTAAACATAGCCAGAAAATGCTGAACAAATACCCTTTGGTGCCACTCTGCCAGGGGTTGTCCCCTCCTGTGTCCTCACCACCTCCCCCTGAAAGCTCAGCCTTTGCTTTCCAGGGAGATGTGACTGCCCCAAATAACCCACAGATCTGTCCCACGGTCGTTTCTCCCCGACCACAAAGAAGTGAGGGATGTTGGATAAGAGACCATGCTATAACTGTTTACAAAAGTGAATAAAATGTAGCTTGTCTTGAAGCCTAAAAATAGCTAATTCGGAAAGAAATAAGTCTCACTACAGTATTTCAGCAAACACAAAGGTAAGTTCATTAAAAACACAGAGAAATGAACAAAAGGCAGAGTAATTACAAGCACTAAATATTTTGCTATGAAGCTCTTGAAATCTATTTACAGACATAAATACAAGTAACTCTGTTGATGCAACCCTTTTAGGACAAGGAGAAAAATGCCGAGTGGTTGATACTGACCAAGCAAAAGTTAACAAAAATAAAATACCAAAACGTTACAAGGCAGGAAAACAAGCGAGTGTTTTGCTCTGATAGAAAAGCGACCCACTTCTCCCTGAATCTTCAAACACACCGATGGAAAAGGTCACCCAGAAAGCAGAAATGAACGTTTCAAGAGTGCAGGGAATTAGGAACACTTTGGCAAAGGCTTCGTGGGGAGTTTGGAGGGAAGGGTCGCTCTCCTTCCCAGCAGAGAATTTGGCATAACTCTGCAATTCCAATCCTTCGTGGTGACGATGCACTTTGCATCCACCCTGCTCCTGGAAGTGAGCAGGAGGTCTCGAAGGAGCATCAGTGTTGTTGGAGAGTGAAATATTTGGCCTCGGAGCCAGCAAGAGGCAGGCATTGTGTTTCCTTGGAAGCTGTTTGGTACATTTGGCTGCAGCTGGGCAGCGGGTCGTGTCTTGTCACAGGAACACCCAAGCTGATGGTAAGGACTGCCCTGAGCTGGGTTTTGGGAGGGGAAGGCACCTCTCACTGATTGCAACAGAAGCACAATAGTTCTATTTTTTAAACCCCATTCAGCTACAGGGATGAGAAAACTATATAAATATATATATTATATACCTATAAAAATATATACTTATATACTCTAATTTGGAGATGCGAGTGGGGCAAATGTTCTATCCCAATGTCCTTCTTCTGCCCGCTAAGTGCCCTTAGGATACAAGAGGAACAATGTGAGAGCATTTTCAGAGCCTTGAAGGTCTTTGCTGTCCTCAGGGGGACAGGAGGTGGCCACAAAAATACATATTTGAGTTAACTGTGGTTTCCCATAAGTGAACACACCAAACCCCACAGTGATTAAGCAGATTAATTGATGAACTGGGCGTTTCCTCTCTCGAGGGGGTGATGCTTCGTGCTGTGCCTGACATGGACAGAGGGGTTGGACTCAAGGGTTTAGTTGGTGGAAATTAGCACGTGGGAGACAGTGGGAGGTCCCAGTAAGGTGTCAGTGAGACACGGGATAAGGCTGGTGACCGGTTCTGTACTTCCTCACCCCCTTCACACCAGGGAGAGCAGAATTAAACTTCAATTAAGGACAAGTGTAGAGAAAGTAGATGCATAGACATAGAGAGTGTTCAGTGTGGGGTCTGCTCTCCAGGCTGAGAGGTGCAAGCTCCCTGTTCCTGGGATTCCTCAATCTTATAGTTTCAAAAGTGGGTGGGTTTCAATCCTGGTGGCTAAAAGGGGCAAAGGGCTTTAGCAGAAAGGATGTTGTGGTGTCCATCTGGCCTGGGAGTGTGGTGACCACAACAACCTCAGCTGGGTGACCAAAACAACCTCAGCTGGGTGACCACAACAACCTCCCTTGGGTGACCAAAACAACCTCAGCTGGGTGACCACAACAACCTCCCTTGGGTGACCACAACCACCTCACTTCTGCCACTGGGCTGAACTCAAAGAATCATGGAATGGTTTGGGTTGGGAGGGACCTGAAAGATCATCTCATCCCATCCCCTGCCATGGGCAGGGACACCTCCCACCAGCCCAGGTTGCCCCGTCCAACCTGGCCTTGGACACTCCCAGGGATCCAGGGGCAGCCACAGCCTCTCTGGGCACCCTGTGCCATTCCTTCCCAATATCCCATCTGTCCCTGCCCTCCTCCAGCTTAAGGCCATCATCCTTTGTCCCATCACTCCATGCCCTTGTCCAAAGTTCCTCTCTGAGTCTCCTGTCCATGCAGCCCTTCCCTCCACGATGAGCCCTCCGTCTCCTCCAGGCTCCTCTCCCTCCCTCCTGGTTCCCTCTCCCAGCACTCTGCGCTTGGGTGGTCCAGTCACAAGGCACATGTGGGGGCTGGAATGAGTTCTGCTTTGAACTGCAGGGCCACAGAGAACGTGTGAGGTGGATCCTGCACCAGAGCTACTGTTTAGTCAGAAAGGACTCTTTTTCCAGGCTCCTGAGGAGGTGACAGTCTGACCGTGTAAGTGCCACGACAGCTGGGGTCTCTGTATTTCTGTGTTCAGCAAGGTTTCCAGACTTCCAAAGTATATATTAAAGTATTCTGATCTAACTTTTATGTTTTGTGCCTTTTTTTGCTCAGAGCACACTCTGGGAAATGATAAAGAATATTCCAGTAAATGAAAAGCACGAGGCCATGTGTGTATTTTATCAGAAACAGTTTGGACATTGCTGAGATCTCTTGAAACACTCTCTATTTTCTGCACAAAAATGACCTTATTGACAATGCAAATTCTTCGAGTCATAACTTTTCAATACCAAAGTGCTACTGCATCTGACTTAAACAAAGAGGCAAAATCATATATATATATATATATAAAAGAAAACTTGAAAAACAAATGGTTTTAAATAAATCCAGCTGGTTTGCTGCCTGCAGCCAAGGATCTTTTTAATTCGAATCCTTTTAACATTTTCTTTTTTTTTAAACATCAAACACTGATCTGAAGTCCTGCTTTCAAATACTCTCTGAGTTGACCTGCAATTGTTTCTCTCATTTAAAGAGGTACATTAAATAACAATCAGCTAATTTGGGACGCACACGTGTCAACATCAGCAGTTTGGAATTAAGGAGTAGTACAACAACTGCGTTCAGACCAAACCCTCCAATAAAATAGTGCCATAAACTTTACAGTGACATCTGATATGTTTGTGCCGAAACGATGGGCAGCGATGACCGCTCTGTGCTGAACGTGCCGTGAGGATGAGCCTGGTAGGTTTGCTCCAGGGCAGAGCATTGTCCACACCAGCTTTACAAGCCCTCCTCTTCCCTCAGAAGATGGTGATGGAAGATGGTGAAGGGCTTTGTAGCCCTTCCCAGATGAGCCTCCTGACCCTGTCCCGGTTATTTCGTGGTGATCTATTTTCCAGCAGACTGGAATGTGGCTTTGGTTCTGCACAGAAGTCTTGGCTCTGCTGAGCTGGGAGCAGATCTCACACAGATCCCACCAGAGCCAGGACTTCACCCTTGCCACGCTAAATGAGTCACAGAACCCTGGAGGGGCTTGGGTTGGAAGGGAGCTTGGAGATTATCCAATTCCAACACCCTGCCATGGGCAGGGGCACCTTTTGCTAGCTCAGGGTGCTCAGAGCTCCATCCAACCTGGCCTTGGACACTCCCAGGGATGGGGCAGCCACAGCTTCTCTGCCCAGCCTGTGCCAGGGTCTCCCCACTCTCAAATGTGCATGTTGGCTTTCACTGCTGAAGGACCAGGAGGCCACCACCAGCACTGCTGGGGAACCCAGGCAAGCTCAGGAGCAGAATGGGGCCATATGGGCATGTGTTTAATTAGGGAGTATTGAATCTACCTTATGGAATATGTACATCCTGATTCCTGATCTTGAGGGTCACCATTGGCGACGAAGGAAAAGCATGGGGGAAGGAGGAGGGAGAGATGACTCCACTGCGAGGGCAGGCACAGAAATTCCCAGGGATTTGGGTGCCTTCCAGTGGGAATTGGGCACCCCAATGCCTTTGGGAACCTGAGCCCAGTGAGCTGAGTAAAATGAGGGTGAGAGAATTGTAAACAATATTTCTAGGTAATTAGGAGGTCACTTTACCCATCGTTATCCAGCCTTTTGCAATGTGATAAATTTGACTTTGGCTGCTACCAAAAAAATGCAATTGCTGATAGGTTTTTTTTTTAATATAGGCATATTTAAATAATAATAGCATCAACAAATAAGAAAAGTCTAAATATCAAGCATAAATATCAATGAACTCATCAAAGTACAGTAGTTGAAAATGACCCAAGGCTGTAGCCGTTGTGTTAAAAAAAAAAAAAAAGAAAAGTTCAAGAGATAAAAAGTTAAATTAACTCATTGAAAAAAGGTATTGATTCTTTCAGTTGACAAAGCAAGAAAGAAGCAAGCATGATTAAAACAACCGAAAAAAAAGAGCAAAATCTTTTTGGTTTTGCAATTTATAAGGTGCTAAGAGAAATTAGATGCAAAGCAGGATGAGTTGCATCCTAAAAAACAAAAACCAAAAAATACCCCACCCCAATTCAACAACGACAAAAAGAAACCACCCAGCAATAAAAAAAAATTCCATATTCTTTGGAATATACAACACGGTTTAAAAACCCCCAATGAAACAAAGGGAAGAAAGAATGAAGTCCAAGAACATATAAAACCTCTCATTCACAGCATTGCTAAAACAGGAGCGTTCACAGTTTCCCTCTGGGAATCTTCCTATACTTCCTTACACTTAAAACGTCCATAAGATGCAGTAAACTCGCTATGATTTTTTTTTTTATTCTTTTTTCTTTTTGTCTTTTTTTTTTTTTAATTAATTTTTTTCAGGTTTTTAAGTCTTAAAAATAGAAGTGAACCGAAAACTCTCTTTAGGGCCGTGGAGACCTTCAAGCCCAGGAAGCCACAGGCCTGGAAACAAACCGGGTACCTTCCTACCCACCCTCTCAACCTCTGGACCACCAGCTTGGCCATCCTCCTTCCCAGAAGCTCAGCCCCCCACCCACGAGGAATATTTTGGTGCTTCTCCAAGCCCTGGCTGGCACGTGCCACCGCCCCTGGCAGTGCTGGCTTCTGGAGGGCTCGCTCCCGAAACTGATGCACGGGCACATCAGGGTGTTGGTGGGGTACCTGCGGGCACCGGGGTGCGGGAGGCGCGTCAGTCCTGACCCAGGGCTCCCCTCGCATCAGTACGGCCGCCAAACCGCCTCCTCGAGCCGCGCCGTGCTGGCCATGTTGGTGGGGGAGTTGCTGTGGCTCCCCTCGGCCTCCACCACGTCGCTTTGGTTGGGCAGGTTGGGGTTGAGGAGCGTGGAGCCCGTGGAGGCGTTGGTGCAGGGCGGGTGGATGCGTGGTGGGGACCGGTCACCACCTGAGATCATGGAGAACTGGTAGGAGCCGGCGGAGGTGCCGTAGTAGAGGTGGTAGGAGGGCGAGCTGGTCTGGAAGGGGCTGCCCTGCGCCTGAGACGAGCCGGGGTAGGGTGGAGGGAGGTACGTGTGGTATCTGGTGGCCGTGGACATGGCAGACATGCCGATGCCGATGCCCGAGCTGACGGGTGTTGGCGTGTAGGTGAAGGCGCCCGGGTAGTGCATCCGAGGGTCGGAGATGGACGGGAGCGCGGGGAAGGAGCGGTCGATTCCCACCCGGGGGTCGCTGAACGCAGTCAGGTCTGAAGCGCCTGGGTGGGAGGGAAGGCGGACAGAACCGTGAGAGAATTCCAGGGTCACTGAGGTTGGAAAAGCCCTGCCAGCCCACGGAGCCCACCCTGTGCCCCATCCCCACCTTGTCCCCCAGCCCAGAGCACTGAGTGCCATGGCCAGTCTTGCCTTGGGCACCTCCAAGGACAGTGACTCCACCACCTCCCTGGGCAGCCCATTCCAATACCTAACCATAATCAGCCTTCCTGAGAAGAATTTTGAGCTGGCAGAAAGGAGGTTCACACGTCTGGGGCTACAACCAAGATCCCAACTCTGGTCTGTGGCTAACCAAGGAATCCAGAGCAGAGCCAGCCCTCACCTGCTCCCTGTGCAGTCATTGTGCTGCTCGTAGAGCTGGATGTTTGGGACGAACTTCAGTGAAGCAGCAATTAAAGAGGAGTGCCAGGCTCTCTCCCTGTCTCGTGCATGTGTTCACTCTCACAGACCTCGCAGCACGTGCAATTATTTACACCTCGAGTGTCCTTGTCCTTGGGTGGGTGGGGAAGAGTGACACAGATCTCAAGCTCCTCGCCCAACATCATTTGAGTCACCAGGGACACTGATGGGACCTAAGTATAAATTGTCCAGCTTCTGCACAGCCTCTCCTTGCCGCCAGTTTTATTGGCTGTCTCAAATGGGAAGCTCTGTGGAGCAGAGATCTTCCTTGGGACATGCACAGATGGGGTTTACACCCAGGGGTTGGGTCCAGCTTAGAACCACAGCTCCCCACAACTCTCAATACTACCAAAATCAAGTTAAATTTTTATTTATATTTAAGGTCTTCATATTTGTGTCCTCATACAATGTCTACATGATCATCACTAACACCTGAACATCCTGGCCCTGGTGAGCATGTAAAAAGGACAACAGAATGATACCTTTGGGGGTTGACCTTTTCTCTTTCCTGTGTGCCTTTCTCATCCTGCTGAGTGAAATCCCAGGATCCCTGAGGCTGGCAAAGCCCTGCCAGCCCAGGGAGCCCCCCCTGTGCCCGATGCCCACCTTGTCCCCCAGCCCAGAGCAC
>JAWWMP010000001.1:116571605-116583221 GCA_035047865.1 Dendrocincla tyrannina
CAACCTGGCCTGGGACACTCCCAGGGATCCAGGGGCAGCCACAGCTTCTCTGCCCACCCTGTGCCAGGGCCTGCCCAACCTCACCAGGAGCAACCTCTTCCCAATACCCAAAGGAACTGCCCATCTCTCTGTGGCCAAACCCCATTCCCACTGCATCATCCTGCCGACACCACATCCTTATCAATCCAATGTATAAATAAGTGGTTGTTTGGAAACTCTATCAAATTACTTTTTTTTTCAGTTGATGGCCCTTGGATTTCTTCTCTTTCCCTCCCGCCTGGCGAGCACCGCCCGTCGTTGCTCCGGTATCTGATCCCACATCCCCTGAAACATTCCAAAGGCTTGGACCAGAACCCGGACGCCTGCTTAATACTGATTTTACGACCCTGTTGAATAGCATCCTCCTCTGTTTTGCACATACTTTTAAAATTCTGAATGCCTTGAAGCAAAGAAAAAAAACAAACCACCAAAAAACCCCCAAATTTTAACCAAGTGCTCAAATAACGCAGCCACGCCGTGAAGCTGCACAGAAGGAGCAAAATTCTGACCTCAGCAGACCAATAAAAAGAATTGGACTTGGAACCCAGGCTGGTAGTTTCTGGGGTTTATGTATTTTGGAGATTCCAGCTTAAATTGAATTTTTTTTTCCCCAAAAAATTACATCCAGAAGGAAGAGTCCTGACGGCAACACTTCTGATTATGCTCGGGGATGCCTCTCCCTCGTGTTGTCCCACCAGCTACACCTTCTCTGACTCTGTGGAAACTGGAAACTACCACAAAACTTACTCACTGCTCTAATCCTGAGGGACAGCAGGAAATACATGCGTAGGTTTAACTTCCAGTCCTTTCCAAGATGTAGTTTTTAAAAGGCCTTGCTGAACGACGAGGCTCCAGCACTCAGTTTGAGATTGAGATCTCCAGCAGCAAGCCAAGACACTTCTCCATTAGCTACTATTATGATAACCTATTAATAATCATTTTCATCTGGAAAACATGTTTATTTGTTGGGATTTTTGGAATGTTACGTCCTACAAAGAAGATAGTAACTGGGATTAATGATTCCATGAGGAAAATATGTCATGCTCACCAAGCCACGGAGCTTTCCCTCTCCAAAATAACTATTTATTTTTAATTTTTCCCAATGAACTTCTACGGTGTCAGGCTTTTTGCATCAGATATATTTCATCACGGCAACCTAAACCGGTTCATTGTACACTAAGAAAACAGGATACATCACAGCAGGAGCTGAAGTTGGAAAGGTTCATGAATGGAGGGTGAAAAATCAAGATTAATTTTGGTTTAACCAGGCAATCAGGAAAGGGGGGAGACTGAGGTTGGGTCAAGCTTTAAACCCACATTTTTCTTTCAGAAATTGCTTCCAAGGCAGACAGGCAGGTTTGCCCAGGAGCATTCTCAAACAAGGGTGAGGAATAGTAAAACTGGAGCCCGGCCAAGTCCAGTGTAAATCTGTTTTGTTCAGGAAAAGGAGCCAAATCGCTTTTATCCAACACCTCGAGGTTTCGGGCGCCCTGTGATAATCTCACCTGCCATTCGGGGTGTCAGGAAAATCAAGGGCTTTGCTTTTTTAATTCTAAGCAACAGGATGAAAACCATGGGCCGACTGCTCGCTGTTGGACACGAAATGAGGCCAAAAATGCCGTTTGGGTCTTTAAGTTTTGGCTGGTGCCAAATATTGATGTGCAGAAATTAACCCTCCAGTCAGGGGGACTTGCTGTGACCCTCCCACAGCCAGGAGGAAAAGGTAGATGATGTCCTACTCTTTGACACAGACTGTCTTGCAAGATTCCATTTAAATGCTGGAAGGAGATTGAAACTATTCATTAAGGGTGTCAAGAATGAGAATTTCCCACTCAGGTTCTGATGGGTTTTTAGTGAGAGCAGTGGGTAATCATGAAGAAGAGGGAACTATCACCACTCAAAGCCATTCCTAATTCTCCATCACGGATCTAAAATCACCTGATGGACACAAGGAGCCTCCACTGTGCCCAGAACCCATGGGAACTCTCTGTCCCTGCTCACATAATGCTCCTGCCATCACACTGTCACTGCCGGCAGCTGAACTTATTTCAAGCTCAAATATTACACGGCAAACAAAGTTTGGGTTAATTTTCCTCCCGTGAAGTCTCAAAGGAAGCACTGCCCTTTGAAGCAGCCACCTTCTGCTTTAGGCTTTATACAAATTCAACAGAACAGCACCTCAGAAAGGCCGGCCTGAACGCAAACAATCCCCACCTTTGGAAAACAATCCCCTGTCGGAGGAGTAAACAAAAGCATACATTAGTCACCCGCTCCAAAGATGGACGGGATGGGATTGAACCTCCAAGGTTGACTAATAGCACGCAGCATTCCCAAATCACACCACTGCTTAAAGGATCCCGAGCACCTGGATATCCCACCCCAGGCAAGCTTAGCCTTGGGGTGAGGGACCAGCTACTGAGAGCAGGGTGAGGGGCTCCCCAGCGCTCCCTGCCAAGCTTTTTGGGATGAATAGGGCCTGTTTTCCCCTCAGCTGCTGGATTTTGACCTTGAGGCTCACGCAGTCCACTGTTATGATTTCTGGCTTCATTACCATGGCCAGGAACTGAACGACAGGTTTGTTTTTATTAGCTTCTCCGCCACTCTGCCAGCTATTCATTTGAATCTTCTAAACAGTCATCTCTGAATCATAATGCAAATTCCATTTACTGAAAAGGTGGTACCTTTAATATAACAAATGAGCATGTTTAATGACTGATACTTTTAGACATTACAGCATCTCCCATGTTTTCAGTAAATGGATATAATTTTCTCTGCATTACCCTATTATTATTCTTTGCTAGCATTATGAAGCTACGTTCTCAGCTGCGGGTGTTTTCCACCAAGTGCATTTGAAGACGGCCCAAACAACACAATTTGAAAGACATCTGCCTCTGTATCCTCAGCTAAAAATGCTGCAGGAGACAGAGGAACCGGACTGGTGTTTTATCCTTATAATGCATTTACGTTTCGGCAGGGCCACGCTCTGCCACCATCGTGCCTGTATTTACATTGGAAGGGTATCTACAGATGCATTTCACTTCAAAGGGAAATGCTGTGTATAATCAGCATCACTTCCTTGCTCTGAAGCCTGACCCATCTCCCATTTGGAATAAAACCTTTTGGGAGTGAGCGAGCAGAAGTGGGTCAGCTTTGTTACTCTCCCGAAGGGCCACGCGGGCACACCAGGCGTTCTCACACGGGGTCAGAGGGAAGGGAACACGGTGACGAAAGATCAGCAATCCCTCAACGTTCAGGCTGGTTCTGAGAGACACCAGGGCACAAATTTTCCCCCAAAAGGAAACCTGCTGAAGAGCTGCAGCCGCTGCCACTTGGATTTGTGAGCGTTACAGCACCCAATCACCCTGGAATGGCACTGAAGTGTTTGGAACACTGCAAAAACCTGCCCGTTTTACTTAAAGACTAACAAAACAAAAGAAAAACACGAGAGTAAATATCACATGAAGTCACACGGGAGATGTGACGGGTTTCCATCCTTGACCTTAAAAGAGAGAGGCTGACCTTTCTTCTGAGGTTTTCCTGAGCAACAGCTCCCTGGCTTCTCCTCTGTGGGTTTGACTGAACCTCCCCAAACTCCCCTCACGGGCTCTAACGCAAGGGAAGCCCTTAAAATAAACGAATAGGATGGTAAACATGGTTGCTTGGAATTTATGTGGTTTAAGATCACGGCCTGGAGCCAAGAAGTGAAGTTGCAAAGGGTCTTTATGTTGATTTTTTGTTTTGGCTCGAGCTTTGTGCACCCTCCCACCCACGGGCGACGTGCGCCAGGTTCTATTTGCAGCCTCCCAACAACATTTTTATGTAGCCCCAGCCTAAGTTAACTTCAAACCCTATTTGTTATTATGCTCCACAGACCTTTCTATTTACATGTCAGTAATCCCTGGGTATGGTAAAGGTACAGCCAGTCAGGTATCAAAGCCCTCTGTTCTGCCTGGTCTCTCCCACCCGCTTTGCAGGAGACATGAACTAACAACACTTGTGCATCTTGAAGCAAAGACAGGCCAAAAAAAGTGCCCTGTACCTTCATCAGGTCAGGAGGAACCTGCAGAGCTTTTAGACCCATGCAGGAAATATTTGTACTTTTAGGTTGACTCGCCCTGTTGCAGAAACCAGTTTTTGCAGAGAGTGCTGTGGAGCCCCATCGTGAGTCTCTACACAAGCTGAACATTCTCATTTTAAACTGAAAATATGCCACTTAAACTCAACCACGGGTGACACTGTGCTGTTCTAAACTAGGAGGGGCAGCTGGCAGAGTCAAAGTGTCACTTGCTGTGCTGGTTTTGGTTTTTTTTCCCACTGAGATGTCACTCTTTAAAAATCGAAGCAGCGCAAAGAACGGGCTACGACACAAACAAAACCACCTGGCTGATTCCACGCCTTTGGAAGCAGCCTGCCTGCAGCAGGAAACTCCTGGAATTCCCTGCCCGTAGCCAGAGCTTGGCATAGCTGGGATTATGAGCTGAGAATGAAGAGGTACCTCTGCCACTCCTGCCCACGAAGCGGAGGTCGTTGAACCGCGCCACCTGGTTCTTCATGGCAGCCGTGGCGTTCCGGAGCTCTGCGGAATAGTTCTCGTCATTCCCAGCCATCACCGTCACCAGGGTCCCATCAGGCACGTCCCCCAAGGCCACCACCTGCAAAAGCAAAGGGGCAGATCCCTCAGCTTCCTTAGGATTGGGGGGTCAGCAGGGAACGGGGACAAATGGGGGAAAATCTGTGTGGGTTAAGAAGGTGTTTCGGGGAAATGGGAATTGCTTCCCTTCCTAGTCTGGAGGAATGGGAACCCTCTTCTTCCCCAAAACCTTGGCCCTGTCGTTATTCTTCAAGCAGGGCTGATGGGTTTGTAATTTTGGGCATAGAATTTTAACTGAGAAGACAAGTTATGTGTAGGCTCGCTGCTGAAGGGTATCAATAGTGCTGGTAGTTGATATATCACTGCACTAAAATGCTCCCCAATTCTTTGCCAATGTTCTGCCTCACATTTCCTGAGGAAATGAAGGACCTAAGAGAGTGATTTTTATTTTATATTGTTGCATCTCTTCTATTCCCATATTTAAGGTGCATCTTTTTTACTCCTCACTGTGGATTTCTACCCTTTCAAACCTTATTTTTCTTAACAATTGGATTGGGAAGTTTTACATTGGTGCCTTCTCTGAAATGCCCAGCATGATGTGTACTCTGAGATGAAAAACACATGAAACTGGCTTTCCAAAATATGTATCTGTAATTTTCAATAAATAAATTCAGTGAACAGGACCCGCTGCTTGTCTCATTTACAGCAGCAGCTCTTAACAGAGCTGTCCCAGCATAAATTCAGGGTAAATCCACAGAAATTCAGGCCTCAGTCAAATGTTTCAGCCTGGCCCCAAATGTTTGGTGCCAACACGTCTCAAACAAACATTTAGGAACACGGGATTCACCACGCTTTTGATGCAACGCCCCGAGAGACATAAAGATTTCCAAACTTAAATGTTCTGACTTGTATTTACTCTGTTCACACTGATTAAACATTGAAAAAACCCTATTTTTTATTGCATCTTCTTGAGCAGGATGGAATTCTCCCGACAGTTTTACCCTCCTGCAATCAAATGGATATTTGGGGTGTCCCTCCATTTACTCTGGCAGAAATAAGAGCTTGAATTTGGTCCCCTATACAATTATTTACATCCCATTGCTGTTCTCCCAATAAAGTCTACATGACTCTTATTAAAAAAAAAGAAAGAAAGAAAGAAAAGGAGAAAAAAAAAGAATCTAGCTAGTTTTTAATTCCTCTTTTGCACATCTCTAAGAGGAAGCAGCCCTTCACTGCGTCCTCTGAGTTGCAGCTTGATATTTTCCCTTCCTCTTAGCATTTCTAGCTTATATCCCGCAGTTACAGTCGGCCAAAGCTTGTCACGGCCTGGTTTTATTTCTCTTAGTTTCTAATCCCACTTGTCCTTTCCAAGCAGCTCCTTTACTTCATCTGCGCTTGATTTTAATCCCCCAGCCACAGCAACTTCCCAGAATCTGAGAGAAGCCTCCAGCCTCAGGTATTTCCCAGCCTTTCGTTCCACAGCAGGCTGCGTTTCTCACTCCTGCTCTCCCTTTTTTGAAAATAAGAACCCTTATTTTCACTTCCACATGCGAACTTCAAATCACTGCCTCAAAATTCCCTCTTTACATCTCCAGTTCAGCTTCCTCTTCCCCGTTCCTCCGCAGCCCAGGCTTTTGGTTTTGGGTTCTCCTCTGTGTTCCGTAACATATTGCTGGGGCCTGTGTGCTGTGCTCAGTGTTGGGCTTTTCAGATTTCCCTGATCTTGGTATAAATCAGTCCCTGCTTGGAATGTTTAAGCTCAGAGTCTTCTCCTTGCACGGCGCCGGGTCACACGATCAGCATCTGCCAACCCAACGCAGCCAGGTATTAAAAATCACCTTAAAACCTCGATGTAAGCGCTTATATCACAGGCAGGAGAAAGGGAAAGGGGGAAATCGGGGCATTACCCAGCAATGCAAATGTTTGAGTGGTCGTTTAAGGGAATATACACCCGAAATTGAAGCATTCATGAAAGCTTTTCGTGAATTCAGGGTCAGCCGGCTCTTAGAGAACAAACATTTTAAAGCACCGTTTCCAAATCACACCGAAGGCAACCTCGACGATAAGACACGGGAGGAAAAAATTAGAAACAAGTGTAAAACTGACAGAGCCCAGAAAAGAAACCGGAGTTAAAAGGCACAGACAATAGAAACAGAAATACAAACATTTACATTAGCAAAAAGACTAAACAGATAAGTTGGGACTTGCTGACTGGAGTTATCAAGGACTTTGTTGCACTCTTTACCTCTTAAAAATATGTATTTCCCGAGAAGCAAGAAGAGTATCAGGGTTGCAGTGCTGTCGGGTATCTAAATTACCTACTTCTCCTGCATCAATCAAACCAAATTGGCCTTTTAAATGAAGATTTAGATTCTTTCTTAACAGCACTTGGACAATGAATTGCTATGGCACCTTGGAAGTTATTTTATATTATTTTCTAAGTTTCTCGAAATCATTCTTTAATTAAGAAAAAAAAATAAGCCTGGAAATTATATTTTTGGTTTGAAACAACACCTCCATCAAACATCATAAATGGATTTTCTAAAGAAACGTGAAGAGAAAACTCTCCATCTCTCTTTTTATTCGTGCAATGGTTGTTAACAAATACTTGATAAAACTCAGCCCTTTTTTTGTCAGCTGCAAAGGAACGATCTGAACTGAATTTTCTAGTTCCTGCTCCCAACCATCTGAAACCCCACGGCTTTTAAAAACTGAATATTCAGTATTTAGGATAAACGCAACGAGCTTGTTTTACGCGTGGCAAATTATTTCGGGATTCATTCCCCAGCAATCCATGGAAAAAGAATTTGGGTGCTGAAGACCAGGAGCTCCCTGGCACGGAGGTGCCTCCCAGCCCACCGTTCCAAGGGCTCATAATAAAACCTTCTCCTACTTTTGGGGGCTGATTTATTATTTTCCTCTCGGCTACTTTTAGGTGGAATTATCTCGGTGTTACAAACTCCTGGAGAACTTGGCGGTGAACACGGCTGCGGGCAGGGAGAGCGGCGTTCTGGGCATCTCTCGAACCCCCCTGCCTTTCCTTCCCACGATTTCCACATAACCAGGGCAGTCCCTGCCGTCAAAACATCCCATTATTCCCGGGGATGATTCCGGACTCGCCGCCGGTCCCCGCGGCTCGGCAGGAACGGGAAAAGCCACCTCTCCTATCCTTTCTCCGTGCCGGAGATGAGCAGGATGGGGACCGAGCCACGCGTGTCACCGCGGGGAGCCACCACCGTGCCCTCTCGGCCCCAGGGATCCCCCAGGAATAAAAGAAACCCCGGGGACTCCTCTTATCTCCCGTCCCGGCGGGGCGGAGCGGCTTTTCACTGCCTTCCAGGAGCACAACTTCCCCGGTAATTAGCAGGAGCTGCCTTAGTGCGTGGGTAACAGTGTAATAATTAATCTAAATGTGGGAATTTAGGAAGTGACCCTGCCGATTAGTTCCTCCCTTTTCCCCAGACTCCTATCTGCGTAAAACAGGGAGACTAGACATAATAAAACTTCGCCCTGCAGCCGCCTCGTCAGCGGGATTTCCCAAAGTTCTGGGAGCTGAACCGATTCCCTTCTCCCTCTTTTCTCCTCTCTCCCCCTCCAAAAACAAAAGCCATCGGAAAGAGGCGAATCTGATCTCCTCCAAAACAAAGTTTTACCGGGGCCGTCGGTGTTTAGTAGTGACCGCAAAAAGAAAGCACCAACCTGACAAATCCCGATCCTAAATCTAACCCCGGGGCTCCTCAGGAGCTGCATGTCTCTGCGGCTCCCGTCTCGGATAAAAGGATAACGAGAATAATTACCTTTTCCTTTCCTTGCTCTGAAGCGTATCTGCATCAGCAGCGAGAAAGCAGCGCGCTCAAGAAGTTAGCGACAGAGCCAAAATAGAGCAGGACCAAGGGAAGGATAATTTTACTCCGAGGGGAGGATAATTTTACTTGAGCCCGGGGAACGGGAAGGGAGGAAAAGGGCAACATCCATCCCGGGGGGCACGGCTGGGCAGGGTCCTGCTGGCCCGTGGCAGGAGGGAGCCGGGATATCCTCTCCCCATCCCTCCTTCCCATCTTTTGCCTGCGGTTTTCCTTGGATTTAGCAAAGAACTCTGGAAACTGGAGAACTCCAAGCGGCCGCAGGGTCTGCCCAGGTTAGGCCCCGGCGTTTGGTATTATTAAAACCAGCCAATTTAAAAAAAAAATAATAATAAAAAAGGAAATGCGTGTTTTGGGCTGTTGGTGAATTGTTTTGTTGTTTATTCCCCCCCATCCCCGAAGAGCCCCGGGCTGGGGGAAATGCTGAGCGCGGTGGGCGGGTGTCCCCCGTGGGTGGCAGAGGGACACGCCACCACCCTGGGCGACTTCTGGGGGAGGCCGGGGCTCCTTCAGCTCCGGGGGCTCCTTCAGCTCCGAGCCACCCGCATCCGTCCGCACCGGGTCGTGTCATCTGGTCCCCAGGGCAGCCAAACTCCTCGGGTCTGGCTTTTTTTATTATCATTATGTTTTTCCCCCTTCCCTTGAGCAGAGCCGCCTCTCACGACCAGAGTTATGAATGGGGATAAGAGAGAGGAAGCGGCTGGAAGGAGCTTCCCCAGCCCATCGCATTCCTCAGCTGCCACCGCTCTCTCCTGCCCGCAGCCCGGGCGAGAGCCTTCCCCCGCGGCCGCGGAAGGATGGAAGGGTGGAAGGATGGATGGATGGACTGGTGGAAGGAAAGAAAGAAGGATGGAAGGAGCCGCGGGGCCAGCCGTGGGTGGCAGCCGGACCTCCGTGGCATCCCCAGCGTGACGAGCCATCTCGGTCGGGGTGCAGGTCCGAGCTCAGCACCCCGTGCCCCCCATCCTCGGGGCGCACATCCCGCTCCCCCATCCCTCCTGCATCCCTCCCTCCCTTTCTCCCTGCCCACCCCTGCCCCGCCAGGCGCGGATTTTTGGGGGGAGCCGGGCAGACGTACCTTGAAGGCGATGGGCAGCGTCTTGTTGCAGCGCCAGTGGGTGGGCAGCACGGAGCAGAGGAAGTTGGGGCTGTCGGTGCGCACCAGCTCCCCGGGGTGATCGGCCAGGACCTCCACCATGCTGCGGTCGGCGCTGCGCAGCTTCCCCGGCAAAGCCCCGCTGTGCTCGGCGCCGGGCAGCGGCAGCGGCTCGCTCATCTTCCCCGGGCTCAGCGTGGTGGAGGGCGGCGTGAAGCGGCGGCTGGTGCTGGTATCTACGGGGATACGCATCACAACAAGCCTTTTGAGTGAAAGACCTCCACCGAGTTTTTACAAAACAGCGAAAGGAGCGTAACTCTTCGGCGGGCCGCTCTCTGGGGACCAACATAAACGGATACAGGCTGAGGACCCGGGGGAAACTTGTTTCTACGCCAGTCCCCGAAGTTAATTTTTTGCTGAAGGCGGCTGAGATAGCGAGCACGCCGCCACTTAACTCTTGGCTTCCTGGCGCGGCGGAACAGATCGCGTTAATCCGATAAACCAAAGGGCCGTCCGTGCGGGGCTTTACCGAGCATCAGGTCCGCGGGGCCACAAAGAGTTAGCGGGCAGAAAGCTCATTCCAAACGCCCGAGCACCGTGGAAAATGAAAAAAAAAAAGGAAAAAAAAGGGAGGCGACCCAATGCAAGAAACACTCGCAAAGCTTGGGCTTCCCGCTCAGTCGCCTATCAGTTTCTTCCAGGTGATTTCTCGGCAGTCCCAAGAGAAAACAAAATACACCCGCGTGTTCCGTAGGCAAAAAATGGCTCTTTTGGAGAGGGAAATTCGGGGTTGTCTTCAGACAAGGCGGTACGAGAGCGAGACTTTCTGAGCAAAGGTCAGCCGGCTACAACTGTGTATATATATTCACACACGCACGCACACACACATATACCGGACTTATAAAATATTTACAGTATAATCTGTAGAGAATTTAAACACAACAGGAATCCATTAATGTTCTCTGCGAGTTTTTTTTTTTTTAAGCAGCCTTGAAAATGAGCTTCAGTAGTTTGGTTCGCGTTGCTCTAAGAGTACTCGTGTAATGAGCCCTCAATCATTCTTGCGCAAAAAGGAAAAAAAAAAAAGAAAAGAAAGAAAAAGAAAGAAAAGCAAAGCTCAGTGCATGGCATTCAAGCCTCAAATCTCTGTCTTTGTGCTTGTCTTTGGTATAACGCCTTTCATGGATTTAAAGAAAGGTCGCAGCCGATCGCAAGCTCTGAGGCTAAAAGGTCCACAGCTGAAAACTTGGGTTTGGGGATGTTGGTTAAATTGTGGGTTCGCTCTGTGGTTTTGTGTGTGCAACAGCGCTCTCTCTCTCCCACTCACGTCCTCCTCAGCAGCCAACCCAACAGTCTGCAACAACTTCGGCGCTCATTGCCAATTCTATTTTTTTTTTCGGTATCTCAGACAGTCTTCCTCTAGTTCGGCCACAGGAACCGGCTGCTTAACAATGTTTGAACCGCAGCAGGTGGAAGCCTGCCTTGGGAAGCATGGCTTTTCTCTCGTCCAGCGCGATGGAAACCACCAGCCTGCGCGGAGAGCCCCCACACACACACACAACACACACGCTGCAAACCAAAAGCCACCAGCGACAATTTAAAAAAAAAAAAAAAAAGAAAAAAATAAGGAAAAAAAGACAAAAAACCCGCCACCCAGCCAAATCACTACTTTTGAAGGCGTCAAAGCTTCCGCAAAACGAGGTGGCGGCGGGCGGGGGTGGAGGAGCCGCTGACCCCGGCGAGGAGAGGAGACGGGGGGAAGATCAACCCCAAAGTTGCCAGCCGGGGTGAGACGGGAGTGCTCAGAGAACACGCATTTCCACAGCCGAGAGCTGGCGGGTCTTCACGCGTGGGGGAACGCGGGGTGAGCCGGGCCGTGTGCCGTGTCCCTTGTCCCGTGTCCCGTGTCCCGTGTGCCGTGTCCCGTGTCCCGTGTCCCGTGTGCCGTGTCCCCCGCCGCCCGCCCGGCGCCCGGCGCGGCCGGGGTGGATGGAGGTGGCCGGGAGCGAGTCGGTGCGGGCGGGAGG
>JAWWMP010000001.1:116716199-116726676 GCA_035047865.1 Dendrocincla tyrannina
GGAAGAAGAGCCTTTGGCTGAGATGCCCCCTGAGCCTGCCCTGGCCCAGCCCCAGCCCTTCCTGGGTGCTGGCCCTGATTTTCCTCCCAGCCCCACCGTGCCACAGCAGCACAAATCAGAAATGAAGCCTCACGTGTGCAAATTAAAACACCACCCAAACAGAATCCTGAGCAAAACTGAACTCCACGTGGTGACTCCTCACCCTGAGTCATCCCGAGCCCTGTCTCAAAATAAATTCTTTTCCTTCCTCCCCAGTCCACGTGGAGCAAAGAATTTCAAGTCAGAGGAATGAAAACTCAGTAGGAAAAATCCCAAAACAGACAACTTGTCAAAATGCTGTGAATCCTTCCTGGTGCAGAAGTTGGGGACAGGAATCACCGAGGCTGTTCCTGCTGGGGGTACCAAAGAAAGTGTTTGCAGGACCCTCTGTGTCTTCTCCTCTCCATCATCAGTTCCCCAAAGTGCAGCTGGGTGGGAGTTTGGTGGGAGAGATGGGTCTGTTCTGGTTCTCTGCTCACATGGAAGAAGCAGACAATGCCCTCAGGCACAGGGTGGGATTCCTGGGGCATCCTGAACAGGGCCAGGAGTTGGCCTTGATGGTCCTGATGGGTCCCTTCCAAAGGGAGGTGATGTGGGACTCACTCTGTGACTCTGTGGAGGGGCAGAGCTGGAAGGCAGAGACATCCCACGCTTGGCATGGGCTGCTGCTGCTCCTTGGTGTGCTCTGAGTACCTGCATGCAGGGCAGGAAGGAAACTCTGCCAGAGATTAAACTCTTATTGCTTCCTGTGTGGCTGTCTTCACTGTAGAGGAGGGAAAAAAAGAGCTCTAAGGGCCCTTGAGAAGAGATTTGTCTGAATAGCAAAGTTGTTGTGATTCATCCCCCGCCTCCCTCCTCAAAGAGTCAGGATTTGACCAATTTCCTCAGGAAAGTGGTTGATTAGAGCCCCTGGATTTATCCACAGCCTGCCCAGGAGACGTCATAAAGGTGATTAATGGTGAACCCTCCATCATAGGAAGCTCAGAGTTTAGTAGAGCTATTTCCAAGGGCATGGAAGGAAAAGAAGTCATTTGTATTTTTGCCAAAAATGCCTCAATGTTGAAATGCCTCTTTGTGCTCCTGGCAATTAATGCCGCTGCCTATCAAAGCCTGGGGTATTTTGTGATTTTACAAGTTTGTTTGAAAAAATTGATTCAATGTGTTTCAGTGTTTACATAGGAGGATATTGTGGAATGAAAAGAAAACGTTTCCACAAGCCCAGCTTTGCTTGCTGTCCCTGAAACTAAGCATGATGTCGGAAGCTTTTTATGCCCCTTCCCAAGAAAAGGTTCCCCTGGATGTTCCCAGGGGGCAGTGCTATTATAGAGCAGCTTGAGGAGTGTTTGGGGAGATAATTACCTGCCCTGACAAGGCAAAGCTGCACTTGAGCCTTTGGGAATTCACTGGAAGTTCCCAAAAAGCGAGATTTTCTTGCACTTCTGTCTGACACTTTCTTCTTTTGTCCAGTCTTTCTTCCCACTAATTTTGGACCTAGTCCTCCCTCCAAAAGCTGTCTGCCAGCTCTCACGTATTCCTTTAATTTTTAACAGTGTGGTTGGGCAGAAGGAAAAACCATGGAGCGTGAAAACAGAGGTAGATCCCTCTTTTTTTTGTTTTCCTTTATTTTTTTTGGTGCTGCATTCAACCCTCTGCACAAGCAGTCATGCATTTCCACCTGGAAAGCACAACCTGGCCCTGCCTTAGGGCTGAGTTTAGGGCACACAAACCCACCACAGATCTTCCACCATCACTTAGGACTGAAATTCTGCAAACAAAACCAGGTTCACTAGGATGATCCACAGCAGCAGCTCTGGGTTGGAAAATAACCTGTACATCCAAATCCTAACAAAAGCATTCCAATAAATCCTGGTTTTGGTGTTCACAGACATCCCAGACTGATGCAGGTGAGAAGATAACGCCCCCAGAGCTCTCCCCTTCCTGGGGTTCCTTCCTGGCATCTGCTGACAGCAAAGCAGCTTTTCCTCACCCCATGGAATAAACACTTTTTGCCAGGAATGGGATGGAGGAAACCAAATACATTGTGCAATATTTTGCAACCTCTGTTAACAGGAACTGGCTTGGGAAGAGCCAGCCCAGGGCTCCTGATGGTTTCCCAGCTGTGTTTTCCACATATGTTTGATCCAGTTTTCCCTCCTTCCGTGTCTCAGTGTTTTGTCCCCACCACTCCTTCTTCTTCTTATCCCACTTCCTCATCCATGGCTTCTCCCATCACATCATTCCCATCCTGGTACCCATTTCCCCTCTTCCTCCTCCCACAACCCCTGAACCATCAAATAAGTCTTTTCTCCTTTCTATCTCTCCTTTCTTGCAAGCCCATCTTGCCCCCTCATCTCCCTCTCATTCCCAGATTTCCCTGCTCTTTCCCAGGTCCTTTTGTCTTCTCGGAGCCACAGTGGGACAACGTGCACCCTCAGCATGAGCACAGACAATGCACTGGGATTGCCACCAGGATATTTTTACACTATTCTACACATTCCTGGGGTTTCCCAGGAAAAATTATGTTGAAAAATTATGACTTTTAAGAGAAAACTGCCTAAAAAATACTGCTGGGAAACACCCACTCCAGCATAGCTGAGATGATCTTCCTTCCCATGTGATTTATAACCTTTTGCAAACACCCAAACACCTGAGCTGGTCAGTTTTAGGGCCATGAGGATGATCAGAGGGCTGTGGAGAGCAGGAGGTGTTCACCTGGACAAGACAAGGCTCCAAGGGAGACCTGAGAGCCCCTTCCAGTGCCCAAAGGGGCTTAAAAAAGGAGGGAGGGGGATTTTTGTATGGGCAGAGAGTGCCAGGACAAGGGGCAATGGTTTTAATCTGATGGAGGTCAGGGCTAGATGGGAAATTGGGAATAAACCCTTCCCTGGGAGGGTGGGCAGGCCCTGGCCCAGGTTGGGCAGAGAAGCTGTGGCTGCCCCTGGATCCCTGGGAGTGTCCCAGGCCAGGTTGGACAGGGCTTGGAGCACCCTGGGCTGGTGGGAGGTGTCCCTGCCCATGGCAGGGGGTGGGATTGGGTGATCTTTAATGTCCTTTCCAACCCCAACCAGTCCATGATTTCAGTCTCTCCACGTCTATCAGCACCCAGAATTCCTGAGCCAGGCTGGAAAGGTCACAAAGGGATCTGTTTGGTTTGGCTTTTTAAGAATAAAAGTCAGTGCTTTGCTTGGCTCTTCCCTTTTTCTCCTGCAAATGTGCAAGGCTGGAAGGTGTCCCTGCCCATGGCAGGAGGTTGGAACTGGATCATCTTTAAGGTCCATTCCAACCCCAACCATTCTGGGATTCTTAACGACAGCAGGACTGGCTGCACAGGGTGGAGTTCATGAAGAGCTGGGGGGAACCAAGAGTGCAAGGCACTTTTCAGGGCAAAGGTGGTCCCAGTGGAGGCCAAGAGAAGGGACCAGCAGAGCTGCTCTGTCCCAGATAAATCTGCCACGTGAACGATCACCCGAGTCCTCGGGACTCTGAAATACCTGAACTTTTAGCAAGGTCTGTGGCCCTTCAACAGTTCCAACACAGCTTCAATTTTCTGGCTTGGAGCTCAGGACTGAACTCCAACGTGAAGTAATAAAACAGGGGAAAAAAAAACTATGAGGCTGCTACAGAGCCTCTATTTAGAGCTTCTGGCAGCAGGCGAGCGCAGGGGGAGCTGTTTGTCTTGACCAAGGCTTTCCTTGGCTGCTCGTGGAAAAACATTCCCTTTGTCCAAGATGGCTCGTGGTCACACAAAGGGTGGCCCTCAGGAGCCTGGGATCATCCTGCGCAGACAGGAGGAGGACCTGCTGACTTCCAACCAGGGCTCTTGACGTGCCATGGTGCTGCTGATGCCGAGCTGAGGGAGGGAATGGTGGTGTTTTCCTGGAGGGAATGTCGTCACCAGCCACCCACGGAGCCAGGAAAGAGCACAAAGAGGGGGCACAGGCACAGTGGGTCACCAACCCTGGCTCTTTGCACCCGGGGTGGTGAGTGGAGCACAAATGGGAAGTTGTTTTTGCTGCCCACAGGCATTTTTTGGGAGGCGAAGGGAGCCCAGGCTTTTGGGAAGAGGATGGTCCGTCAAAATAGCTGGAATTCAGTCACTCAGGATACAGCCTTGGGATGGGGGCAGGGGGGGTTAGTTCATCCTCAAACAGAATCCCAGCATCACCAAGGTTGGAGGAGACCTTCAGGACCATCCAGTGCCAGCAGCACCACCAGGACCACCCCCAATCCATGTCCCCAAGGGCCACATCCAGACACCTCTGGGACACTCCCACAGACACCTCCCTGGGACTCTCATTCCAAGGCCTGACCACTCTGGCAGGGAAAAATTGTTCCTAAGATCTCACCTGAACCTGCCCTGGTACAACTTGAGGCCATTTCCTCTCACCCTTTCCCTTCAAAGAGACCAACCAGCCTCTCATTCCAACCTCCCCTCATTGCTGCAGAAGGAGTTTCTGCTCCTGCCCCAGGGAATAACAAGGTATTTCATTAAAAAATCCATCCCCAGGGTTTCCAGGAGGGCACATAACCCTCCCTTCAGTTGGGATCCTGAATTATCAGGCAGCTCTGACATCCCCAGCTTAGCTCTGGTCAGAATCTAACCTGGACCTCAGGAACTTTCCTCTTTATAAAGGTTTTCTTGGAGTTGGTCAGTTCTTTATTGAAAAAGTCCGATTTTAAGACCTGGACATGTTTCCTTGAAACCTTTCCTACCAGCTTCTGGTTCTCGAAACAGACCCCAGAGCAGATTTCCTGGTTTCCCTGGGATTACAATAAGCCTTGAGGGCCAATCCTTCAAACAAAGGGAGTGTTTCCATCGTTTGCTGAGTAGCCTGCTCGGGGCTGAGTGACCAAAATAGCAGCACTGAGAACTTCAATGTATGTGAAGATAAAGGAATAGCCATATTTAGCTTTCTCAGGATAACCTCCTGACCAGTTCCAGCACGTGGAAAAGTCTCCATGATTCAGCCCTCACGTAATAAATCCGCTCTTTTTTAATATATGAGTAGGAATTCTATAAATGCATAACAGATGTTTTGACCCTGCAGAAGACTGAAGCCTAAAGAGCTGCCAGTGGTAACCTATTTTTGTGTAGTACACACAAAATTTGCTACAATTCGGAATTTCTGGGAGTAAATCCCCCCTGGAGAAAATAGAGGAGTAGAAACCTCTGGGAATTCAGGAATAACGCATAAGGAAAGGCTTCTGAAATCAAGCTGTCTTATTTTCTTGGGTGTCACGCTCATAAATATGAACAAAACTAGTTCTAGTTATCCCAAAACGGGTTCTAACATCCCCCCAGCGCTCTCGCCTCCAGCCCTGCATTGTCACAAAGACTGTGGCTAAAGCTGCCTCAGCCTTGTGGAAAATCCTATAGAATTATCTGCCCAAAAAAAGCAGATGAAAAGCACTTTTTTATCAGGGAAGAGGCAGATGGAAACAATTAGAAGGAAAATACAAAGGGAGATCATGTCAAACGTTGAGTTTGCCATCTCTTCTTGATCATCTGATGAAATGTTCCAGTCGGCAGATACCGTGAGATGTTACAGGAAAGAGGATTTCATTTGGATCCCATTTTTCAGACCCTTTCCTGGTATTTGCCACCTGTTTCATCCCTGGATTGCTGGAAAACAAAAACCTGCCAAGCTGCCCCCTTGGCAAGTGAAGTAAAAAAAGTTGTAATTTGCTGTTTCACCCCAGGATGAGGGAGAAGAGAGTGGGGGTTTTCTGATATTCCATGGGAAATGCACGGGACACCTTTAAAGCAACTGGAATTGCACAACATTCCCACTGGGAAAGGAACTCTTGGAATGTGGCAGGGACAGTAGAACCTCCCCCTGCCATGAGCACAAGGCCAGGAGAGACTGGGGGATTCCTCAGAGCACGAGAAGGGTGGGCTGAGGGAGGCGGGGTGAGGTGTGAGGTGTGCCATGAGGTTGAGGAGATGTGGTGTGAGTTTCATCCTCACTGGGTGGACCTTCTACATTGACCAACACGAACAGAGAATCCTCCCCAGCCTTGGCACTCACCACGGGAAGCAGCCCATGCCAGGAGGCTGGAGATGCTCCATTGGCACATCCAAGAATGTTTTCATGGAATCACCAAGGCTGGCAGAGACCTCCAGGACCATCCAGTCCCACCAGCACCACCAGGATCACCCCTAAATCATGTCCCCACGTGCCACATCCTGATGTCTCATTAACCCTTCCAGTGACTCCACCACCTCCCTGGGACAATTATCCCAAGGCCTGATGGCTCTTTCTGTGAGAAACCCTTTTCCAAAGCCTGACCTGTTCTGTTGCAGGTGGTTCACTGACCCTCACCCTGTTTAGGAGCCCAACATCTCCCCACTGCTTTCCATGCTTAGGCATGGAGACATCTTTCAGGAACACCTCCATAATTTGCAGCAGGTCCTCTGGCTTTGACAAGCAGATGGTCTCCAGCTCAGGCTGTCTTTGTACTTGCTCTTGTCTCCTCTGCCTTCTTTGCCAGTCCCACATTGAACCATTTCCTTCTGTCCTACCCTCTCCAAAGTTTCTCTCCTTTCTTGGTCGTTCTCTGTGTTTCAGTCCCCTGATTTGTGGTGTATCCCCATGTCAATTCCCTGTTTTCCTACTCTTGGGCTTTCCTTTTTCCTTCTTTCCTCAGTTCAAATCCCCCTCCAGAAGGTGCCTGTGGACACTGGAACTGCTGCCATTTGTCCTTTGCTCTGTCCTGGGGAGTCACTATTGGAGTCATCACAGACTGATAGAGAAAGGGACCCAAAAATTTAAATTATCAATTCTACAGACCATTCCTACATAACAAATTGGGAATCAGTTGTGAAATCTCTCATGGCAGTGATCATTTCAAATCACCATTTGATTTCAATCCATTTCCATCCATTTCTATCAATGCCAATCCGTTTCAAGCCATGAGATTCATTTCAAATCCCCCTCGTGACTCACCCAGGGCCTCACAGAAGACGTGGCTTGACCAACATCCCACCAAGGCCAGGCTGTGCCAGGGGTTTGGATCAAATATTGGCTCTCTCATGGGGCAGAAGGGCAGCAAACCAGAGCCCACCATTAAACCAGCACCACTTGGAGCTGCCCTTCCTTTGCAAAGACTCTTCTGGCCTCGTCAAACCCATCGATCCTCTCCCAATTAAGCAGAGGCAACATTTCACTCCTGACTTCGTTTCCGAAGAGTGATTGGCCTTTCAGGAACATCCAAAGCGAGATTCCAAAGCCCAGCTGATGTTATTAAGCTCAATTATTCAATTTGCTCTGACATTTGCTGTTCATATCTGCTGGGAAGCAGTTAGACCTCGATATTTTTGGAGTTCACGTGGAGTTTAACAACATGAATTTCTTATCAGGGGAAAGGACCACGTTCGTTGGTGAAAGCCAAGTACATGGAGCATTAACAGTTATCAAATTCCAGAGGGAAAACAATTCCTGTTGGGATTTGTTGCCAACTGTCACCCTTCCATGTGAGCCATGAGTCTCCTTTGCTGGCCATCAGCCAGGCTCCTACAACCCATTTCCTCCAGGGTTTCCCATCCCAAATCCCAATCCTCTTCCTATAGTAGTCAAAAAGGATATTTTCCTTTATTTCTGTGGTTTTCTGGTAATTATATTTGTTGGCAATTTGACTTTTTAGACATCCATTAGTAGCCACCTCTGTTTCAAACACAGAGATCTTCATCAAAATCCTGTTTTCTTCTCTTCTTTATAATTCCTTCTTTCAATTACAAGCCAAGATTTTCCAGGAAAAAGAGGGGAGGGGAAAAAAGCAGACAGCTGATTCCCATTAAAGACTTTTGTATTAAAAATAAAAAAAATTAAAAAAAAAATTGTTCATCAGAAGAAAAAGTTTTCCAGAAAAAAAAAAATAGTTGAATGGAAAAAATTCTTTGCCAGCCCAAATATTTTCCCATTTTAAATAAGTGGTGTCAATTTTTTCCTCTGGGGACACCCAGAATGGATTTAACTGTTTCGTTGCCATGTCAGAACATCACAGGTTTTTCCAAGTCTTGAACACCCAAACCAAGCCCAAGGCGTTGATGATTTTCAGTCCTTTTTAACTCTTAATTAGGAGAAGAGAAGCTTTGGGGGGACCTCACTGTGGCCTTGCAGGACCTGAAGGACCCACAAGAAAGATGGAGAGAGACAATTTCCAAGGGATGGAGGGACAGGACAAAGGGAATGGCTTCAAAGTGCCAGAGGGCAGGGCTGGATGGGATACTGGAGGGAATTCTTGCCTCTGAGCTTGGTGAGGGGCTGGGATGGAATTCCCAGAGAAGCTGTGGCTGCCCCTGGATCCCTGGGAGTGTCCCAGGCCAGGCTGGACGGGGCTTGGAGCACCCTGGGCTGGTGGAAGGTGTCCCTGCCCATGGCAGGGGGTGGCACTGGGTGGGCTTTGGGGTCTCTTCCAACCCAAACCAGTCTGGAATTCTGTGGTTCTTTTTGGCCCAAGCTTTTCTTTCTCTTCTTTCCCCTTCCTAATTCTCTGTTATTCCAATGAGAAATAACCACGGATCTTCGATGCCATTCATTTACAATCACAAGGAAAATGTGAATTCCTGGACTTTGGCAATGGTTTGTCAAACCCCAAAACCTTGTGCAAAGTCTTCCTAGCAATGGCATCGTGACTGGCTGTGACACCACCATCCCAAAGAGCAGAGATGCTGAAGAAAGAGGATAAAGCTCCAGACACACAAAAAAACTTAATAATTTTCCCTTGTAGGGAGGATTTGGAGGAGTTGCAAAGCCAAGTGTCTCAGAAAAATGGTGTGTTGCCTCCTTTCACTCTACATTTAAAAATGAAGAGTGAAATAAAAATTACACAGTGCCTTAAAATGTCATAATTGAGATGAGTTGAGAGAAAAAGGTGTTGAAAACTTAGTTTATTTCACTCTATTTAATTTTAGGTTTCTCCTTCTCCCTTAATGCACCAATCTTTCCTTCCTGCCAAGTTGAGAGGCTCAGCCACAGTAAAGAAATAAATAAAATGACATCCTGCCTTCTCCTGCAAATATTCTCCACGTAAAACTCTCTTTGTGCAGCAAATCCTTGGTCGAGGCTCATCCCATAAATCGAAAAGAATTCAAAAACTTTCAGTAGTCCCAATTTCTGTGACCTGCGAGTGCTCCAAGTGCCCAGACAGGTCTTGTTGGAATTATTCAGGTAAATAAGGAGACTCCTCAAGGGATCCAGAACACTGGAATAGTTGGATCTTTTTTCCTTAAAGAATATATTCACATCAACTCAGGGGCAGAAGTGTTAGATGGACTCAACTGAATTATTGATTCCACCCTGCTCTGGACAGGGGATAATAAATTTTAGTCCCTTGCTGGTTAAAAATAAAAGTGTTTAATCTGAACATACGAGTTGAAAACTCGGATAAACAGCACAGAAGAACTTTGATTCTGTCTGTGTTTTATACATCTCATGTTATTGTCTTCCAGTGGTCAAAACATCTTGGGTGTTGTTTTGCAAAGAAGTGATTGCTCCTGACTCAAACTACCAGCAGAATAACTTGGCTTTTCCAGCTAAACTGAAATAAATGCTTTGCAGGGCAGTTTTTTACACTCTCCAGCCCAACATGGTTCGTTTTGCCTCTTCATTAAATGATAAAAAGCTGCCAGGAAGATCAGCCAGACACAATTCTGTAAAACCAGCTCTAAGAAAGACACACTAAGACTGGTTTCAGTTGAGCGTGGATGGGTTCAAGCCATGCTGACCCATCCTGGACTAATTTAACTGAAAACATTCAGTTATACTTAAAACAATTAGGATATAATTGCCTTTTTTTTCCAACTCAGACTTCTCATTTAAGGCCTGGATTGTCTGCAGATGAGAGCAGCATGTCACAAAAACGGTTTTATCACCTGCCTTAGCCCATCTGCAGCACAGACAGCCCTGGCTGTAGGAAATATAAAAGCTTACCTTTAAAAGATCCAGTCCATTAAAAATGATAGAATATCAAAGGTAATCAGGGAGGGTTGGAGGGTCTTGGGAGGATAATAATTCCTGGGAATGGGATATTCAAAGGAAAATGTATTGAAGGCAAAGTTGGGCTGGGCTTGGAGCAACCTGGTCTAGTGGACATGGAACAAGAGGAGCTTTAAGGACCCAAACTATTCCATGATCCTCTGGTTTTAAGTGGGCACAGCAAGAAAGGCTGGAGCAAGAACCCATGGGGTAGAGATACCAGTGGAGAACCTTCATCCCTCCATCCCTCCACCATCCATCCATCCATCCATCCACCATCCATCCATCCATCCATCCATCCATCCATCCATCCCTCCATCCATCCCTCCATCCATCCCTCCATCCATCCACCATCCATCCATCCATCCATCCATCCATCCATCCATCCATCCAGCCATCCATCCACCCATCCATCCATCCATCCATACATCCACCCATCCATCCATCCATCCATCCATCCA
>JAWWMP010000001.1:116830905-116842131 GCA_035047865.1 Dendrocincla tyrannina
CCGTCCAGCCTGGCCTGGGACACTCCCAGGGATCCAGGGGCAGCCACAGCTTCTCTGCCCACCCTGTGCCAGGGCCTCATCCACCAACCTAAACGCTTCTGATGGGTTTAGGGAGTGCCAGACACGGGATCCTTCTGTTCTGACCCCGGGCAAGGAAGGGAAGGGGAGAGCAAAGCACAGAACAGGTTTAGGCTCAAGATCAGAACAACAAAGCTTTAGCGGTCAAGATGATGACAGAGAATAAGGAACAGGGTCAGAGTCCTCTCCTCCTTCCCACCCTCTGGCAACGGCAATGTGGACACAGGAACCCCCAGAGCCCTGGATGTTATCCCTGCCCACAAGATCCAGCAGTCTCACACGGCTCCACTGGCACGAGTGCTCTGGCTGAGGTTCTCATTTCCCCATTAATTAATGATTAATACAAAGAGCCAGCTAACACACTCTAATATTGGGCTGGTTTCTTGTTTAGCACCCCTGTAACATATTCCTTGTGTTTGAAGGGTAAATAAACCCATGGCAAGTTCCAAGATAGGTAAGGCTGGAAACACACACTTTGACCCTTGGTGGCGTTGGAGGCACCGATGGTGCTGAGGGAAAACCAGGCACTTCTCAGGTAATTTAACAAGAGAGCCCAGAAAAGCACAATTTCAGCCTTAAGGAGTAATTCACAACTGTGTTATTCACGCCGTGTGGCTGCTTTTCAGGAGAAGTTCAGAATCAAAAACCATATAGAATACAAAATAAATATAATTAAAATAGAAATCATTAAAAATGTATGATGAAAACATAACGCAAATACTGGAAATAGAAACACATTAAAATATATCATAAAAACATGTAATAAAATCCACAGTAAATATAATCCCCCCCACCCCGCAAACCCACAGGAACAGGGATATTCCTTGTGCTGGAATTACAGCCAATGACAAGAGACGTGGCACAAAATGGGCTGATCAGAGCAAGGAGCCAAATTTATCATTTCTCCTAAGCCTCAAAGCACAGATGTGTTTTCAATTCTTCCAGAGAAGAATTCCCATTTATGCCCACCCCTGAGTCCAGGAGTAGTTAAATGCTCCATTGGCTTCATCCCACCCAAAGCTCTAAACACTCCACATCATGACGCAACCAGAGACGAGTCTGATGTCCCTCCTATTCTGGGCTTTAAGCACTCCAAGAGTGCTGTGTCTTCCACTAGATTTAGCTGAATTTTCAACTACGTTATGCTTATGCCAAAACTATAAATATTTAAGGACAAGGGAGGGCAGATTTTACTCAGACACAATGAAAACTACTATAGAGAAAATGAGGAGAATAGCAAGATAAAGGAACAGTAATAACTGATATTTTCCCTCTTCTGTTGTGCTCAGTTATTGAGAAGTGCCCAACTTGAGCCCGAGTTCACCTCCCACCACCTTCCCTGTAGGTTCAGCAGTGACCTGGCAAAAATATCCCACACAGGAACAGGAAGAAATCACAAAAATGTTATTAAAATTAGTTCTTTTTGCTCCCAGATGTGCTCCCCCATCCCTGCAAGTGTCCAAGGCCAGGCTGGACAGGGCTTGGTGCCACCTGGGCTAGTGGAAGGTGTCCCTGCCCAGGGCAGGGGGTGGAACAAGACTTAAGCTCCCTCCCAGCCCAAACCACCCTGCCATGCTAAGACTCCAAGTGTGTCAGCATTAGATACAGCTGCCCTCGAATAAATTGTGACATTCCTCAATTAAGACACTTCCCCAACCACAACAGGCTCAGTTCTAACCAACATGAGCAACAAGTGAACTTCCTCAAGCGTTTTCCATGGGAAGGCACATCCTGAACTCCAACCAAGAGACGTGACCCATCACCTTTGTAACCTGAATTTCGCAGGGTTCAGCTGGGAAGGTGGGAAGTTTCCAGCAGCCTCCACAGACCAGCTGCACTGCCACTCAATTACAGCCCTGAAGTAGCTTCCTGTACCAGTTTCTTAGACCTAATTCTAAAATAACCCTGGAACTTTTTATTTTTTCTTCATTAGGAAAATGAGACTCGTCCCTCTGAACTTTCAGCAAGGTTTGACCTCGAGTCTTACAAAGGACTTTGGAGATGCCCCATGTGAGTTTCATCTCCAGTTATTAGAACAGTGAACATTGTGGCACTGAGAGAAAAGAAAAAAAAAACAAGACAGAAAGACAGCCCTGCTGCCAAGGACTGGGAATTTTTTTTCCCCTCTGGCTGTTTTCTGGCTGGATTATATCAAAGACACCAAACAATGTGCTTCCCTCTCATCTGGAGACAGAGGCTGCAGCTCTGGGGAAACAATTCAGATGTTTCTCCTCTTCTTTAAGGCAAAAAAAAAAAGGCCCAAGCAGTTCCCTGGAGAGGTATCACATAATGTGAAGCAGACCCAGGGTGGGATTTTTAGGAGAAAATTTGCAGGATTGTTTGAAAGGAAAACTTTCTCCACAGCGCTTTTCTAATAAACCAGGGTTTAAACCATGCCAGGACCAAACTGCTCCAGCCCTGAAGCAACTATTTGTTCTCAGCTCCGTCGCCGTCCCCTCAGATGGGAAGTGTCTCAGTTCTTCCCTTTTTTCTCCATCAACCCCAGTGTTTTAAGGCTAATTTGAGGATGCAGATGCCCACAGATCCACAGGGGTGCCCACTGCTATCATTAAGCACATTAAGTTTTGACTTTGTCCACAGACCTTTTATTGGAAAAAACATTTTGCCTCCCCACCTACTTCATCCCGGAGTATTTTAACTCCTACCTGGAGCATTTTACCTCTGAGCAACACTTCTGCTTGAAAGAAATGCGTCCAGACTACCAGGCTCAACACCTGCCTAGGAAATACTCTCTCTCACAGAAAAAGGAATAAATAATACAAGTCTTGTGCCCTGAGTGGGGTCTGTACAACATCCAACCCCTGGAGCGTGTTGTCTGGACTGCCTGGACACATGAGGGAGTTCCTACCTGTCCACAGGGCTGTCTCAGGAAAAACTAAACAAAAAAAGGGAGGAAAAGCTCTAGAACAGAAGAAAAAATAAAGAGCACAAAAGCCCTTTGTGGAGTACCCGATCCACCACTGCTTATGTAGTCCATGCCCTTGAGAAGGCAGGGACCATCCTTGCCAGCTGCAAAATAAATCCCTCGACATCCAGAGCAGCAGTTTGAGGGCTGTCCCTTGCATAGCAGGAGCTGGGGCAGGAACCCCACCTGAGACATGCCAGGGATGTCTTGGGAAGCAGGAGAGCTCAGGGGTTGAGCTGGAGCATCTAATTAACACCTTGAGTTGAGGTGGACTGGCCTCCCCAGCAGCTCCAGGGGCTGCAGGACCATGTCCCAGGTCACCCCATTACCCTGGCCATCAACTCGGGCTCTGCACCACCACCCCACCAACCCTGCCGTGCCCTGGGGGGCACAGATGCCACACAGCCAACCCCACAAAGCAGCACTGCCATGGAAGGCCCCACTGGAGGGGCAAGGCTCGAGTCACCCACTCCAGGGAGTTGTTACAAACATGAAATGAGCTGGTGTTGGCTGGGGGATTCAGGCATTGCTCCAGTTCTGGTCTTCATTTCAGCGCAGCACCACAAAAGGCAGCTTGTCCCACCATGAATTCTTCTTGACCCTTTTCTAAAGGACTGCTGGGGGAGATGGGAGAGAAAGAAGTAACCCCAGGGCAAAAGGAACAGAGAAGTGCCCTGCACGTGCCAGCCAGGAATGGCATGTCCAGGGGCCAAGTGCAGGAGGAGCAGCTGGAGCGAGGTGAGGCCTCCTGAAGGGCACTGGGACTGACACTGTGAGAGCAGGAGAGCAGTTTCACTGTCATTTTGGGGGGGTTTTAAACCATTCCCCCTCCCATCCCAAGCACACACCACCTATTTAGTGTCCCAAATGAAAGTGGGGGAGAAGGCAGAAGGAAGATGCTTCAACACTCCAAAAACACAGGAGAAGCCACAGTCCTGCTGAAGTGCAGAGCAAGAGGGAGATGGAATGTTTTCCATCACCAGCAGTGCCCCAAAGCCACTTGGAGTGGCCTGTGGCATTCCCGGTGTGATGGTTGCCTTGGCCATGAGTCAGTGCCCAGCACTCTGGCAGGAATAACAGACTTAATTTGCTCCCACTGCTCTTCCCAAAGCACCTAAAGGGGAAGGGGACAGAAGAAAGGGGAGAGAAAGTGCCTTTGTTTTGGTTAAAATGCAGAGACACCACACAGCCAGCCTGTCTTCTCCAGGCCCACCTACACACGAGGCAGCATCTTCCTCAGGCCTTAAGAGGAGTCATGAGCTTAAGCTGGTCCTGCCACACAGGAACTGGAAGCAGGAGAGGGCAGAGGGAATTGAGAAGGCTCAACAGGAATTAAGGGCACAAGAGGGCAAGCAAGTCATTCTAAAGCAAGTGGGAAGGGGGTTCTGTTCCAGGGGATGGCAAAAACCAGAAGAGTGTGGGACTGTGCAGCATCCTTGTGGTTTTCCCCTGCCAGGTCAGCACGTCAGGACAGGCTCAGCTGGAAGGGGCAGAAGGACACGGAGCCCAGAGGCTCCAATTCCTTCTTCTGGCAACCTGAAGTTCACAAGCACAAACACTTTCACCGCCACTGGCACGAATGCATGGGATGAATGACTTGGTCACAAGAGCAACAGCAAGACAAGCCTAAACATCCCAGTTATTTGACTTTTGGAGCAGCTTTGGGAGCACTTTAGCCCTGTGGACAGAGGACAAACCTCCAATAATCACCTGAGAAAGGCACACATCAGGAAGGGCTGATCTCTAGCACTACTGAAGATGCCCCTTTACTTCAGCTCCCAGCTGTGGTTTCAGCCAGACTTCAGCTCAAAGCTGGGTTCAGCTGGTGGGTATCACCATGCAGCAGTAACTGGCACACTCCTAGCAAAAAAAATGGGATTTTACCCCCTTTGAAGAGAATTTTGGCTTCAGAAGACTTGGAGAATGAGGAAAAAGTAGTGCCACTGTCACTGGGCAAAATCCTAGGAAGAAATTCTTCCTTAGAGGAATGAAGAAATTAAACCAGACTTATTAAGCTTCTTTGGGACTCCCCCAAGTTCCCCTCACTCTTATGGCTGCCCACAACCATTCCAAGAATATAAAGCATCACAGGTTTTACGGAGAGGTGAGACAGAAGTTTCAGGGGGATTCACACTCCCAGAATTTACGTTTGAGGCCCTCCAAGCTTCCTCTTGTGAGACTTCTGATCCTTTTTGGGGATCTTAAGGCAGCAAAACAAGGGTTCAGTGAAGTTATGCTGGTTATAAAACAACTGTTCTCCACCAAACTTTGTAATTACCTAAATTATCTATATTAAAAGCCACCAAACATTAATTTTCTGATAGTCTCAAACACACCTACTCCACTGAACACATTCCCCCCCTATATCCATGCTCTGCATGTATTTTTATTATTCCATAGATACCTGGGTAACTGAACACAGGGACTGGCCTGGAAGTGGACAAGTCAGGACTAACAAAGAGCAGAACAGTTCCTAGGCAGTTCCTGACTCCTCCTTTACACCATCTACTCCTTTCCTGTCCTTCTCCTCCCCAAGGTGAGGGATTTTCTTTGGAATCTCATTTCTAGCACCAACATTTGCCCCAGAGCTCCCTCCCACAGTGCAGGTCCCTCACTTACATCTTCCACATACTTACTTCCCATCTTTCCTGCTCCACATCCACCTAATTAATTCAATTTTGCACCTCTCTCTTTGCTTTTGTTTCCCCTCCCTTTCACTTTCTTATCAACTCATCCACAGAATGGACACTGGAGAATAGTTTGGGTTGGAAGGGACCCCAAAGCCCATCCAGTGCCACCCCTGCCATGGGCAGGGACACCTCCCACCAGCCCAGGGTGCTCCCACCTGGCCTTGGACACTGCCAGGGATCCAGGGGCAGCCACAGCTTCTCTGGGCAGAGATAAAAAAAGCAAGGTAAGTTAATTGATCAATAATCAACAACTGCCAACCAAGCAGTTTTTGGGGTGGGAATTGCCAATGTTACGGCTCTGGAACGAGGGAACTGGTGAAACCAGGAAACGTGAAGAAAGCAAGAACTTCCATCATTACAAAATGCATTTGAAAGATTAGAAAAAAGAAAACACCAGCACACATAAGTTGAATTAACAGCTTATTCTTAGTGATGTCATGGGCCTTTTTTTAAAGGACTCAGTCACTTCTGAGAGGTTTCCCAACAATGGAGAGCACTGATGCTTCTTCAGCAAAAACTCTGCTTTTTCAGGAGTGGAAGGACAGACAACCTGCTCCAGGCTGAGGTTTGTAAGCATCTCCCTGTTCCCACACACAGTAAACCCACATGTACACACAGAGTGAACACACCAGGAACTACACACAACCCAGAGGGAGAAGGACATCCCTGAGCTAGCAGGGGCACAGAGAAGTTGTACCTGAAAGGTTAAGCCACCACTCCTGTCCCCTGAAAAGGGACTAAATAATGCCACTGAACCCTGCCAGATCCACCACAGGCCTGCCCAAAGCCCTGCCTCAGTGCTCAAGGTGGGGAACCAGAGAACCCTATTTTATGTCCTCATATTGCAGGCTGTAAACTAAGAGGTTTTTGAGTCCCTTATTCTGGCCAGAAACTCAGTACTCACCTTGCACAACTTTCCCAACTCCCTCAGTGACAACTCTCTGCTATAAACTTAATCTAGGCTCAAATTATTGTGGAGAAGAGATTAATCCTCCCCCTCCTCCCACACCCACGCCAGGCACGTATCCCACACCTGGCAAAAACTTCAGACTGGAACATGGTCCTTTTTTAAGGCTGAAAATGGCAAACATCAGGCAAGAGGGCACCGTGCTCCAATGCTGCCTGCATCACATGATCCACATCCAGTCATTCTTATGGCAGGCTTAAGGCAGAAAACAAAAAGCTGACTCTTCCAGGAGAGCAAACACCAGATCTTGTGGTTTTCCAGCCTTATCTCTCAGTCCCAAGTTTCTGGTCTTCTTTCCAGCACCACTGGACCCTTCCTGCCAGTGAAGAGCCTGTTACAGCCTCTAAAAATGTCAGTGGAATTAGAGGAAAACTTCAGTGTAATTTTAACCTGCTCAGCAGGAAGGGGGGGGGGGGGGAGAAAATGTACAATTCCACTGTAACAACAGGTGGGTTCACCAGAAAGGAAAGAAAATAAAACCAGTATCTTCCTGCTTCATTCTCCCCCCCTCCTTCCTGGCAACTAAGACATCAAAAGCCCAATTGCTGCTGCTGCCTACACAGCAATTAAGGGTAATAGTCAGGATGTCAAGCAACACCACTGCCCATTTACTCTGGCTTTCCTAAAATAGCTGCCAATCTCCACAGGGCAGGTAGGGAATTTCTGAGACGTGGCAACCCACTCCAAAGGCAACAAACAGATGCTGAGGGCAAGTTCTGTCGTGGGAGCAGGTCTGCAAAAACCAGAGCCCACATTCAGTGCAGGATTACTATTAATAGGTTTTTTGGAGGTGTCCAAGGCCAGGTTGGACGGGGCTCGGAGCAACCTGGGCTATTGGAAGGAGTCCCTGCCCAAGGCAGAGGGTGGAACAGGATGGGCTTTAAGGCTCCTTCCAACCCAAACCACTCTGGGATTGCAGACGTGGGTGGATGTGTCTCCTAGTCCAGGTACTTGCTGAAACAAGGTAATTTAATTAGGTTTTAGACTATGACACATATTATGTACTTGTCCTTTGTTACAGGTGAAGTAATACATATATAATAGTGCTAGTAAAATACTGATAAGCTTCCTCCTTTTTAGTGAAATGCTCTAAAACGTGAATTATTTGCAAACTGTTCCTTCACCCCAGTTCCATTCACAAAGTTGCTTTGAAGACGGGTGTCCCCTGTGCTCTGCTCTGGCTGACAAGGTGGTGATCAAAGGCTGCACTTGATGCTCCTGGAGAGCTTTTCCAGCCTCACCCGGGATTCTGGGCCTCCCAGCTCAGCAGAGATGGCAAGCCCAGCCGTGCCCTGCCTGTGCTGGGGGCCCTGGGGATGCCCAATTCATCCCCCTGCAGGGTCTGGCATTGCCGCCCTGCGGTCACGCAGCCAAACAGCACCGGAGCAACAGGGAGCCATTTCCAGCTCTTCCTTCCTTCCCCGGGCCCTCCAGGTAGTCCCAGCAGGAAGGAGAAGCCTCCTCTCCTCAGCAAGCCACAGCTCCTTCAGCAGCGGGTCACTGCCCTGCCCTGCTGAGGGTCCTGCTCTGCCAAGGATGACCCTCCTGGGAGAAAGTCGGCAAGAATTCGAAACTCATCTCCTGGGACGAGCAGGAAAGTTCAGGCCACGAAGAGCTGTGTCCTCCCCACAACTGCAGCCTTTGGCTCAGGCCATGGGGTGTTTGCAGACACCTGGGCATGACCCACAAGGACTGGATGATGCTCGTGGGTCCCTTCCAGCGCGGTGTATCCTGGGGTTCTGTGGCTGCTAACAGCAGAAAACAGGACTAAAACCTGCCCTCGAACTCCTCAAGCTCACCCTGTTGTCATTTGCACCCTCAAGTGGAGAAAACACCCCACGTGGGTAAAATTCACCATTTCCACCCTAAGTTCCTGTCGCTTCATTGACCTCAAACCTTCCTTCTCCCAAAGCATCTCCTCCACGTCCTCAGACACAACACAAGCCCCTCACTCTTCAAATACAGCCAATACCACAGAGTAGTGGGGTTGTTATTTATTCTGGGGGTGCTTTTAGGGTTCCATTATTGTTGTTTTCCCAAGAGTCACTCACTGGGGTCTCTGCTAATGAAAGGTTTGTCTGTATTTACAAACATGCCATTTCCACTGCAAGCCCATTACCTCTCAAGCCAGGACAGAGAGCGGCTGCTCAGCTTTGAACTCAAAATAAAAGTCCTGAGTTTTTGTGGGAAGTCCATGAAGCCAGCCAGTGACAAAGCTGGGAAGTGGAAGTTTTCCCATTTGTCCCCCAGCCCTGCAAAGTGTCACATTTTTAAGGCACAAAAGGAAAGCAAAGAGGCTCTGAGGAGTCAAGACATGAGGAGACACGGGAGCATCATCAGGCAGGACCAAGGGCTTGTGCTGGTGCACAGCAGGGTTTAATAACCAAAAGGAACTGGAAGGGTTTTTTTCTGTCCAGACCTATGAGAATGCCAAGGTAACTATTAAAAAATACAGTTGTGGGTGGGGGAAAGTCCACAGAAGCACCGAGTCTGCCACTGAAACGAGCCAGTAAGGTCCACAAGGCTGAGGTTTGCACTCAGAGAAGTTAAGGACAAGACAAGAAAGACAAGTGGCAAAGGTCTGCTGGGTTTTTGGAAGGTAGGGGAGCTGTCCCAGGTGAGGGAGGGCATCACAGACACCAAGAGAAGAGGCAGCACTTGCTCAGACTAAAGGAGTGCCAGGACACGCAGCACTGACACAGCAGGACGGGCAACACCTGCCCAGGTGTTTCACCAGCAAGGGGTGAAAAAGCACTGTATTCTTCAGGGTTGTGTGTGATCCCTCCAGCTTCTACAGGAAGGAAAGCTTCAGTCAGTCCACTATCTCAGACTGGTTTATTAGTCCTGCATTTTGACTCATTTAAGTTAGTATTAGTCAGGATCACGGGGGGCAGTAGAGTAACCCTCCCGCCAGGGTTCCGCAGCACCATGTGGCAGAAAACCACGAGAGAAATGTTTTCTCCAAGTGTTCTCATGCCACAAGAGAGGCGGGAGCAGCAAAATACTGGAACACAAAAAAATCCCCCGGATCTGGTGTGCTGTCAACAGCCCAAAAATAGCAGCACCTAGAGACAGACTCTACTACTGACAGCAAGGGTAGCTTAAAAACAGCACACCTGAACCAAAACTTATGGATTTAACATATCACAGAACTAAAAAAAAAAAACACCCGAAGGTGCATCTATCTGGAAAGAATATGAAGGAGAGTCAAACTTCAAAGAGGCAAAGCTTGCCGATGTTAAATCCCTGGTGCATCGATGCCCATTAGAAGCATCTTAGGGCTAAAAGCTTATCTTACATCTCCATGGCCAGCTCCTGGAAACCAAAGGTCCTTTCCAGCAGAGAGCACTCCACGGCATCCTTTGAGAGGAGGCAGCTCATTTCTGCCTCAGTATTTATGTCACATTTGCTACGCTTTCTGCCCTGCCTTCCGAGTGCCTGCACAGCTTAAAGCATCTCCCACATCAACAGCGCGGCTGTGAAAGCATCTCCTGCCTTACCCAGCGATGGGGAGGGGGGGAGGGAAAAAAAAAAAATCAAAATCACGGAAAAAAAAAAACCCAAATGACACGCTGAGAGAAGCCAAAGCGCGGCGTTTGTGCCCGAGAGAGAAGGGCTGGTGCGGCAATGTCACTGCTGCTGCCTTCCTCCGCTAGAGGACTCAGGTGAGATGTTTCTACTACGGCTTCTGCAGTTAAAAACCACGGGGTAAAAAACCACCGAGCTGACATGTGGCTGGGCCCCGGCAAATGAATGGAAATGTACCGGTGCATGCGGCAGGAGGGCGAGGGGAACGGCGGGCACAGCCTGGCAGCGCAGCCCGGCCGCTGCATTCCCGCAGCAGCAGCCCCTGCACGTTCAGCTGGACAGTGGCCGATAAACAAAGGCTATAGAAGGTGCTAGAGAAGGGCCAGCACCGGCTCTGATACCCAAACACCACCCCCACCCGCAGAGATGCTCCTGCTTTATAAGCGTTATTATAAGAATTATCGGTATTTTCACACACACGGACACCCCACAGGGGCTGAGCTCTTGTCAAACAGCCAGAGCATCCTCACCCCAGCCCCCAGCCCCGCTTATCGCCGCTGTGCCACTGTCACCCTGGCGCTCGGTGCCCACGGCAGGGCCCCTTCCCGGGCGATAGGGAGCCGTATGGGGAGCCGGCCCTGGCACACAGCCCTGCAGAGGGCACCGAGCCCCCCGCGGGGGACAGCAGGAGGTGCCCAGGGCAGGTGCGGGGCGGGGGTGGCGAGGCTGGTGCTGCAGAGGGACAGGGGATGGCTGTGCAGGGCCAGGGAAGGGGCGCGGGGGAGGATGGAGAGGAGAACCCACCCGAGCGGCGGGGCCAGGGGGCTCCTTACCTGCGGGGGGACACGGGGGGGGGCTGTGGGTGCCGGGGAGAGACTCGGTAAAGTGCCCAGGGGAGGGAAGGGCAGAGCGGGGAGAACGGGGAGAGGGCACGGCAGGGCACGGGCAGCGCTGCGGCAGCGCCGGGCGGGCAGGGCCGGGACACCGGGGGGGACAGGGGGGAAGAGGGGGGACACGGGGGGGACAGCAGGGACAAC
>JAWWMP010000001.1:116892846-116904766 GCA_035047865.1 Dendrocincla tyrannina
CCTGGATCCCTGGGAGTGTCCCAGGCCAGGCTGGACGGGGCTTGGAGCACCCTGGGCTGGTGGGAGGTGTCCCTGCCATGGCAGGGGGTGGCACTGGGTGGGCTTTAATTTCCCTTCCCAATCCAAACCAGCCTGGGATTCTTTTGTTTGCTCCCCGAAGATTCTTCCACAGATAAGGAGAAGCAGGAGCTGAAGAGCAGCCCTGTGGCCCTTCCAGAGGGTGGCTGCCCCCTCAAGGAGACTGTCCCTACCCAGCAGAGCACAGCCAGCCTTCCTGCAGGCGTCGGCCACCCCCGCGATGACCCCGCGGGCCACCTCGACGTCCAGCCGGCCGCAGGCGAAGTAGTCGAGGAAGAAGAGGGGCTCTGCCCCCTGGGCCAGGATGTCATTGACACACATGGCCACCAGGTCCTGCCCGATGGTGTCGTGCTTGTGACACTCCTGTGCGATCTGCAAAACACGGGCAGAGCCTTTTGTTGGGCTGGGCACCTGAACCCGAGCGAGAGGGTCCCACCCCACAGCCCGGGGTGTCCCCCCAGCCCTCGGAGCAGCTCCCTCTGCCACCACCCCCTGGGCCTGTCCCAGGAGCTCCTCAGGAGTTACTCCTGTCCCCACTGGCAGGAGCAGCGGGCACCAAGGAGGGCACTGGGCTGGGAAGGGTTTCCTTGCAAGCAGCCCAAACACAGCACCACCGTGGGGTGAATGTTTCTCCACAGGAGTGGATTTTTGAGGGAGGAGATTCTGCTTTCATGAAACAGAGCTCCTGATAACACACCAAATAGTTTAAAAGCAGTTATTTCCTGCATCATGCCAACTTCTGGCTACCTCCACACCAGAAGTGAAACACGTATTCAATTCTTTTGCCTGAAAATGGCAATTCCAGTTTTCATCTCCATTTTTTACAAAGACAAATAGGTATTTTTACCAGACAACTGATATTTCCTGCTGAAACATTTTCCCTCCTGTGCTACTTTTCCTTCTTTCACGTGGATTTCCACCTTACCTTGAGTTTTGTGCCAACCCCGTCAGTTCCAGACACCAGGATGGGGTCTCTGTAACCAGCTGCCTTCAGGTCAAAGAGCCCAGCAAAGCCCCCCAGCTCTGCATTGCAGCCTGTGAGGAACAGGGAACAGCCACTGTCACCACCAGGGCTTTCTCCAGGATCAACAACACAAATTCTCTCCAAGAGTTGTCAGCACAACTCGGCTTTGTCCCCAGGAAACTGTTCTCTGGCATTTAGAGCCTCCTCCCATAGGCACAGGAGCTCCTAACCTGCTCAGGCTGGCTTTGTCTTTTTAATTAATCTTAAATTAAGCCTAAAGATCCCAAAGTCAGTGATGGAACACTCAGTGATTATTGCGACTGACTGACATCACCCTCACACCAAGTGCCTTTTGGAAAATAGAGGAGTTGTGGGTAACAGATTGCTACTGGTTGTACTGGTGTGTGTCTCTGTTTTTCTCCCTATGTATATCTGACTTTATTAGAAGGTTCTCAGCTGATTTGAAGCAAAAGGACTTTTTTACATATATTATATATTTTAAATCTAGCCAATGAGTTACAAAGACTTGCTGGAGTGAGAGGTGCCTGAATCCCCCCCCAAAAAAGGATGAATCGAGGCTGTTTAACCCAGCAAAAGTTGTGTCTTCCCTGTTTCCCTGAGGAACTGTAACCTTTCTACACAGTCATCCCCCAAAACTATATATTTCACTGTGCAATAATAACCCATGGACTCAATGCCAGCAGTAAATGGTGGGAGTTTTTCTTGCTCTCTAATACTCCTGGCAGTCAGGAGATGGAGTTTAGAGTCATTTGGGGATGCAAATCTGCCTGTTTGGAGGAAATCACAGGCATTGGCTTCCCACTGACATTTCTTGTATCATCTGGAAACAGGCAGGAGACACAAAGAGGAGGTTTGGATCCACATCAAATGATAACCCCGTGCCACACAGCAGGAGCAGAAGGTCCATGTCTTACCTGACCTGGACGTGGCTGCAGCCAAGGGCTTGATTTTCTGGACCAGCGTGTTGCCAGCTGCGATGTCCACCCCGCTGTTCTTGTATGTCAGGCCTCTGGAAAATGGGAAAAGTGGGGTGGGAATTGCTGGGGGAATGCACAAGCACCTGTCCCAAACAGTATTCCCTTGTTCCCATGGCCGAGGGGAGCCCATCCTGCTGCAAACACCACTGTGCCCCCTTGGGCAGTGACTCTGCTCCTACAGGACCATTCCTGAGTGCTCCTCCAGCAGCTCAAAGCTGAGTCTTTGCTGTGTGGAGCCTGAGCTGGACACACCAATGACAAAACACTGAGAGATTGCACCATAGAGACTCTGCCAGAGGCAGGACGTGAATATTCCAGAGTTCAAAATGGCATCAGGATCATACAGTGAAATCCCAGGATAAAACCAACACCAGAAAACCCCGACAACAAGGGAGAACAGGCAGAAAAAAGACAATAACCTCGACACCTCCAGAGTTTCACAGCTGGAGCTTAAAGGTGGCCTTTCCTTCTCACCACAAAACTAGCCTATTTCACTTAAATAGACTCTCTATTAAAGAATATATTCAAAATTTCCTTGAAAAAGACCCAGGTTCCCAAGGTGGGGTTTAGGACTCCCAAAGGCAACGTCTGCCAGCTCTGCCTGGGGTTTATGGACAGGGCAACACAGACACCCTGGTGCAGACTGGTGCTCGTGTCACCTGTGTCCCCACAACTCCCTGGGACACACAGCACCATCTCATGTTCCCAGCCTGGACACAGAGGTTTTAGTGACCCTGAATTCCCACCAAACTCATCTCACTCCACTTCAGCAGCTCTTAGTCCCCGTGGCAGGAACCAGGTACATCCCTAGTTTAGGTCCAGCCCTGTTTTCTCCTCTTATGGAGGGGATTCAGTGTGAAGGTTAAATTCTAAGGGTGAAACACACTGTTCATTTACAAGGACAAACACAACCAACCAACTGAAACTCATTTAAAATTGACTCAGCTGAAAAAAAAAATACAGTTAATCCCCAAAACCCATCACGGGAACCAGGTCAAGAACTTATTAAATACTGAGAAGCAGTAAGACACAGACACAAATGTGTAAAATTGCATAAAATGGAGTAAATATTTTTGTACTCTGACTATTAAATCTCATTTTGAGATGTGGGATGCTTTTTAGTGTTTAGGACACTTGTTTCTGCTGCAAAGATCATTGCTGGGACATCTGGCCCTGACCAGACAGATTAAAATCCCAAAGTGCTCCAGGAGTGGTGCTACCAGGACAGCACCGAGGTGTCTGCACTCCCAGCACATCCCTGCTCAAAAACTGGCAGCAGGGAAAGAATTATCAGAAACAGCTTTCAGGCTGTGAGACTCAAGGAAATATTGGCTGCAGCAAGTAGAGATCAAAGGCAGGCCCTTTCATCATAAATATTCACCAGATTTTCACCTTTCACCTCTAAAAGTATTTTCAATTCTTTTAAATTTTTGGTATCTACTTTGATCCTTTAAATGAGTCTCTAATTTTTAGGTCTTCTGAAATATTAAGTAAACATTCTGGCTATTTTGCTGAAGTGAAATGCCTTAGGACTGAATCCTCCTGATGAGTTCCCAGATTTCCAGAGCCAGCTTTCCCCCCTCCTTCACTGTGGGCAGCAGAATTCCACATGGGCAGGGCTTGGAGCACCCTGGGCTGGTGGAAGGTGCTCCTGCCCACGGGAGGGGGTGACACTGGAGGGGCTTTAAGGTCCCTCCCAACCCAAACCAGTCTGGGATTGTGGGATTGACACATTCCTGGCTGTTCTGCCAATTCAGGAGGAGAAGGTGGGGCAGAGTCCAGGGCAGTGAAACAGGCACCGACTGTGAACAGCTCCCAGGAGTCTCTTGCTAAGCCAGGGCTCCTCCCAGCCAGGCACTGCAGGCAGGAAACCTGCTGGCTGTGGCCCAGGGACTCAGTGCTCCTCCTGCCTCCCACCCGACCTGGTCCTCTCCTACCACAGCCCAGGTCCCTGTCCCACACTGCCACGGCCACTCCTCAAGGCATGCAGAGCCCCGGGCAGAGGAAAGACTAAATACCAACACCCTGGTTCACTTAGCAAGTTTATTGATGGTCATTTTACAATCAGGACACACTGGCAGAGCAGTGGAACCCACTGATGTGCTTCCCAGGCTGCAAAATAACCCCTCAGCAAAAGGCACGTGAGGAGCTACTGGAGGCAGGCAGAGCTGCTTCATATCAGGGGAAAAGGAGTCTAAAAACCTGCAAGGAGCTTCCAGTAACATCAGGGACACAACAGGACTCGCTGCCACAAACTAAAAACCTGCACCCATGTGATCCCCACACTGTTAGAACCAAACACTGTGAAAATTAAAGGAATAAGAATGAAAGGGAAGGATAAATCCTGCCATGTCGTTGGCCAGTTATTCCAGTAAAATGTGTATCCCAGCAAGGTGGAGGTTTCAAGAGAATTCTAACCATCTTTCAAAACTCTAAAATGATTAACCTGCAAATCAGCTCAAACTTTGTTCCTATATAGAATCATGGAGTATCCTCAGTTGGAAGGACCCCCAGGGACCATCCAGTGCCACCCCAGCCCTGCCCAGGACAGCCCAACAATCCCCCTGTCCCTGTGTCCAAAGGCTCCTGGAGCTCTGGCAGCCTTGGGGCCGTGCCCACAGTTCCTGGTATTAATTCTAATATTAACATTAGACCTCTGGGGAACACAAATCCAGAGCAAAAGCTGAGATTTCAAGTTCGAGAACCAGAAGTTCACCTTCCCCAAAACAGCTCTAAGAGCCACAAACAGCACAAATGACTCTCCTGGGTGCTTGCCACTGCAGTTTAGCTGAGACCTGGGAACACAAAGGTGGATGAGAGCCATCCAACAGCCTGGTGCTGCCTGCCTGCTCTTGCTGAGCTTGAACACAAGGACGGTGGTTAAAACTTGCCAAGAGTTACACGGACTGTGCAACCAGTTGTTAATGTGGGCTGGGGATGGTATTTTCCCTGTGAGCAGGGGTGTTATTTCCATTGGAAGCATCTGGAATATCTACCTGGATTGCCTGAGGAAAGCTATGGCCCGGTGGCCAATGTCCTTCCTGTAAATGGCCCCCGGGAAGTGGATGGAGGCCACCCCCCTGTTGGCCTCGTGCAGCGCCGAGGGCAGGTCCTCCCCGACGGCTGTGACCGCCAGCACTCGGCCTCCACTGGTCACCACCCTGCCCTCCTTCAGGGCTGTGCCTGCGTGGAACACCTCCAGCCCCAGCTGCCTGGCCTTGGCAAGCCCTGGGAGAGAGGGTTGGGGGAAGAAAGGCAGAAAAATGGGTTGGTTAGAATGTTCTCGATGAGCAGATATCCGGCACCTCGTGCCCAGAAACCACAGAGTCACTGTGCCCATGGGGGGAAGTAGGAAAGCACTTGGGAGAACTACATTTGGAGGAGAGGCACGTCTATTTGTGTGTTCAGGGAAGAGGAATTAACTGACACACCTCCTCCAACACCTAATTCCAGCAGGGTTCTGTGCCCCGGTGACACACAGACCACAAACAGCAGCCTAAGCATCAGAGATCAGAACTCCTTGACTGGAGCAGACAGTAAATAACAACACTGTGCCAACGTCAAACAAACAGGGAGAATTGAAAATACAACAAAATAAACAGAGAGGGCTGAAAATTCAGCTGTTTCTTGCTGACCCATAACCACAATGTGTGCCAGTCTCAGCTCTAGGGATTCCCCTTCCTCCAGCAAAAGAGAGAACAGGAGAGGAGAGAGCTCTCTGTGGTTCTCCTGCCCCCCTCACCTGTGATTTCCAACCCCTTGGGATACGCCCCTGGATAGCCCTGGCTGGCCATGACCACGGTCACAGCTGCACTGTCCTCCAGCCACACTGGCAGGGAGCTGGAGAGCCTCTTGTCGACAACAGCCTGCATGACCTCGTACAGATCACTCTTCAGCAGGGGCAGAATCACCTGAAACACAGCCAGAGCAGCACATCAGCCCAGGCACTGCTCCCCCCCCTTCCCTGGCCTTTACACAGCACTAAAGCAGCTGGGAAAATAACTTCTCTCCACCGAGTGTGTTTGCACCCATACTGCACATCATCTCTGTGCCCTTCGAAATACCCTTCCCTGAAAGCAAGTTCTAGGGGGAACAGAAATTTTACATGGGGAGGAGAAAAGGTACAGGACAAAGAGCCCTATGTTTTAACGGAGAATAGAAACCAAGAGGGGTTTTATTCCACTCTTCAACAGGCAGTGGGGAAAAGAAGTGTTGGCTTCTTCAACAAATCAAAAGAAGTCCAACTCCATCCCAGAAAAGACAGGGAAGTGCTGAATTCCACTGAAGGTGGCCCTTGTAAGGCCCAGATTGGAGTCCAACCTGCTGAAATCTTCTCTGGAATGGACCAATTTCCTAACAGATCTTCTGTCTTGAGTAAATAACCCATGTATTTTAAGTCTTAGAGCAATTAGCTAATTATTCCCCCAAAAGCTGGTTAATAACTGTGGTTGATGGTCATTGATTTCTCTCCCCTAATGCCAAACTGCATCTACCCCAAAATATCTCACCTGACACTCTGGGTCACCAAATCTGCAGTTAAACTCCAGAACTTTAGGCCCATCTTTGGTAAGCATCAATCCAGCATAAAGCACACCTGGAACAACAGATGACAGGAAAAACTCCCTCAGCAACTGCCCAGCTCATTTGCTTGGAGTCTGTGGGCAACAGGGTTTAAAAGGATACAACCCATGCCCACTGAACATGGGAAATGTTAGCAATAAATCAGGCAGAAACAGCTGTGGCTGCAATTTTGCTGTCCCTTTCTGTCCTTCCTCACTTGACAATTATCCCTAATAATGAAGTGACATTTATTGATTGCCATGGACTCTAAATCAGGCCACTGAAACCAAACCCAGCTGCCAAACAAATCAAAGCCATCTCCCTGAACTCCCACAGTGAGTTGGGTGTATAAAGAGGAAAGAGCAAAATAAAAGGTCTTCCTTTCTTCTTATGACTAAAAATCCCAAACTTCTGTACCTACCCAAATAGGGGACACCTTCTTTCCTCATGCCATCCACAGTCTTCTGAAGAACAGTATCTCTTATTTGCTGCAGCAGGTCTTTAGAGATCTAATAAAACAGGATCAGCAGTGTTAGTGAAAAGGGAGGGTGTGATTTTGTGTTTGTAAGAGCTGAGCAGAACTCTTGGATGGTCCCCTGCCCACTCCAACACATTTCATTCAATGGAAAACTAATCATTTTTCCTCTCTGTCTTGGCAGAGAGAAGTTCCTTGTCAAACAGACACCAAACCACCTTAAGGCACAGCAAAAATCCATCAGCAGCTTGGTTGGCACAAGACAGAACTGGGGGTTTTAAGCAGTTGGTTCTAATGATGAACATTTCAAAGCACTCAAAACCCCAATCAGATATAAGGCTGTAGAAACAACACTTCCACCTTTGTAACAAAGAGCAGTTCAGTAGAAATATCCCCCCTCTTTAGGGAAACCCAAGGGATGGATTTTACTTGGCCGTGTCTGTTTTAGGCAGCTCTTTCCACCCACAGGAGCCCATTCCCTCCTGCTCCTCCTGCTGGAAGTGCCCTCGGTAGAGCTGTGGTGACCCACGTGCTCAGCCCTCCCTTTCCCCCTCCCTGTGACTCCCTTTCACCTGGGGAGCTGGGGAATAAGCTCCCATCCCTCCCGTGTTGGGCCCTTCATCCCCATCCCTCAGCCTCTTGTGGTCCTGGGCCGGGGGCATCGGAGCGACGGTGACGCCGTCGGTGAAACACAAGCACTGCAAAACAAGGCAATGGTGCAAGGTCCAGCCCAAGGCTGAGATCACAGAGCAGACAGTGCAGATACAGCTGAGTCTCAGCGTTGCAAAGGCAGATTTAAGAAAATAAACTCTGCCTCCCTCAGTGAAGCTGGGATTCTGGAGATCTGCCTTCCTTCAGGAAGCACTTTGGAGGACCTGCCTCCAGAAATCACCTCCAGTAAAACATAGAAAAGCTGTACCCTCAGCAGCTGACCCAAAAAGAAACACTCAAAAGATTAAAAATAAATATAATAAATACTGCAGGATGGGAACTGCTTCTTCCCTCCCCTCCCTCCCCCTGCCCTGGAAGGAAGGCAGTACATTCCTTCCAAGACTTCCTTTTCCTCCTTGATAAAACTATTTGCTTGTGAATTATTTATAAATTATTTATATAGCAGTGGCTTTTATCCTCAATATCTTCCTAATTACCAGCCTGCTGGCAGCCTCTGCAGCTGGATGATGTTCACTGTCTGGACTAATGTGAACAGCACTCAAACCCATTTTATAGTGACAATTAGAAATCAAACAAGGATTTTGCTCCCCAAAAAAAAATAGCCAATAATATATTAAAAAATAAATAACTTGGCAGGGGGAATTATCTCTCTGGGCCAGGCAAGCAGTACATCTTCTTCACTTTTGCCAGTCAGCACAGAAAAAAACTAACCTTACACTGGATTTGGTTTTATTGGGTTGTATTAAGTAAGTCTGCTTGGCATTCCAAGTTGCAGATTTTAAATGAAGGATCTGAATCAGCTTAAACTGAAGGAAAGGTTGTCTCTCCCTCTGCAGAACAAATCACCACTGTCAAAACAAGCTTTGTTTGTCTGCCATGTGGCAGCAGCTGTTTGAGTTACTCTCATTTAACGGGATTTACTCTAACAGACCACTTGGTTCTTAACACAGCTGTCTTTAATTAATACCATTTCATTTAGACCCGGTAACTGGTTTTAATGTAAAGAACAAATAATTTAAAAAATAAAGTCCCCCACTTTGCAGGTGGAGGCACTTGCATAGTGTGTCCCAAGCAGTTCAGAGCAGGTGGAACCAAAGTGTTACAGGGAGAGGCACTTACAGAAATCTCTTCTCCTTCAAGCAGTTCTTCAACAACCACAGTTTCCCCAGCTGTGCCAAAGCTCTTATCCTGCAGGACAACAAAATCTCTTCAGTTCCCTTTCAGTCATTTTAAAACTACTGCAAATGCAACAAGAAATGAGCATTTTTAATACAGCCAAAAGACAGCACAGGTGTGACACTGTGAATCCATCCTGCACACAGGGGATGTCAGCAGTGGGAAATTCCTTCTCCTCTTTCTGTTCATTCTGAAATAAATGCAGGATTTCTTACTGAACATTTTCAAATGGCAGAGGGCATTTATGATTCCTCAAGCTGAGTTTTGTCCCCGTGACAGAGACCAAAGCAACGACTGTCAAGTCTCCAATCTGAAGTTTTACTTGATAGGAAAGTGCAATTTTATACACCACGTGGGAAAGGGGCAGGATTTTCACATCCCCGTGCAATGTTTGAACACTGGCTGCATATTCTGGGTCATTATTAAGGAATTAAGAACAACCAGCCTGCACTGACAAGGTAATTTTGGGGGTCTGTAAGACTCCCTAACATAAGGTTTTTGTGCAAGACATTGGGCCACATATTAAGACATTTATTGTCCAACAGCCATTCACACCCCCAAAACGTGAGTGCAGAGCCCCTGTTCTGACCCTGGAAATACAGGCTTGTCAGATCTCACCTCCTGTGGAGCAGCAGAGCTCCAGGGAATTTTAGGATGCTGTGCTGCCAACACCAGCTGAGGGCCTCACCTGGAGCCTCAGCTTGGTGCTCCTCACTGATAAAGTCACTTCTCTTGCCTCACTTCTGATCTTGATGCTCCAAATATATTTCAATATCCTACCTCACTGTACACCTCACTTGGAATAATTCCACTAGAGTTTTGCTCCATATTTGAGTGCTGTGTGATGAGTCCTAAAGCTCCTGGTCCTTGTAAAGCTGCACCTCAACCCCAGAGTTGGTGTTCCTGCACTGCAGCAGTCTCAAGTGGTATAATAACAAGGGAAATGCACGTATAAATAAGTAATTAGGGAGGGTTTTCATGAAGAATGGCCTTATTTGAGCCTACAGGAATTATGTCTCAAGCAATAAATATGACAGAGCTCCATAGCTGCCCCAAAAATGGGTGAAAGGTTTGATGCCTTGCAGCCAAGCTGCTGTTACACAGAAACAAGGGGTACCTTTGGGGCTCTGGGATGGCTCAGAGCTTGCTTGGTGCACCCAGGTGGGTGTGTGACATCCCTGCTCACCTGCATGATTTCATTGACAGCTTTGCAGGCCTCTGCCTTGGTTGAGGCCACGATGACTCCTTTGCCAGCTGCCAGGCCACTGGCTTTCACCACCAGAGCAGGGAAGCTGGCACTGCAAAGGCACAGGACACACAATCAACACTAAACAATCTTTGCAAGGACATTTGGAACATCTCAGGAGTTGAAAGATCAAAGCACTTATGTGTTTTCAGAGCAACCTTACTGAATAAGGCACAAATCAAGCCAGGCTCCTCCTGTCATGCTCTGTCTGCAAAGGGTTTGTGCTTCTTTTCCCCACCACTGAATTTCCTGCTTTCCACTTAGTAACTCACTCTTGTATCATCTGGGGTCACCTGGGTTGTATCCCAAGGAGTGAGTTGCTGAGTAAGTCTCCAAATATACTCGTGGAGAAGAGGCCAAGGAGCCAGAACAGATGGTTCTCAGGCTGCTCGCTGGCTCTCCACAGCAGGAGTTGGAAAAGGAATAAAAGCTTGTCCTACATTCTCCTGTAAACTGAACACCAAACTCTACTCTCACTTCAAAGCAGCGAGCAAGGCCCATTTTTATCCCCTGCTGCCCTTTGACAGGGGTAGGTGATCCTTTCAAACCTGCTGCCCCAAAGGCACTGGTCCCTCAGCAGTCCCTTGAGCGGGCGAGGGTGCCTGGCCCGGTGCCCACGCCCAGGGCTGTACCTGGTGATGAAGCTGCAGGCTGCCCTGGCATCAGTGAACGCCTTCCAGCGCGCCGTGGGGATGCCGTGGCGATCAAAGAAGGCCTTGGAGAAGCTCTTGCTGGACTCCAGCTGAGCTGCCTTGGCCGTGGGGCCGAAACACCTTATCCCAGCTGCTGTCAGGTCATCCACAACCCCTGGGGAGGACAGCACGACACACGTCAGAGATCACCAGGGCATTCATGGCACTCAGGCAGGCCCAGTGCACGGATCCCTTGGGTGCTCTCCCCACTGGAATCAGGAGCCTGTGGCACCTGAGGATCCGAGGATTTGCTAAGAGGTGACAATCCCCCTTTGGTTTGTTTTATCTTTTAGCTAAAAAGTCAACATTAATCTTTTGTGAAGGTGCCAATGATTGAACAGATAAAAGGTTTAAACAGAAAAATTATCAGCATGCTTCTATTTTTTTTTAAACCAAGAATCAAATGATAATTATTTCAAAACATGACAACACCACAGGAAAATCCAAACTGATTCTACTGTTCACACAACACCCTTCAGAAATTCATTTTCACCTCAGCACAACCCTGAATTTCAGGGAAACTGCCCCAGAGGACCTGTGTCCATTCCAACTGGAGACACTCAGATAGTGCTGAGGACTAAAACTTCCCTTTCTTCCTAAATGCCGTGGGCTGAGACTTTTAGCTTGTTTCTCTTACCAGCAGCAAGAGGAATCTCTGGACCAACCACCACCAGCCTGATGTCTTGATCTCTGCAGAACTGGGCAAGGGCAGCATGATCACTGACTGGAACAGCTGTTGGAGACACAAAGGGGGTAAAACCCCAGCCCAGAGTGTTGGTGAGCACTGATTTATCCCAGCACATCATCTTCAGGCTCACCCTGAGTGGCAGGTCACTGGGAGCATGAAGAGTGATGCCCAAAACACATCCCAGACCCCAGGCAAAGGCTCTGGTTGGACATCCAGTGTCAGAGAGTCACAAATCACAGAATCATGGGATATCCTGAGCTGGGAGGACCCCCAAGGACACCCCAACTGTCCTGTTGTCCAAAGGCTCCTGGAGCTCTGGCAGCCTTGGGGCCGTGCCCACTGCCCTGGGCAGCCTGGGCAGTGCCCACCAC
>JAWWMP010000001.1:116927840-116939924 GCA_035047865.1 Dendrocincla tyrannina
GTCTCACCTGGGGGGCAGAAGGGCACAATCCCCCTGCCCAACCTGCTGCCCACGCTGTGGGACCAGCCCAGGGCAGGGGAGTTCCGGGCTGGGCCATGTCCAGCCTCTCCCCCAACTCCTTCTCCCAGAGCTGCTCCATCTGCTCATCCCCAGCCTGGGGTGGTCCTGGGGTTGTCCCCACCCAGGTGCAGCCCCAGCCCTTGGCCTTGTTAAACCTCAGGAGATTCCCAGGGGCCACTTCTCGAGCCTGTCCAGGCCCCTCTGGATGGCCCTGTCCTTCAGGTGTGTCACTGCAGCCTCAGCTTTGGGGTCACCTGCAGACCTGCCCAGGGTGCCCTCAGCCCCTCTGTCTGTCCCTGCTGGAGATACAGAATCACAGTGGTCCCAGCAGGGACTCCTGGGGGACATCCCTGGTCACTGATGGCCCTTGGGACTCTGAGCCTTTGAGCACTACTCTCTAAGTGGGTGAGGCCACCCAGCTAATTCCTAATCCACCCATCAAATCCATCACTCTCCAGTTTGGAGAGAGGGATGTTAGGGGGGACTGTGCCAAAGGCTCTACAGAAGCCCACATAAATGGCAGATGTAGCTCTTGCCTTATCACTGATATGGTTACTCCATCATAGAAGGCCACTGGGTTGGTCAGACAGGATTTTCCCTTTGTGAAGCCATGGTGGCTGTCCCAAATCACCTCCTGGTTCTCCATGTGACTCAGGAAAGCTTCTGGGAGGGTCTGTTTTATGATCTTCCCAGGCATAGAGATGAGGCTGACAGAGCACAGTTCTCAGGGCCATCCTTCCATTTTTAAAGGGAATGGCTTCACACAGAGAGGGCAGGGAGAGATGGGATATTGGGAAGGAATCCTTCCCTGGGATGGTGGGCAGGCCCTGGCACAGGATGCCCAGAGAAGCTGTGGCTGCCCCTGGATCCCTGGGAGTGTCCCAGACCAGGCTGGACGGGGCTTGGAGCACCCTGGGCTGGTGGGAGGTGTCCCTGCCCATGGCAGGGGGTGGCACTGCAGGAGCTCGGGTCCCTGCCAGCCCAAACCATTCTGGGATTGTATGATGATACCCCTTGGAAAGAGCTGTGTTCTCACTGGACCTGTGGTGTTGAGCAAGATGATTTGGGGAGTTTTTTGAAGGAGGATTTAATTGTGTTTGCTTTAAGTGATTCCTGAGGGGGAGGGAAGAGAGCTGGAAAAGGGGTGTGTGCTGCTGGTGTGGGGTAGCTCAGCAGATCAGGCAGGGTTTGCAAGTTTAATTGTTTTGTGCCTGTTCATGCACTTCATCACTGCTCTAAAAGAATTTTTTAAATGCAGTCTTAAAAGTGTTTACAAAGAAAATACCATTTTTTCTAGATGTAGACAAAAATACTGTGAAAAATAGTACTCAGTCTACAAAAAGGAGCTCCACTGGTGAAGATGAAATTCCTAGGAAAAAAGCAAAGAAAAACAAGAAGCACAAAAGCAAGAAGAAGAAGAAAAAGAAGAAGAAAAGGAAGAAAGAGAAAAAGCATAAAAAGCAGCCAAAGGAATCCAAGCTGAGTGCACGTCCTGGAGAAGCTGCAGGTGTGCTGCCAGAGAAATCCAGCTCCCAATTGAATGTACAGCATGGAGGGCTTGGAGACCCAGCCCTGGCTGGCCTCGTGCAGCCAGGCCTGTGCCCAACAGCAAGTGAGGGGCTTGATAATCAAGCTTTAGGACTTGTTTCTCAGTCAATAACTGATTCCCAGCAATCTGTGGAAAACCTTGGAAGTGGGGAGGGGACTTTGTGTGCAACAAATCCTCTGTTTGATTTAGAAAGCAGCCAGTCTAATATCCCAGAAAATACCAGTATAGCTCAAAGTACAATTTGCACTAGTGAAGAACAAATCCAACAGTCCCATGGAAATATTTATCCTGTAGCTATTAATGCCAGTGTTGTTGATACTCAAAATGATACTTGGTCCAGCATCCCATCTGGAATTGCCAGTGAACCTGAGTTTCAGAAAGATTCCATAGAAGCACCAGGAGGTTCGGAAGTTACTCTGAAATCTCAAAGCACTGGGGAAGTAAAAGCTTTGGATGCTTCTCTTGAGCCCGAGACCATGGAGGTGTTGACCTACTCAGAAACATCTCTGCAATGTGTGTCTCAGAGAGGAGCACAAGAGTTCGGAACAGCTTCCGAGTCCGTGTCCTTGGCAAGCGGTGGGACAGTAATTCCAGTGTCTGCAAATTGGGCAGATCCAAGTGCTGCCACAGGACCTCACGTGGCTGTGGCTGGGCAAGAAATGAAAATTCCAGAAGCAACTGAAAAATCTCTGCATGTGGGAAATGTGCAGAGACCTTTGGAACTGGGGGGTGTGAGCAGAACTTTGGAGCCAGTCGTGCAGCCCTCTGTTATAGCTGGGAATTTCAGCATGACGCTCCCCGTGGAGGGTTCAAGTGTCTTGAAAGCAAACGTACCTTCGCAACATCCTTTCCAAATATCTGCAGCCACCCCTGTGACCCAGGTGGAAATGAAAAGTGCCAAAACACCCCCAGGACCAGAAGCTGTTCTGAAAATGAAGGATATTGAACCAGCTATGGGAAATGTAAAAGCTTTGGAAACAGCCATGGAACCTGTGGGTGTTACAGCCTGTGAAAGTCTGCAAGACAAAAATGTGGAAGGTACCACAGCTCCTGCGACAGTGCTGGGTGCAGCAGCACCATTCCTACAACATGGAGTCTTCATGGAAACAAGGGGTGTGGACAGAACCCAGGGATCTGCTCTTCCAGCAGGACTGACGGGTGTGAATGTGATTGCAGAGGCAAAAGGTTTCAGAGCCCCCTCCGAGCCTGCAGCCGCTGTACAGACCTTCAGCGAGCGAACAGCTCCAGAAGTCCAGAGGACAGAAGGGTTCAGAAGTCCCCAAGCAAAAGGTTCCGATGGTACTTCATTGCTGAGAGAATCGAGTCCTGAGGGTGAATCAAATGTGAGAGGTTTGGCACCTTCCCTGTCTGTGCAGAAGGAAGATGTGCAAGGACCAGGACAAGTCCTGGGACCAGTGGCTCTGACAGCAACTTCCCTGTCCTTGCAAGTGGAGGCTGTGACGGCGTCAGAGGAAGCTGTGCATGGTGGGGCTGTTGCAAGTCCAGGACTCCTTGCCTCAGAAAGGAGTCCTGAACCTGTGGTTGCTCAGGAGGGTGTGGAACCAGTTAGAGAGGCACTGTCAGGAGTGCTGCCCTGGCAAACCACAGCAGAGACAGAACCTCTCAGTGCAAACCAAACACAGACTGCGGTCATGACACACACAGCCTCACACGCTGAGGTGGTGGGGGAGAGAAAGGAGTCTGAACTTGCTCCAGAATATCCAAGCAAAGCAGAGGCAAGGAGCAGAGAAGCAGTCTTAGAAGCTGTGCAAACCTTAGGAACCAGTTCAGAGCGTGTTCAGGAACAAACCAGAGGTCATTCAGCAGCAGTACTGGAGTCTTTGCCCAGAGGGGAAGAAAACAGTATGACAGAATTGACAGATGTGAAAACTCAGGGACCTGCTGTAGAATATCTGATTGGAGCAAGGACCAGCACACAAAGAAATGAGCCCTCAGAAACCGAGAGCGCAAAATATTTGGAACCAGCATCAGAAGCTGGAGAAGCGAGTTGGTTGGAGAGCATGAGAGAGTCTGCAACAGCAGAGGTGCAAGGTTCTGGAAGAGCTGAAGAGCTTGAGGTACCTGTGGCAGATGTTTCAGCCGCTGTTCCAGAATCTTTGCATACGGAAAAGCCAGAAGAGCTGCAAGTAGTTCTAGAAGCAACACCTGCAGAATGGGGTTCAGGAGATGCTCCAGAAGTATTGGATTCTGCTGAAATGAAATCTTCTGAAGCAGTTCCAGAACCAGGGGACGTGGAAGGTCTGCAATCAGCACTGGAACATGTAGTAACAGCAGAGGTACAATGTGCAGAAGGAGTGCAGGATCAACAGGTGGAGGATATGCTGATTGAGAAGGAAGATGCAGAGCAGACTCGGCCGTCTGAGCTTTCTACAGAAACAGTTTTTAGTTCTTCACATGCAACAGAGGAAAAAGATTCAGCAGTGACTCCTGTGGCAGAAACACAAGATTTGGAATCAACTCCTCAGACTGATGTAGAGCTGAAAGATGCAGCAGCTGTGGTGTTGGAGGCAGAGCCTAAAGATTTGGACGCAGCTCCAGCACCTGAGACTGAGGCAGCAGCAGTTCCAGGACTTGAGGCAGAGGCAGCCCAGTCGGAAGTCATTCTAGAGGCTGAGGATGTCAAAGAAACAACTCCAGAAGAGGACTCTGAGAAAAGAGACTCAGAAACATCTGATGTGCAGCCTGATGTGGCAGCACGAATGAAGGAGACTCTCATGAGACTGGAGAATGTAGTTGAGAAAAGCAGCCATAGAAGCAGTGAGAAAAAACATGATTCAAAGAAACAGAAAAGGAGCCGCTCCAAGTCTCAATCCAGGTCTAGGAAGCGGAAGAAAAAATCAAGGTCACGCTCTACTTCCAGACGTTTGACCTCTAAAAGAGCCCGTTCGAGGAGCAGAAACTATTCAGTTTCCAGAAAGAAGCATTCCAAATCCAGATCCCGGTCTGTGGAGAAGAGAGAGAGAAGAGTGTCTTCCCGGAGGTCCCGGCGCAGACGTTCCAGGTCGTCTGATCGTTACAGGTCTAAATCCAGATCACCAGAAAAGAGATTGTCCTCTGGGAGGTCCAGGCGGAGACGATCCAGGTCATCTGACCACTATCGGTCTAAATCCAGGTCTGTGGAAAAGCGACTGTCCTCCCGAAGGTCCAGACGCAGACGTTCCAGGTCCTCTGACCGCTACAGATCCAAGTCCAGGTCAGTGGAAAAGCGACTGTCCTCCCGAAGATCCGGGCGCAGACGTTCCAGATCCTCTGACCGCTACAGATCCAAGTCCAGGTCCGTGGAGAAGCGATTGTCCTCTCGGAGATCAGGGCGCAGACGTTCCAGATCTTCTGACCGCTACAGATCCAAGTCCAGGTCCGTGGAGAAGCGATTGTCTTCTCGAAGGTCCAGGCGTGGCCGTTCCAGGTCTTCTGACCGCTACAGATCCAAGTCCAGGTCAGTGGAAAAGAGACTGTCCTCTCGCAGGTCTGGCCGCAGACGCTCCAGGTCTTCTGACCGCTACAGGTCTAAATCACGGTCAGTGGAGAAGAGGTTGTCATCCTGGAGATCCCGCGGCAGACGTTCCAGGTCCTCTGACCGTTCAAAGTCTAGATCCAGGTCTTCAGAAAAGGGAGGTGGCAAAGAATACTCCTGGAGGTTCAGACATCGGTCCGGTTCCTCTGATCAGTCGAAATCCAGGTCGCGGTCTGTAGAGAAGAGAGGTCGGAAGGCATCTGTGCGGAGGTCGAAACGTCAGCGCTCCAAGTCCTCGGACCGCTACAAGTCCAGATCCAGATCAGTAGAAAAAAGAGATCGTAAGCAATCATCGCGGAAGTCAAAACGTCAGCGCTCCAAGTCTTCAGACCGGTACAAGTCCAGATCCAAATCAGTGGAGAAAAAGAAAGAGTCCTCCAGGAAATCCAAGCGTCGCCGTTCAAAATCTTCTGAGCGTTACAAGTCTAGGTCTAGGTCCATTGAAAAAAAGCGCAAGGATTCTTCAAAAAAATCCAAACGGAAACGTTCCAAGTCCTCTGACAGCGTTAAGTCAAGGTCCAAATCTGTAGAAAAAGGAGATAAGTTATCATCAGCAAAGTCCAGTAGCAAATATGCAGAGTCATCTGAACTTCAGGAGTCAACCAAAGGTCTTGAAAAAGTAGATGTTCCTGAGCCATCTGTTGGAAGCGGAGGCAGGTCTTCCAATGGTCCCACGTCAGTATCTTTGTCTGATCAAGGAATAAACGGCCCGGAACTGCCACCGTCGTATGGGAGTGAATTTTCCAAAACCTCTGATAGTCTTGAGAAAAGCTCATCTGTTGAAAAAACCGCAGATCTGCAGTCTTCTGCCATGCCTGAATTGGATACCTCCAAAACCCCAGATGAGCAGGAACTGAGGTCCATGTCTGTGGAAAAGACACAGGACTCAGAGCTTTCCATGACATCTGAAAATGGATCAGCTGAAAAAGCAGAGACTTTGGAGTCTTCACCCCTACCTGAACTTCCATACTCCAAGTCAAGATCCTCTTCTGTTGAAAAAAGGGGAGATTCAGCAGCAGAATTCCATCCTTCCGCATCCCATGGAGATGTGTCCGGAACTGCTCCTCTCAAAGAAGTAGAAGGTCCAGAGCTTCCTCCCTCCCTTGTAAGTGACTACCAGGCTATCTCCTCATCCTCTGGAAGGGTGGAAGTTCAGGGCTCTTCTCTGCTGTCCGAAGGCACGCTCTCCAACTTGTCTGATGGTCCTGAGTCGCAGCATATCCCTTGTGAACAAACAGAGCCCCCGCAGTTCTTGCAAGTACCTGAACATGAACCTTCTCATCTGGCTGCCAGCCCTGGAGCAGTGGAGACTCAGAGGCCTTCCCTGGCACCTGAAGTGACCCACCCCGCAATCCCTGATGGCTGTGAGTCGGACCAGATCCAGGAGCCTTCTCTGGCTTCCGACAGTGTGCACTTTCCATCTCCTCATGGACGTGGACCAGGATCCATCTTTGCTGCACCAGTAGACCAGCCTCCCTTGTCTGTGGACAAGTCCTTCAAATCACCGGATGGACATGAACAAAGATACTTGTCAGTTGAAAAAGTCAAGGCTCCAGATGTTTCCATTACATCTGTATGTGGTCATGTTGAGATCTCTGATGACCTCGTTTCAGTGTCCTCCTTTGAAGTTCATGAGTCCAGATCATCTGTAGACAAAGATTTAGATGGTCCAACGCTTCCCCAAGTCCTTGAGGTTGACTGCTCCGGATCTTCAGAAGTGCACGAGTCGAGATACCTGTCTGCTGGAAAAATAGACGGCACAGGATCTTTGGTGATGTCCAAAAGTGGGATTGCTGTGTGCCATGATGGCCACAAAGCAAAGTACAATTCCTTTGAGAACGCAGAAGGTGCAGAACTGTCAGTGGCATCTGAGCTCAGGTGTTCCGTGTTCCCTGAAGGCTATAAATTGGCATCTGCTGCACTTGAAAAAGGGGAGATCCAGAAGTCTCCTCTCCCATTGGAAAGTGGGTTCTCCGTGTCTGCTGATGGTTGTGAATCAGTGGGCACACCTGAAAACCTGCAGCCCCCAGGGACTGCTCTGACATCAGAAGGTGGGATTCGCCTGTTGCCTGACAGTCATGAACAGAGACCTGTCTCTGCTGAAAAAGCAGAGGTGCTGAATTCATCTGAAGTGGAAGTCCTTGCCTCCCCTGATGGCTACCATTTGAGATCTGCCCACGATGAAATACAGGTGCAGGAGCCCCCGGTGATTCTGGAAAGCAGATGTTCCGTTGCCTCCGATGGCCATGAGGTGCCACCCACCTCTTTTGAAAGAACCGAGGTAGAGGAGCCTTCTCAAGTGTCTGAAAATGAATACGCAATAGGGCTTGATGGCCCAGAGCTGACATCAACCCCTGCTGGAAAAACAGAGCTGCGGGTGCTTTACCAGATGCCTGAGGAAAGATGTTCGGTGTCTGTCGAGTGCCAGGAGCTGCAGTCCCCCCCTGCAGAAAAGACCCACCTGCAGGAGCCTGGCCTGGTGTCTGACAGGGAATACGCCGTGTCCTGGGTGCACCAGGAGCTGAGGTCCAGCTCTCCTGAGAGGGCAGAGGGGCAGGCGGTACCCGACAGTGGCTATGCTGAACATCACACGCTGCCGTCTCCCCTGGCGGCGAAACCAGAGGGGCAGGAGCGTTCTCTGCTGCCTGAGAGTGAATATGGTGTGTCCCCTGAGGGCCACGAGGTGGTGGCCAGCCCTGCTGAAAGGGAGGCACAGGAGCCTTCTGTGGCTTCTGGCAGTGAATATTCCATCTTCCCTCAGGGCCAGCAGGTACAGCCTGGCCTCGCTGACGGCACAGCAGGGCAGGAGCCCTTGCTGATCCCACACAGCCAATGCGCTGCATCTCCTGAGAGGCAGGACCTGCTCTCGGCTTACGCTGAGAAACCAGAGGTGCAGGAGTGCTCGTTGCTGTCTGAAAATGAGTACGACGTGTCCCCTGAAAGGCAAGATTTGAGATCCAGTCCCGCTGAAAAAGAAGAATTGGAAGAACCTTCTGAAGCATCTGAAAGCGAAAGTTCGATATCCACCGACAGCCGGGAGGTTCAGTCCACAGGTGTTGGAAGAACAGAGGTGCAGGAGTTGTCCTTGTCTGAGGGTGAGTGTCCCATGTCCCCTGAAGTTCAGGAGCTGCAGTCCAGCCCTGCTGGGAGAGTAGAGGCCAGGGAATCTTCTCTGACATCAGAAAATGAACGTGCTCTGTCCCCCGAGGAGTATGAACTGAGAGTAACTCATGCTGAGAAAGCAGAGGGGGTGGACTCTGCCTTGACATCGGTGCATGACCACCTGTTTTTCGAGAGCCAGGAGGTGAGATTCCCCCCTCTTCAGAAAGCAGATGGGCAGGAGCTCTCTCCAACACCTGGAAATGAACATGGAGCATCCCCTGATGGGCAGGAGTTAAGATTCACCAGTACTGGAAGAGTAGATGGTCTTGAACCTGTGGCACTGAACGAGAGAGCCTCCATGTCCCCTGATGACAGTGACTTGAAATCCATACCTGTTGAACAAATGGATCATGCAATGCCTTCTTTAATGCCTGAAGGCGAGCGCTGCGTGTCTCCTGATGGCTACAGTGTGAGGTCAGGCCCTGGGGAAGAAACAGGAGATATGGAGCTGTCTTCGAGATCTGAACGTAGATATTCCACATCCTCCTATCAGGAGGGCCGTGAGCTGAAATCTCCCATGGAGGAAGAAGGTCAAGAGTCCTCTTTGACTTCTGAACATAGACGGTCTGTGTCCCCTGAGGGCCATGACCAGAAATCTACCATAGATGAAGAAATGGATGATGTGGAGAGGCGTTCCACCTCCCCTGAAGAGCATGAGTCGAGATCTAGCGCTGGTGAAGAAGCAGAGGATCTGGAGCAGCCTTTGACAACAGAACGTAGATGCTCTGTGTCTTCTGATGAGCGTGAGTCAAGGTCAACCACTGGGGAAGAGGTAGAGGATGCAGAACCCTCCTTGGCAGCTGAACGAAGAGATTCCATATCCTCTGATGAGCACGAGTCGAGGTCCACTGCTGGGGAGGATGGAGAAGATGGGGAAGCCTCTGTGACGGCCGAACGTAGACACTCCACATCTTCTGATGACCGTGAGTCTACAGCTGGTGAAGAAGCAGAGGATTTGACAGCTGACAGTAGACGTTCTGTGTCTCCTGACGGACGTGAGTCAAGGTCAACTGTTGGTGAAGAAGCAGAGGAGCAGGAGCTCTCTTTGACAGTTGAACGTAGACACTCCACATCTTCAGACGAACATGAGTCAAGATCTACTGCTGGTGAAGATGCGGAGGATGTGGAACCCTCCTCGGCAGCTGAACAAAGAGATTCCACGTCATCAGATGAGCAAGAGTCAAGGTCTGATGCTGGTGAAGAAGCAGAGGATGTGGAGCCCTCTGTGACAGCTGAGCACAGACGTTCTACATCCCCTGATGGGGCTGAATCAAGGTCTACTACTGGGGAGGAAGAAGGAGATGATGTGGAGCCCTCCTTGACAGCTGAACAAAGAGACTCCACATCGTCGGAGGAGCACGAGTCAGAATCGTCCAGTGGGGAAGAGGAGGGTGAGGACGTGGAGCCCTCTTTGGCAGATGAAGATAAGCAGGATTCCATGCCTCTTGAGCAGTCTGAGGAACAGGACTCTTCCTTTGTCCCTGAAAGCAGACGTTCTGAGTCTTCTGAACGTGAAAAATCCAGATCCAAATCTGTTGATAAAGCGTCCGACAAAGAGTCCCCGCAAAGATCTACCAGCAGACGCTCAAAGTCTCCTGCTCGGCAGAAGAGCCGATCCACTTCTGTTGAAAAAGCAGCAGACAAAGAGTCCACGCGGAGGTACAGACGGAGACGCTCCAGGTCCACCGCTCGCCAACGGAGCCAGTCCACCTCTGTGGAAAAAACTGCAGAGAAGGAGTCCACCCGGAGGTCTCGGCGGAGACGCTCCCGGTCCACCGCCCGCCAGAGGAGTCAGTCCAAGTCCGTGGAGAAGACAGCAGACAAGGACTCTTCGCGGAGGTCTAGAAGCAGGCGCTCCAGGTCCTCTCAGCGCAGGTCCAAGAGATACGACACAGACTCTCGCTCCAGGCGGAATCGCTCCAGGTCAGCGACGCGGAGAAGGGCTTCGAGATCCAAATCCAACCGCCGCTCTCGGTCCAGCTCCTTGTCACGGTCAAGGCACAGGAGAAGGAGCAGGTCCCGGTCAGCATCCCGAAGGCGACGCTCCTTATCCAGGGACAGGCGTAAGAGGTCTCAGAGAAATCGGTCCAGATCTGCTGAGAGAAGAAGGAGGAGATCGGATTCCAGAGATCGTAGAATATCGCTCCGATTGCGGAGCAGGAGTCGCACACCTCTTCGCCAAAGGCGCTCGAGATCCAGAGGGAGGAGACGGAGCTCCAGCAGGTCCCCGATCCGACTGCGACGGTCGCGATCTTCGGGGAGGAGGCGATACAGCAGGTCCCCCGACCGCCGCAGGTCCAGGTCGTCCGAGTTCTCCAGCAGGTCACCGAAGCGTCTTACGGACCTGGGTGAGTGATGGTTTCACCTTCTGTAGTTCCGTGGTCACTTGGGAGGGGGTTGGTTTGCACAGTCTGGTGGTAACAAGGAATTGTACATGAGAAACTTCGGGAATTTCTGCTTTTCCTGAGAATAAGTTGGGCCTGGTAGGTCATTTAGGTGCTAGTTGGAGCGTCCCAGCTCTGCTGTCACCCATTCCCAGGACTCTGTCTTGCCTCTTTGTTTGAAGTTAAGGGAAAGGGAGACTTGTTTCTGAAAATATTCCAAGGCTCAGTAGATCGGAAAAGGAAATAAAAATTCCTAATGAGCTGGGTCCTTTCTCCGTGCCTGGAGGAAGAGAGGCTGTGCATTTCTTAGGTGGGGAATTATGGAAGGAGAAAGAAGGGTGGAACTTGAAGCTGAGCTCTTGTACAGTGTGTGAGGAGGCCTCCTGTGCTGGGCTTGAGGTTCTGAACTTCCGGATCCTGCCTCAGCGTTGCCATGGGAGCCTTCAGTTAGTTACCTGAAGGTGGTAACTCAGTGATTTGCAAACTGGCAGGAGGCTTAATTTATTTCCACTCCCTGTGTCTGTGCTATGGCCATCAGACTTTTTTCCCCTAATAAAGCAAAGTACTGTTTCGTTAACAGTTTTGCATGGAATTGTATTTTCCACAAGGGCACACTTTACTCAGAGCTTCTCATTTGCTGTTTGTTGGTTGTAAGTAGGTTCTGGGGGACTGGACTTTCTTGAGAGCTCTGAGTGCTCTTCAGGGAGAGAGCGAGTAAGGAGATTTTGGAATTGATGCAGTGTAGGAATGACTCAGTATTTCCAAAATTGGAACGGATCAGCGAAGTGAAAGAGCCGTCAGAAGTTTGGGGGTTGGGAGGATGTTGGGTGCTGTGATTGGGACTGCTGTGCTTTGTGTTCATTTGCAATTTCCCTGCTCTTGGGCAAACAAGTGCAGAGCAACTAAGTACAATTTTAGTGGCTTTGACAGGACATAAAGCACAGTGTGGGTAGAATGTTGTTTAGTTTGCCAGGAATGCTTCTTGGTTATTAAAACAAGAACCTGGAAAAGAACCTGTTTCCTCTGTACCCCAATGCCTCCCTCCAGACAAGGCCCAGCTCCTGGAGATCGCCAAGGCCAACGCGGCCGCCATGTGTGCGAAGTCGGGCGTGCCCCTGCCCCCCAGCCTGATGCCACTGCTGTCCCAGAAGAAGGATGACAAAGCCAACCAAAAATCCTCGAGGGACACCCTGAAGGAGCTCACGGAGGTGAGGGAGAGCAGCAGCAGCAAACTTGAGCTTAACCAAGCTGGGCTTTGGTGACCTCTGGGCAGGTTGGCCCTGTGTGTGAGCTGGTTTGGGTTTGGGACCACAGTCACTGAGGGTGGCAAAGCCCTGCCAGCCCAGGGAGCCCCCCCTGTGCCCGATGCCCACCTTGTCCCCCAGCCCAGAGCA
>JAWWMP010000001.1:117062464-117073556 GCA_035047865.1 Dendrocincla tyrannina
TGCCACAGAAGGCAGAGCTGTGGGTGCCAGGGAGGGCAGAGCTGTGGGTGCCAGGGAGGGCAGAGCTGTGGGTGCCAGGGAGGGCAGAGCTGTGGGTGCCAGGGAAGGCAGAGCTGTGGGTGCCAGGGAGGGCAGAGCTGTGGGTGCCAGGGAGGGCAGAGCTCTGGGTGCCACAGAAGGCAGAGCTGTGGGTGCCAGGTCAGCTGCAGATGTAACTCAGGATGGGTCACAGACACCGACACTGGGACTGCCCAGCCCAAACACTGGAAATTCAAACACCAGCACAAACCAGAAACCATCAGGAAAAAGGTTTTCAGAGGGACACAAATGGAAGATTTATGTCCATTTTAATGATACAAGCAAATCATGCACAAACCATCTAAACCCCCTGAGGCAGCCTTTTGATCCATTATATTTAGCTCTGACAGGTATTATCTTAGGCATTAAATATTGAGTTTTCTGTGAGTAGTAAATAATAAGTTTGCCTTCCACGGAGCCTGTGAATAAATTGGTTGTGTTAATTAGGTTTTGCAAGCAGTCCTTACACAGTTCATCAGGTTTGTCCCTGTTGTGTGTTTGTTCTCCCCCCAGAGTACATTGCCATGTACACCTACGAGAGCTCGGAGCAAGGAGACCTCACTTTCCAACAAGGTGACATGATTCTGGTGACAAAGAAAGATGGTGACTGGTGGACGGGCACGCTGGGTGATAAATCAGGAGTTTTCCCATCTAATTATGTGAGACTCAAAGATTCTGAGGTAGAGAAATGTTGAAATGTTCTCAACTGGAGCTGAGGGTGTTTCCTGTGGGGTTCTCATAGGTGGAAGTCAGTGGGTCAGAAGGGAAATGAGAATATGTTGGGGTTTTACTGAGTGTGAGGTTGGGGAGGAGAAACAATAACAACAACAACAATCTAAAATAGTTGTGTTTTACAACATAACATCATAAATGGTGTCTGGATCACATAGTAAAATACACCCTGCCTGTGTTAATGGTCACTGGCACTTGTGTAGAGACAAATCAGAACAGCCACGGCTCTTTTAACTTACTCAGGTAAGTTTTTAATGACTGAGCTCAATCTTACTGCCATTATTTAAAAAAAAATATTTAGAGAGTAAAATTGCAGTCTGTTGTATTTTTCCCTGTTGATGTTTTCTTGCAATCAAGGGGAACAAATTTTGCAGCCACTTAGCCAACTACTGTATTTATTTGAAAGCTTTTGACTGAATAATAGAGGTTCTGTTTCATCTATTTCTGTCCTGAAATAATTCCATAAAACATGTCCATATTATGTTTTTCTCTTTCTTTATAGACATTCTAAAGAAAGATGTTTTCTCCTTTCTATTGTTTGAGACAATCATTTATTTCCTAGTGGGAATTAGCATAGAGTGAGGGTTGAACACACTTGATGAGAGGGAGCTCTGGTTGTATCTCTGGAAAAATGGGGGGTTTGAAAGTAAATAAGGCAAAATCAGTGGCTTTGGGGGAGTCTGGAAGGGAAGGCCTTTTCACAGTTCTGGTTTCTGGAATTCTGTGTGTGTGACACAGCTCAGTGAAAAGCTCTGCAACACTGAGCCTGAGAGAAGTCATTCCTTCAAATCATTTCTGCTGGTGGAAAAGCCAAGGAATAAACCCTGCAGTGGGAAATGCAGCTGTAGGAAGCCTTTGTAGGGGAAATGTATAGACAGTCAGGCAATTCCAACACATCCTCCAGGACAGGATGAATAAAGCCTGTAGTGACTGGTACTGGGTAGTGCAGTCCTTGGGGGGCAGAATATTGGGATATTGCTGGAAATCTTTGCAGAGGACTCAGATGTTTAATGCAGGGAACTGGCTTTGTCCAGGAGGTCACTTTGATGTTCCTCTGCCTCAGCTTGCCTGGGGCTGAGCCTGCTCAGTGCCCTCCATCCAGAGTGCCCCTTTAGCTGGGCACAATCCCCCCTGGAGCTGAAGCCTTGGGGGGAGAGGGAGGGGAGGGCTCAGGGCTCCTGCTGATCCTTTATCCTGCCCTCCTGCAGGACACGGGGCTGCTCCAAGGGGCAGTTTTCATTCCGTGGCAGAGTTTTGCCCCTCAGCCTGTTCCCAGAGCCAGCTTTCACAGAGGCACTCAGGGCTGGCTGTGTGTTCCCCTGCTCTCTGCTGTGCCTGGCCAGCTGCCTGCTGGGGCCAAAGGGAAGGAATTCCATGTGTCCTGCCCTGTTGACTCAGACCCACAGCCAAACAGTGCGGGGCTTTCAGCAGCAAGTGCAGAGTTTATAGAAATGCCTGTAAACCTCCCAATCTCAATGGTTTCTACACCAGAAGAATTTTTTAATTTGTTCTTCTGCCCAGGCTGCCCATTCACCCCAAGGTGATAAATTAAACTATTCCCTGTTTCTTCAGGTTTCGAGTTATTAACAGGGTGGGAAAGTCTTTGTTCTTCAGAGGAACAATGACACCAGTTCATGGTCCATTCCCAGAGTTTTCATCAGGGTGAGGTAGATGGAAACAGATCTGAAAGAGGGTTTTGTCCTTGAGACTGATGGTAATTCCCTCTGAGGGGACGGAGCACAATGATTTTGATGCCTCTGGTTATGAAAGTTTGCATAAAGGTTCACAAAATAATGCCAGTCTGAGGGGGTTGAATTGGAATTTGCAGGTCCTGCTGGACAACACAGTTGGCAGCTCCACTGCTGGGGCTTGTTGAAGTGACAGAGCAAGTTCTGCTCTCCTGGTCCAGAGGCTTTAGCACTTCAGCACTTCTCACAGAATATCCTCAGCTGTTCAGTGACTGTCCCAGCTGTGCAGGAGGGGAACAGAGCAGGGTCTGTCCTCTGCCTGTGTTTCCTCTCTCCAGAAGGAATTGAAAATGTTTCTCCATGTACTGAGTGGGCCAGAAATTGGGTCTGTCTCAAATGCACTGTTGGCTAATTTAGTGATTCATTGAAGTGCTGGAGGACCTCTCTGTGTGTTTTCTCTGCTTTTCCCCAAGGACTCAGAGACCCCTCAAAGACAATTCACCCTCAGCCTGGCCAGGGAGATTTTGAGGTTCTCCCATAAGATGGTCCCTCTCAGTTGCACAGGTGACTGTAGGACAGTGTCCCAGCCTGTGTCACCTGTCCCTGGGTTCCCAGTCCAGCAGCATGGATGGGCTAAGGGATATTCTCGAGTGTGCTCTCTGAAGGTTCAAACCCTTGTTTTGCACTGAGGGCAGAGGGTGTTTCTCTGCCAGAAACACTTTCCAAAGCAGAATTCATTCCTGATATTCCCCTGTCCCTCCTGCTTGTCACCTTTGGTCCCTCCCCATTTACTCCTCCCTCAGGGGCCCCGGGGAGCCCATGTGCCCCAGACCTGAACTCAGGCTTTGTGTCTGACCCCTGTGTGATGCTGTGCTGGTTTGTTGGAACAGGTTCCAGGGGTTGCAGAGAAAGGTGGGGGGCTGAGGAGAGCCCCAGGAATGCAGGGAGGGAGGGAAGGGAGACCTGCAGGTGCTGCAGAGTGGAACTGCAGTCAGTGTCTGGCAGTGACAGGAAAGTGGCACTGGGACCTCAAGGCAGGTGAAGAGCTCTCAAAGAATCCCTTTTACAGAGCCTTTCCAAACCAAGACACACCTTTTTGTCCAGTAGCCCTGTTCTCTCAGGCACTGAACTATTTGTTTGCTGCTCTTTAGATCAGTTTCTGCCAGAATGCCCAAGTTCTCAAAGCATCAGGTTCACAGGGAGAATCCTGAGGGGGAAACTGGTGTTTTCCACAGAGGGATTAGGGTTCCCCAACCTTCAGGCTCTTGGGTGTAGTTTGTAAGGAGGGTCCTGAAGGTGAAAGAGGTCAGGCTGAGGGAGGTGGAAGTGCTGAAGGCAAGAGGAGATTTCTGGTGACCCAAGGTTCAGTTTAGGTGTGTGTTGCTCTGACCCACATCAAACCTTTATGATCAGAGGGACAATGCACTGGGGGAAGACTGAAGGAATCCTTGAGGGAGCAGGAACTGGACTGATCCCAGGCTTTGCTGGGTTTCTGGGGGCTGTTCTAGGGCTTCTCTTGCAAATCTCAGTTGAGATGAGGATGATGAGGTGATGATGTTCATCCCTCATGGCTGGGTGCAGTGAGTTTCTCAGCAGTATTTGCAATCCAACTGTTTGTAGAGTTGAAAAAAGCTGTTGTTGTTTCAACTCACCTCGACAGAATTCCCATGGTGTGGATTCCCAGATTTACAATTCCAGCATGATAGAATGTGGAATTGCATTGGTCTTTGCAGTCCATGAAAGGGAATAAAAGTTCAGCAAAGAATTCTGCTCTGCTACACTGAGTCAGCCACTTCCAGGCACTGCTTGGGCTTTATTCCCAGCTAATTATTGGATTAAGGAATTCTGTAAAAACAGAATCTTCCTGTGAGTTTTTTACTTCCTTGCCTGTTTAGTGTCTTAAATTTAATGTGTAAATAGAGAGATAAATCTGAGTGCTAAACTTGCATCTTGTTTTCTCTTTCCAGGCTCCAGGAGCAGCTGGAAAAACAGGAAGCTTGGGGAAGAAACCTGGTGAGTCCCGTGTTGTGACAGCACCTCTTCTCTGTCCTTAAGTGTTTGAGTTCAATGGCAGCAAAATCTTAGCCATGACAATAAAGGATATTTGCTCCTGGTCATTTTGTAGTAGTTTGCACTGATGGAAACTTGTAAAACACCTGTAATAAATGCAGTTAATAAATAATGTAACTGTAATGAAACAGTTCAGCATCTCCAGTCATTCTGGTGGGTCAGTCATAATAGCAGGTGGCTGGAGAACGAAAATCTGCTCCAAAATGAGTGTAACTTCCTGAGGGGCTGCTGAACAGAACAGTGGGAAGCCACTCCCTTGTCCTGACCCTCCAGCCCGTGTCCAAAGTCCCTGTCCAGCTCTCCTGGAGCCCCTTTGGGCACTGGGAGGGGTATAAGATCTCAGTAATTCAGTATTTAAACAAACAAAACAAAAGTCCTTCATGGGCAAAAAGCTATTTCTGGGTCGGATTTTCTAAAACTTTTCTCTCTGAATGCTTTTCTCTACATTTCTGCTCCTCTGTGATGTGCCAGGGCTGAATGTTAAACTTGTGCCTTTGTTGGAACTTGGTTAACACACAGAGCCCAGTAAAACCCCTCGTGCTGGTGGTGCCAGGGGGTGTCTCATACCTTGGAAACCTCATTTTGGAGATCAAACTGAGCAGTTCCTTGTTCTGAGAGATAAAAGGACAAGATTTCTGCTCCTGCAGTGTGATCACTGAACGTTGGAGCTGCTGTGGCAGCAAGAGAGGTTGCCCTGGATCTGAGAAACTCCCACCAGTGATTTGTTTGCTGGGGTTCCTTTAGGGAGGGGGGACTAATGGGGTTCTGTGGAAAACCCTGCAACTGCAGTTAAGAAACCTGGAGAGGACTTTGGACAAGGGATGGAGGGACAGGACAGAGGGAATGGCTTCCCAGTGCCAGAGGGCAGGGATAGATGGGATATTGGGAAGGAATTCCGTGCTGGGAGGGTGGGCAGGCCCTGGCACAGGGTGGGCAGAGAAGCTGTGGCTGCCCCTGGATCCCTGGGAGTGTCCCAGGCCAGGCTGGAGCACCCTGGGCTGGTGGGAGGTGTCCCTGCCCATGGCAGGGGTGGCACTGGGTGGGCTTTGGGGTCCCTCCCAACCCAAACCAGTGTGGGCTTCCATGAATTCCTGTGCTCAGTCCCAGATCCAGGGTTAAAGCATCCTGCTCTCCCACCACTGCTGGGTCCCAGCCTGCTCCTCCCTGTCCTGTCCCCCTGTCCCCACAGAGGCTGTGCCAAGTCCATTCCATTTGCAGGGACCTGGAATTGCTCATCCTCTGCTTCCTCATCCTCCTTATGCTGCTCAGTTGTGTCTCAGATGCTTCTCTGACCATTTCTAATTTTCCTGCTCATCCTTTTCTTCTCAATTTTAAGTGAACAATTGATTATTTTCCCATTGGGCTCCAACTCCCTTTGTTTCTTCCCTGCCACAAAACCTCCCAGTGTTCCAAGGTGCTGCTTTGAGGTTTCCTCTGCCCTTGCAGTGAATGCTGAAGTGGTGACTTGCTGTGCTCTGGGATCCTGAAGTGGAGTTTTCAGCAGGAAAAACACCCTTTTTATGTGTCAAACATGTTCCCTCTCACCCTACACGTGGTTTGGTGGTGGGGCAGTTTGGTTTGGGACATCAAAACACTGCTGCTCACAAGCTCCTCTCAGTCCCAGTTGGCTCCAAAAAGGGGTTAATTTGGGTGACCAAAATGATTATCTGTCTTTCCCCAACCATTGTAAAACAGACCAAAGTTCTACATCAGCTCTGGGTGATGTGCAGAGAACGTGAGCTCACAAATCCTCACAGCTCCTGCTGTCCCTTCAGCCTGCCAGGGGATCAGCCAGAGCACCCACTCTGTGCTAATGGCCATGGAGCAAAGACTTCCAAAGGAATCCTGTTGGGTGCCTTTGGAAAACATTCATTTTTGGGTCTGCTGGTCAAAAATCTCCTGCAAGCCTTAATTAGTTTGTGCCTCGGTGCAACTTCACTGTAATGTCATCGACATGTGTCCTTTTTAGGGGGCTTAGTCCAAAGACAGGACTTGAATAAATTGAATTTTAAGAAGCTGTATTTACTGGAAAACAGTATTAGGATGGGAAACTGGATTTCAAGAGCTGTAGAGCAGTAGTGGTTGTTGCTGTTGTTGGTCTTCATCACTTTCATCTTCTTCATCCTCTTCTCCTTCTGTGTCGTGCCCACACTGCTGCTGCCCTGGTTCATTCTGTAGTGCCCCTGCAGTGTGCCCGAGGCTGCAGCTCCCCTGGCAGTGCCCAAGCAGCAGGCTGAGGGCAGGGAGGGCAGGGTTGGGGCTGGGCTGGGGGCTGGGCTCCCCTTAACCTCTGCCTTGTGCCCCCAGAGATCGCCCAGGTCATCGCCTCCTACACGGCCACGGGCCCCGAGCAGCTCACCCTGGCGCCGGGGCAGCTCATCCTCATCAGGAAGAAGAATCCAGGGGGTTGGTGGGAAGGAGAGCTCCAGGTTTGTGCCTTTTTTTTAATATTGTGGTGAAATTCCGGGTTTAAAAAATGGGGATTTGTTTTTTAGGAGTTCAAAAGGCTGGGTGTGTCGCTGGGAAATAATTTGGGGGGTGTTGTGCAATGCAGCAGATAAATCAATAAAACCCCTTTCCAGAAGCGTTGCCACGTTGCCCTCCCTGAGGTGGGAGTGACGTGGGAGGGAGGAGAGCAGGAAATCCATGGGGCCTGGCTGAAATCCTGGGGGAAAATGGATTTTAGGGCTTGTTTTGGCTGCTTTTGAATCCTCCAGGTTGTTTGAAGAGTGGAACTTGACAGTTTGGTCCCACTGAAGGGGGGTGTTTTGGTTTCTCATCCAGTGCCCAACTGTCACTGATTTATTTGGCAGTGCCCTAACTAATTCCATTATTTTTTCCCCATTGCCACCTGCCTTTTTGGCCTTTGCTGGGGATATTTTTTCATCTCTAGAGGAGAAATCACCTTCCAGGATTCCTCTGGGGTTTGTTCCCACTGACCTCTATGCTGTTAGTAACTTCTAGCTTTAAAAAGTCTCCATTAAATGTATTTTTAAGACACAAAAGAAGCTTCTCTGAGCAAGATCTGCCACAATTACCCCCGAGCAGCTGCTGGGAGGTTCTAACACAATTAATTTTTGGTTGTGTAAATATTCACATGTGACTTTAGATACTTTAATGCCTCCCATCTGGGTTTGCAGTTGGTTTTTGCTTCATTAGCAGTCCCCTGTCTGTTCTCTTTATTCTCCTGTTCCACTCTTGGGGCTCAGAGTGCAGGGAGAGAAGGCAAATGTTTTATGCTGCTTTAATGCAGCATTCAAAAATAGCTTAAAATTCCTGATCTGGATGCACTTTAGATCAAGTGCTTTCTTTTTTAGTAAAGATTTAAAGAGGAGATAAAATAATTATAGAATGATAAATCTGTCAGATGACTCTTTCCCACCAAATTTAACATGAATTTGTTTTTCAAAGCAAAATTCTCCCTGCCTGAAATGCCAACTTTGCTCTAACAAGACAACCAGGGAATAAACAGTTCAAATAATTCCTGGACAGACTTAGAGGCTGACATGGGATTCAAGGTTTTGGAATAACCTTTCTTACACTGAGGGGGTTTTTATTTATCTGGTTTCAATGCCCAAGGCAGGTCAGGAAATACCAGGGTGGGGTTTCTGCCCTGCTTTGCTGGCACGAGGTATTGCCAAGCTCACATGCTGGTTCTGTCAAAGAGAAGGGCATTCTTAATCTCTGCTTCAGCTGTCCCAGGCTGGCATCTGTTTAAGTCTTGAAGCATGTAAATGCCAGCAGAGTGTGGGAATGTTTGAGTATTGCCACAAAACCAGCTGCTTTTTCCTTACGGGGAGCATTTCCCTGCTGTGGCAGTGATGCCCAGGGATGTGTCAGGGGGGTGTGTGCCCCCCAAAGGCCCTCCCTGGCACCCCAGGTATGTGTCAGGGTGTGTGTGCCCCTCCCTGGCACCCCAGGGCTGTGTCAGGGGTGTGTGTGCCCCTCCCTGGCACCCCAGGGCTGTGTCAGGGGGTGTGTGCCCCACAAAGGCCCTCCCTGGCACCCCAGGGCTGTGTCAGGGCTGTGTGTGCCCCTCTAAAGGCCCTCCCTGGCACCTCAGGGCTGTGTCAGGGCTGTGTGTGCCCCTCTAAAGGCCCTCCCTGGCACCCCAGGGCTGTGTCAGGGCTGTGTGTGCCCCTCTAAAGGCCCTCCCTGGCACCCCAGGGCTGTGTCAGGGGGGTGTGTGCCCCTCTAAAGGGCCTCCCTGGCACCCCAGGGCTGTGTCAGGACTGTGTGTGCCCCCCAAAGGCCCTCCCTGGCACCCCAGGGATGTGTCAGGGGGTGTGTGCCCCTCCCTGGCACCCCAGGGCTGTGTCAGGGGTGTGTGTGCCCCTCTAAAGGGCCTCCCTGGCACCCCAGGGATGTGTCAGGGGGGTGTGTGCCCCTCTAAAGGCCCTCCCTGGCACCCCAGGGCTGTGTCAGGGGTGTGTGCCCCTCTAAAGGCCCTCTCTTTAGGCCCGGGGGAAGAAGCGCCAGATCGGGTGGTTTCCTGCCAACTATGTGAAGCTGCTGAGCCCGGGCACCAGCAAGACCCCCCCGGCCGAGCTGCCCCGCGCGGCCACGGCGCCAGGTGAGCCCCCCCTGTCCTCTGGAGCCCCCCTGGGCCATGGGATGGTTCTCCACTGGGGTGGGTTGAGCCCGGCAAAGGGGCACAGCGGGCAGCTCTCGGTGTGTGCCTCTGCCAGGCCCTGTGGGCAAAGGGTGGGATGCTCCAGAGCCACTGGGGGGTGGCAGAGCATCCACATGACCAGATTTCTTGGGGCTGGTTGTAGTAAAGTGCTTTGGAGAGTTGTAGAGGGGGTTTTTTAGGGTTTTTTGGCAGCTGAGGCACCTCTCCAGAACCCTCCCTTCTTTCTAAGGTGAGGTGTGAGAAAACCACCCCCATGGAGATGGAGCTTTTGGTGTGCACGTTGAGGTTTAGGAAGAGGCACAAGAGCAGCAGACCATGAGATTTTTCATGGAATGGTTGGGTTGGAAAGGGACCCTAAAGATCATATTCCATGATTCTCTCTTTCTCTAGCTGGGGCCAACTGGCTCCTGTGAGAGAAATCTAAAGATGCAGAAAGTCAGTCAAAACCTTCATAAATTTGGGGTTAAACTGGCAGGTCAGCATTGAGACACAAACCTTTCCAAGGCAGCACGATGGGAATTTATGTACAATTGGAAATGGTTTCAGGTTGGACAGGCTGGGACTTCTCCCATGTGGTGAATGTGACAGAGTGAAGTGTTTAACCCTTTTTAAATTCCCTGCAGAACATCGAAATCTTGAGTAAATCCTAATGCAAAATAAAAAGAGAGAAGCTTTTTGGCAGGTTGAAATGAGTTGCTGGCTGAGCACAGGAGTGAAAATAAAAGCAAATTTTAGGATTAATCTAATGGAGAGAACTTGCTCAGTAATAGAACTCTTGGTGGGAAGGTCCCAGCAGCCCCGTGGCTTGGCAAGAGAAAACAGAGAAAGAGAGAAAATGGTTTCTTGGACTGCAGGTCCTGGTGCTCAGAGAGTTCAGAAAAGGGCCCTCTTGGAGTGGGGCAGGAGCAGCTGAGGGGCAGCTGGCATGGCCGGGGGGGCTTCTTGTTTCTCTCATCTTTGCCAAGGTTTTTGTGTTCCAAACACCTCAGTGGGACTACAAGGACATCACCACTGGCTTTCTCCTGGGTTATGGAGCTCCATATACTGGAGTTTCAAATGTTTCCCACATTTTCCTGTCCATCAACCACTTCTGGTAGAAAGTTCCAGGCTAAGCTGTTGGAGCACCCTGGGCTGGTGGGAGGTGTCCCTGGCCATGGCAGGGGGTGGCACTGGGTGGGCTTTGAGGTCCCTCCCAACCCAACCCAGTCTGGGATTCCATGAAACTCTTTGGCTGTTTAAATGCCCTGGACTCGGTTTGGTGAGGGCTGTGCTGAGCACCAGGAGAGGGGCAGGATGGGGGCAGGTCACTGAGGTGCCCCGGGGCTGTCCTGAGCCATGGCTGGTGTCTCGGGGGGTCTGTGCCTTTGGGCAGGCTCGGGGGGCATCTCAGCCAAAGGCTCTTCCCCCAGAGGGTGGTGGGCACTGCCCCAAGGCTGCCAGGGCTCCAGGAGGGTTTGGATGATGCTCTGAGGGACAGGGGGGTCGTTGGGGTGGCTCGGGGTGGTGCCTGCCTGGCGTTCCCTGGCACAGCCCCCCTGTGTTGCAGTGTGCCAGGTGATCGGCATGTACGACTACACGGCGCAGAACGATGACGAGCTGGCCTTCAGCAAGGGGCAGCTCATCAACGTGCTCAACAGGGAGGACCCCGACTGGTGGAAGGGGGAGGCCAACGGCCACGTGGGGCTCTTCCCCTCCAACTACGTGAAGCTGACCACGGACACGGACCCAAGTGCACAGTGTGAGTAGAGCCCGCGGCGCCACCGCCCCCCGGGGCCCTCCCTGCAGCACTGCTGGGTGTGCAGGAGCTGGGCAGACACCCTGCCCTCCCTGCAGCACTGCTGGGTGTGCAGGAGCTGGGCAGGCACCCTGCCCTCCCTGCAGCACTGCTGGG